>CM053791.1:176755747-177193247 GCA_028749045.1 Cupressus sempervirens | reverse complement strand
GAATTTCACAAAGCAATTATCTTGACAAAACCCACGGGTCGAGGATAGAGTGCAATCATCAGAATAGATTTTGTCAAGGACAAGCTTAGCAGTTACATATACGACAGAATCACCGTTGGAACAAAATCGATGAAAGAAGGTGATAGGCAGAAGTCTGCAAGAGAATGTGTGATTGGCATAACTTCCTATTAGTCTTTTTCTTTTTGATAGATGTCTGTGTCTTCCTTTTGTAAAAGACACCTGTCACTTTCTCTTAGCCTAAAGCTTGTTGCATCTCACACTATTTAAGTGAGATTCCAAGGCTAAAGAATGGTCCGAATTCTATTTTTCTAAGTGATATGCTTAGTCTGTCTTTGGTCCAATGTTTTGAAAGCAAGTTTGTGATGTATTTTATCTGTCATTTCTCTGAGAATACATGAATACAAAATTATATGTGTTTCTTTCTAAAGGTCATTCTATGTCTATTGTAAATTGTATACCATTTCCAAGGAAAATGAATACAAATTTTGAACTGTCCCCATATCAATTCTTTCTAAACTTTGTCTCCTTTTGATTACTTGGTTATCTTGATGTTGTATAGGTAAAGGCCTGTGCAATTGAATGCAATCTAGTTAAGTTGTTTATCTATTTATCACTGCTATTAATTCAATGGATTAAGTAAAAGCTTTGGTGAATGTGATAAGGTTGCTATAGTAGTGGAAAGGGTTTTGAATGATAAATTCTGATAAGAATTGCTGATAAAATTTGTTGTAAGGCAAAAAATTAGATCTAAGGATTTGATGCAGACTCTAAACCCCAATGGATTAGGCACTGATCAAATTTGATCCAGCTATAAGAGGAGTATGTCACAAATGGTTGTCAAAAATGAAGAATTAAATCAATTTTACTTTTGTTTCCTGTAGATGTTAAAAGTTGGCATGTACTTGTCTGCATGGAATGTTTTAGCTTCAGTTAGCCACTATTGTTGAGAACATATGCAGATCTATAGAAGAATTTTTGGCCATATCTGTTATATGGGATGTGTTTATCAAGTTATCAAGAATTGTGTATGTATTCAAGGATTTGAGATGAGAATTAGAATGAAACTAGAAATAATCCTCATACAGCTTTCCCAATCTTGAATCATCCCTAGGTATACCCACCTTGGTTTTGTAGAGCCAGAAGAGTAGAAAACCACCTTTGGTTTTGTGAAGTTGGGCCCAAAAGCTTTGCACATGCAATTGTTAACAAGAATTGGCTAGTCTTTAGATTGTATGAGTACTGTCATCTTGGTATTAAGCATTTTTCTGCTTAGTAGTTTTAGTCCATTTTAAAAAACCAACACATAGGGAAACTAGTAATTGAGAGGGAGATTTGGGAGGCATATTTGGAAGATAAAGACTGTAACTAACCTAAAGCCAATCTTGAGGCTAAAGTAGAAGAACCAAGGTAAGTTTTCCGATGTAATCCTTGTTGGTATTTAGGAGCACCGAGGAGGGGGGAGGGTGGGCAGAGTGAATCAATGCAATCAAGTAGCTTTCCAATTCAACCACTAATGTAGTTAACCTTAACAAAACCTTCTAAAACATATACAATATAATTGCAAAAAATAAAATAGAGGTAAACAACATAAAACATCCACACAATCTTCACACATGACACAAAGATTTTTGTATGTGGAAATCCTCAAACGGAGGGAGAAAACTATGATGGGGATGACACCCATAAGCCCTTCATTGCAATAAATAGATTTTTAATATTAGGAGCTACAAATACCCTTTCTAAGGGTTTACCATATTAGTAATAATTTGTACACTGATAGGAGTAGAACAAGATCTGTTAGGATCTACCTTGGTAGAGGATTTTAGAATTCTTTCTAGGAGTCACCCTATTAAAGGGTTTACAAAAAGTGACTAGTTAAGTATTAGCATGAATGTTGATGAAATTTCTATAGGAGATTATATTAGCATTTCTAGAGACATGATTTAGAGCTTATGTGTTGCATTCATGAGAGTGTCTGTCATTGATGTCAACATACTTACTATTCTGTGAAGACTAGCAGAATTATAGAGGAATAAGTGTTTAGCATGGTTCAAGGATTGAAGATCAACTTATCACTCAAGGATATATTTATTAGTATGTTTAGATGCTACAGTTATGAGCGCATACAAAAATATGAAGATCGGTTTGAGTTATGAAGGATTTACTGAAGGTAGCTTTCAGAGAGTGTTTCTGGAAACCTAATACTATTGTTTTGATTTGATTTCCTTGTAGGGATGGAATTAGCTTAAGAGGACTATGATAGAGGTTGAAGACATGTCAAATATGCCTTGGTTAAGAGGGTAGATTCAAAATATCATCGTGTGAAAAGTTATGAAGACTGTGAGCCGACATTTGACTTGTAATCTTGAAAAAAAGTAAAATTATAATGTAACTTGCATTGTAATATATTATGATTGTCCTATATTATTATTTTAAATTTGGAGAGCCTCAAGGATGACTTAGTACTTATTCTTTAGGATGTGGTACAAAGGAAAGGTTGTTTCCTTGGTTGTAATCATTTGTGAGATCATTTTTTGTTATCTGAACTTAAAAGTGAGGTCAAGTGTGGATAGTTATTGTGTGAGCTAACTTGAATATGAATATATTTTGATTATAGAAAAGATTGATCATGATTGATATATTGTGACTAGGTATTTCATTCTTCTTATTGATGATTTCACTAGGATGATGTGGGTTGCATTTCTTAGAGATAAATATGAAGCTACCGAGAAATTCAAGATATTTAAGAGTAGAGTTGAGAATGAATCTGATTTTAAAATTAAATTATTGAGATTTGGTAGAGGAGAATAATTCATTTCAAATGAGTTTAACAGTTTTTGTGAAGATAAAAATGTAAAGAGACAGCTTTCAACACCTAAAACACCACAACAAAATGGAGTAGCAGAAGTCTAAGGAACATATTAGTAATAGAGGCATCAAGAGAAATGATGTTTTCCAACAATGTATCACATGTATTTTGGAGAGAAGAAATGAACATAATAGTATACACAATGAAAATAGTACAGGTTAGACAAGGCACTAGTAATACATCTTATGAAGTTTGGTTTGGACATGCACCTTCTGTGAAGTACTTTATAATCTTCAGAAGTAAATACTATACTAAAAGTGATGATGAAATATTGGAAAGTTTGACTCAATAAGTGATGAAGGAATATTTCTTGGTTATTCCTTGAAAATAAAAACATACAGATGTTTTAATCAAATATCAAAGACTATTGTGGAATGTGCTAATGTAAGAGTTAATGAAAAGTTTAGAATTCAAGAAAGAATATTTGACTACGATTTTGATGGAGAGAATAATCAAAGGACTAACTGTTGACATTCTAGTCATGTTTTTTATTAGTGACATGCACTTATTCAGATTGTAAGATTATACCAAGCATATTGTATAGTAAACAGTGTTAACCAAGCATTTTAGTTGTTACCAAGTTCTACAGTTGCTACGGAGTCCTCTAGACAGATTTCAATTTACACTAAGTAGTTACTACAAAGTTGATGATCAGCAGTGTAAACTGAGCATCTCAGTGTATGCCAAGTTTACTAGTACAAACTAAGTTGTGCAGTGCTTATCGAGTTCACAGTTGATGTGATGTGAGTCTAGTGTTAACTGAGCTACTCAGTTTATATTGAGTTCGAAGTGACAACATTGACTGAGCTATATAGTGTGAATCAAGTGATTCAATTTATATGTCGAGTTTCACAATATTTGTTGAGTCACTAGTGCAGACTGAGTTCAAGACTACTTGGAAGTGATCAGTACGGATTGAGCTTCTACATTTACCGAGTGCATGACAATGTCAAGCATTGACAATCAATGCCAAGTATCAGAACCTCACTAAGTTAGTCTCTAGGACTCGAATTTCTACATTTTGGCTGACTTTGTAATATTTGTGTAAACTTGTATTGTGGCCGACTTTGTAATTATGTAATTGGATTGATATATATGTAATGTATTGTATCACATCTAAATAATAGAAGAGAAGTAATGAAATCATCAGAGAAGAATAGAAGAGTGAATTACAAAGGCTATAATAGTATAAGGAGCAAAAAGATATACCTATCACAGCAAGGTGATTTGTACACTCGGAGGAATCTCATTCAACAAACCAAGTTGCAGATCAGAGATCAGATACCACTTCATCCTAATAGGTGGATTAATATTCTTTTCCAATAGTACTCTTCAAGAAGAAGTAAGAAAACTAAGAAGAGAGAAAAAAATTTAGTCACTAAGATTGTGTGAAGTCATGGAAGAGAAAAACAAGATAAAAGAAGAGATAGAAGGAAAGAATGATGAAATTCAGCACCTAGCCCTTTAGCAAGTAGACTTCATTAATCAACTCACCAATGCAAATGAAGAAATCATGAATCTAAGATCAAAAAATGAAAGATTGCAGAATGATCTAAACATTGAAAGGAAAACCAATGAAAGGATGATGAAATCCCAAGCAGATATCAATCAGTTGAATGAGCAAAGTCATTTCAAACAAAAAGGCAAAGCAAGAATTGGATACATAGAAGAAGGTGAAACATCCAAGTAGGGAGCTCAAAGGAATAAAAAATCTACTTGCAGTCACTGTGGTTAGATAGGTCATACTTCAAACAAATGTTAGAGCAATGAGAAATCAAAATTCAATGGAAAATGCTACAATTGTAATCAGCATGGTCATAGAGAAAATGAATGCAAAGAAAAACCAAGATTTGAAGGCAAATGTCACAAATGTAAGAAGTATGGACACAAGTCATCAGAATACAAAACTAAAATATTGAATCTAGTAGAACAAATTGTAAAAGCTATATTTGGTTGGGACTATAACACTTGGTGCAGATGTCATTAGTATGGAGAATTTGGACACATTGGAATGAGTTGTATAAAGCATCACATGAGGAAAAGAGATACTACCAAAAGAAGGAAAAAGTTGATAACTTCAAAAAAAAAATGAGACAACAATGGGTTCCAAAGTATACCAAGAATGCAAGTCCGAGAAATGATGATCAAGTCACTCAAGAATTGGGAAACTCCACAATTTCCACTTGATTTCTCAAAGAAGGACTAGAACTAGGCTACTAAAGAAGACATCTAAATCAGCTCCACTTGATAGGACAAAAGATCCATATCAGCATTCAAGATGCAAAGGGATCATCAAGTGAGAAGTACCGGTGACTACCAAATTACCTTCCTTACCGAGTGAGATCAGGAGTGACTAAGTCTTATGCGGTTACCGAATCATGAAAGACTCCACCGAGTATTCAAAGCTAGTGAAGTGGATGACATTCTGTCAATTTGATGTAACATTTGTACTAGGAATTTATGGTGAAATTTAATAAAAGGAAAGAAATTGAAGTCATTTTTACCGTGAATTTTTGAGAGCTATTTGCGTAGAGCGATCTTCAAGAGCATTCAAGCGAATTATTACCAAAAGTTTTAAAAATTCTCTCAAACCCTACTAAGAAAAGATGGCAGCTACCAATAGCAAAGTGAAAAGAGGTTTAGACATGTTGGTTCATGGTGTAGAATGGAAGGCACCATATTTCAAGTTCACTCCTGCGATCATAGAAACCCTAGGTCCGAGTGGAGCACAGTCTCAAATCCCTCCTAAGGTACTATTGATTAATGATATATATTTGCATTTCAAATGTGCTATACAAGATATAGGAACACCAGAAATGGATGAATGTTTGAAGGAGTTATGCATTGATGGTGTGTTGAAACCTGAGCATCAACATCTTGAGGCAAAAGGTTTAACTCGTATTCCTCACATGCCATGAGATTTCCAAGTGAAATGGATAAGGTTTATCCTTAGTCATGTGCAAAATGGTTAGCTATGGCTGGAGCAACCAATTATGATAACCAAGAAGATGATCCACAAGATCACTGGTCTCCCAATGTTGGAAAAAGCTAAAATGACTAAAACCCTAGGTCAGGTTGAACTAGAGAAGAAAACCCTAGCCGAGTGGGGATGGAAGGGGGATGAAAATAAGTAGTGTGATAGACATGGAGCTAAAGTTTGGCATTCACATCACTACACACAATATATACAACTCTAAAAGGTTGAATGGTGTGTCATGTGAAGTTGTGGACTTGGCTTACAAGGTAGTCAAGAACAATCTTTCTCTTGACCTTGCTGAGTTACTCTTGAATCAGTTCAACAAAAACATGGAGAGCATCAGGACATCAAAGAAAAATCCATATAAGTTTGGCTCACAATTGACATGTTTATTTTTCTATGTCCAAAAATTCTTTCCATCAAAAGGTATTGTTGTTTGGAGGAAGGATGTGCCAGTATTTTATTAGATAAATGAATACATTATTGAAATGGGAGAGAATTATACAAGTATCATAGACAATTACTTTGATGTATTTAAAGAGAAAATGAATAATAGATTTTGAATCCCCAAGAAACTAGTTGAGGATTATAAAGATGATATTTGTTTTATGGTAGATAGTGACAAGGTATACATTCAGGCAGTTAGGCCTAGAATTGCATGGGTGAAACCTCTAGGGTATGAGGTGAATATTGATGAAAAAAAGGATATAATTGAGGCATTAATAAATGAACCAGTTGGTCCTAAAGCAACCTATTTTGGCACATATGATGAGGCTAAGGCTAGGATAGAACTAGAGATTAAGCTTCCTCAAGTAGTTAACAAAGGCAAGAAGAGGATTGCCAAGTTGAAAACAAGTTCCACTCTCCTGTTGACCAAGGGTAAAGGTGAAGATGAAGAAGTGGAGGATGAAGAAAAATTAGAGGAAGAGGAGCCACTGAAGAAAAAGGGTAAGGTAATCATTACCAAGCCTACCAAGACATCCATTTCCATGTTCACAAGGAGATCCTTCATAAAGAAAGCAGATAAAGAAGGAGGAGACATAATTTTCAAGAGGTCTCCACCCAAATTTGAGGAGAGAAATGAAAAAATTGGAATTAGGTTATGGAATTACAAACTTCAAAGCACTAAAATATGAGACAAGAACTACTAATGAACATAAGTAGATTGAAGATATATTGATATCTAAGGTGGGTAAATGGAAATACTCTCCTGACCAGCTTACTCAGCAAATTCCCAATGCTTTAATGGATAAAATCAAGCCAAGATGGGAATATGCAATGCAAACTACAAAGGATATACATGAGCAAACCTTGAGGCAACTTATGCCAAATTTGAATGACAAGGAAGTGAAAGAATCTTTAAAGAAAAATGAAGAAAAGTTAACTTTAAGATTCAATACTTGTCTTATTTTGTTGAATGAAATAGAGCATGTTGTGAAGAACGCTACAAATACATGGAAGAATGTCTATCTTCTTCACATATCGACCAATTTTGTCATAAGTGTAAGTGATAAAGATGATGATGATCAAGAAGAAAAAGATGAAGAGAAAGATGATTATGAAGTTACTCCCTTTCATAATGTAGATGATGAAGAGGAACAGGAGCAGGAGGCTATCGAGGAAGATACACATGATGTTGAGGAAATCAGCCCAGTCAAAATTGCTGCAGGAGTTATAGCCTCACTTCCTCATTCTCCAAGCAAAACATTGATAACCTCAAGCATTGAGACAGCCTCAACGGAATTGATTGTGACCAATATTGAAAGCACAAGCATTCAATCAATCTCTGCACCACTCCAACTTAGTACTCCATTGATAATAGTGCCTATCACTTCATCTACCAAGCTGCAAGTTCTACCCTCTACATCAATTTTGGCTATAACAGGTATTCCTACCACCAACATTTCAATGAGTGCGATATCCATTTTTACAGTGAGTCCTGCTATTTCTACAATTGTTTCCATTCCTAGTACACAAGCAATAAGTGCAAGGATAGTTTAGACCAAGCCTCAACTGAGCACAAAATGTTTGGGTAAAGGTAAAGAAAAGGAGGATTTAGATCTTGATGAGGAGATTGCCATTGCAAAATGGGACATCTCAAATCTAACTCTAGATCAAATGCAAACCTTTGGTGAACTTCTTCAAAAGAAAGCCAAGCAAAAAAGGCTAAGTGGAGAAAGGAACAAAGAGTTTAAGATCATTGAGGATGCCAAGAACATTCTAGCAGAGATCCTATGTATAGAGGTTGATACTTCTCAACCAATTTTGTATCAGTTGATAGAGGCAGTCCAAAAATACAATGAAGATATGGATGGATAGGATAAAGCATTGCAAAAAGCCGAGAAAAAGTTTGAGAATAAATTTTTAGAACTTATTGCTCAACAGATTTCCATTCATCAAGTAGAATTGTGTACTATTTTGGGCTCTCTAGAAACCTCTTGTATTAACATATCGTTACTTTTTGGTAAGTTATGTGATACATCAATTTTCACAAAAGAAATAAAAGAAAAATTATCTAAAATTGATGAAGATCTAAAGGCAAGTGCACAAAAATTGCAGCTTGAACCAAGTTCTAGCTCTGCTCACTTCAATAGGATCATATTTCTGATAGATATATAGGCAGAATTGTTCAGAGAAGAAGCAAGAATCAGATCAACCTTGATAGATATTCAGAATATGATTCTCCCTAACATGGATGCACTACAGAAGCATATTGCCCATTCAAAAACCCTCATCCATGACAATAATTTCTCTATTGCAAACCACATGATTGAATTGTTAGCAGAAGTGCAAGCTGCATTGCACACATGCAAGTTCTTGCAAGAGAATTGGGACAAGACTTTGGCCCTCATAATGAAGGTACATTCATACTTCTTGTCTCATTTTGGCATTACTATGTAAATAGAAGCATAAATCTTTAGCATTAATCAAAAAAAGGGGAGAAGTTATAAGGAGATAGAAGGGGGAGAAGATGTGAGAAGATTGGATAAGTTATAAAAAGGGAGAAAATTGAAAGAAAATTATAGATTGTAGATAAAATACATATTATATGTATAGTATATTGTATATTATGTATGGTGGATCATTACCATGTATAGAAATGCATCCTTTACAAAACCAATTTTGAAAAATCTCAAAAACAATATACTCTACCGAGTTGGAGACATAAAGTGGTAGATAAAGATGTTGTTGAACATTCTTGAATTCAGTTTTGACTGATAAGTGTTTTTGTCACTAATGCCAAAGGGAGAGATTATTGACATTCCAGTCATGTTTTTTATTAGTGACATACACTTATTTAAATTGTAAGCTTGTATCGAGCATATTTTACAATTAACAGTGCTAACCAAGCATTTCAGTTGTTACCAAGTTCTATAGTTGTTATCAAGGCCTTTGGATAGATTTCAATTTGCACCGAGTAGTTACCACAAATTTGATGATTAGTAGTGTAAACCAAGCATCTTAGTGTATGCCAAGTTTACCAGTGCTTACCAAGTTCATAGTTGATGTGATGTGAGTCTAGTGTTAACCGAGCTACTCAGTGTTAACCAAGAGACTCAGTTTATACTGGGCTCAAAGTGACAGCATTGAGTGAGCTATGCAGTGTGAATCAAGTGATTCAGTTTATATGTTGAGTTTCATAGTATTCTTTGAGTCACCAATTTAGACTGAGTTCAAGACTACTTGGAAGTGATTAGTATGGATTGAGCTTCTACATCTACCAAGTGCATGATGATGCCAAGCATTGATAGTGGATGCCCAGTATCAGAACCTCATTGAGTCAATCTTCAGGACCCGAGTTGCTACACTTTGGCTGACTTTGTAATATTTGTGTAACCTTGTATTTTGGACCACTTTGTAATTATGTAATTGGATTGATATATATGTAATGTATTTTATCACACCCAAACAATAGAAGAGAAGTAATGTAATCATCAGAGAAGAGAAAAAGAGCGAACTACAAAGGCTACAACAGTATAAGGAGAAGCAAAGATATACTTATCACAAAAAGGTGATTTTTACACTCAGAGGAATAGCATTTAGCAAACCAAGTTGCAGATCAGAGATCAGATACTACTTCATCCTAATAGGTGTACTAGTCAAATCCTTTAACAAGGTAGACCTAACAGTCTTATGTAAATCTCTTTACCGAGTGCATACTTCATTCAATGCCTGTAAATCCTTTTACAAGGTGGACCTAGTAGTCCTTATTGCTCCTAATAGGGCAGATCATCAAAAGTGATCATTATAAGCCTTAACAGGCCAACTTTATATTGTAGTACTAAAGCTTGTGGGTATCATCCCCACCCCAATTTTACTTTCCATTTGGAAGGTTTCTGGGTCACCAAATCTTGTGTTAAAGTGTTATGTATCCTTTCATGTTTTCAGTTTCTCATACATGCAGTTAGATCAGAATTCACATAAAGGGTTAATTACTAATTGGAATAAAAGTTTTAATAGTTACTGATTCACCCCTCCCCTCTCAGTAACTTAGCCTATCATAATATTTCCAACATTAATAAGAAGAATGTTGAGCAGCAATTATTCTATGAAATAGATAGTGATTTGCAAACTAAATTACAAGGAGAAATATAGAGAGAAGAACCTAGATCTAAGCATAGAGTATAAATCAGAATTGAACACATGACACCTAACAGAAATTTGGCAAATAATAACCCAGCTCAACTAATAATTGATAGTTTGAATAAAGGAGTTATGAAAAAGAACAAGGTAAGTGAAGAGTTGTGTTTGATTTCTCAAGTTGAACCTAAAAATGCTAGTGAAGCTTGTAAAGATGATTATTAGATTAAAGCTATGAAAGAACTAGAGCAGATTGAGAAGAAAAAGACTTGGGAATTGGTTCCTAGACCTAAAGATAAGAATGTTGTTGGAACTAAATGGGTATTTAGAAATAAAATGAATAAATAAGTTGAAGTTGTGAGAAAAAAAGAAAGATTGGTATGTAAATGTTCTTTATAGCAAGAATGATTTGACCTTGAAGATACTTTTGCACCTATTGCTAGATTAGAAGTAGTAAGAATGTTTTTAGCATGTGCAACCAACATAAATTTTAAAGTTTATCTAATGGATGTCAAATCATCTTTTCTAAATAGAGAACTTGAAGAAGAGGTATACATTGAACAACCTGATGGTTTTCCTTTCATAGATAAAGAGGATATGGTTTACAAATTGATAAATGTACTATATGTACTAAAACAAGCACCTAGAGCCTAGTATGCAAGATTGGATAAATATTTGACAAGTTTGGTATTTGAGAAAGGTAATGTTGATAGTAACTTGTATCTAAAAAATAATGATAATGGTTTACTAATTGTTGAAGTATTTTTGGATCACATTATTTTTGGAGCTAATGACAATGCAAGTAAGATATCTTTGGAAAAAATGAAGAAAGAATTTGAGATGAGTATGATTGGGGAGAAGAAATGTTTCTTGGGATTATAGATAGTACAAAAAAAAGATAGAATTTTTGTATCACAAGTTAAGTATCTTAAAGATTTGTTGAAAAGATTTGGATTGGAAAGTTGTAAAACTATTGGAACACCTATGGTAAATGGTTGTAAACTATCTAGCAAAGATGAATCCCCTATTGTTGAACATAAAAAGTATAGATCTATGATTAGTGGATTCCAATATTTGACACATACTAGACGTAATATAGCTAATGCGATTGAAATTGTGGTGAGATTTCAAGTAGATCGTAAAGAAACACATTATGCAACAATAAAAAAGAAACAAATATTTGAAAGGCACACCTAATTATGGTTTATGGTATGATACATCACATGATTTTACTTTATGTGTGTACACTGATGTTCATTGGGTAGGAAGTGTAGATGATAGAAAAAGCACCAACAATGAAGCATTCTTCATGGGAGAAAGATTGGTTTCTTGGCTGAGAAAGAAACAATATTATATATCACAAAGCACCGCAGAAGCAGAGTATGTAGCAACACCAAATAATTGTAATTAGATTATTTGGATGAAGAAGATGTCAAAGGATATTGGAATAGATCTTACTAAACCTATTATCATACATTTTTCAATAATACAAGTAAAGTCAGAATGTCAAAGAGTTGAGCTTTACATTTAAAGACTAAGCATATATCAAGATAACATATCACTTTTTAAGAGAGAAAGTGTCTAGGAAAGAAACTTGATTGGAATATGTTAGAAAAAAAGAGTAGATAACATATATATTCATAGAACCTTTGGCTAAGGACACATTTGAGTACTTGAGAGGTATGTTTGAGGTTATGCTCCAACCTACTTCAGAGTAGTTGATGCAGAGATTACATCAGTTCAGCTGGTAGCAGAGCACAATTCTTATTTGGATTGGATACTTGATGCTTCTCCTATGGAGGAGTATTTGTGTTTGAGATGAGTCATCAAGGACTCTTGGTATTGGTATTAAATAGTGTCTTTGGACTTGGATCTTGAACAAATTATTTTGGAAATGATTGAACTTCAAGAATTAACATAGTGATAAATTTTTCATTGATATTGATGGGGGAGAGTGTTGATAGAATAAGATTTTGAGATGCTTATGTATAGGGGAGATTAATAGCTTCCTTATGCTTGTTAATTACTATATGGCTATGATTTGAACATGAAAAACTCATTCCAACTTATTTGAGACACAAATGTATGATTACATTCATGAGCAAAATGAATGGAGGAGTAAAAGAAGATAGTAATATATTTTGTGTTCATGGTACTTAGATATTTTTCTTCTATGTAGCCATCAATGTAATATAGGGATATTGGTAGCATGAATGTTGATGATATTCCTACAAGGGAGTATATTAGCTTTGTTGGAGACATGATTCAAAGCTTATGTGTTCCATTTAGGACAATGTTTTTCATCAATTGATGTCAACATACATGTTAACATCGATCCCTCTCAGTGGGTCCCTCTATCGTGCTTCCACCGATGACCATCTTGATGATTGTGTGCTTTCTTCCCAAAGTGACCTTCCCTCATCCGCTCTTGCCTTTTTTGGATCTTTGGTAGTTTTGAGACTTGGTTTATAGACTTTTTTTGTGAGGAGTCCTACCAATCATACCACATCAATGCATCTTGGAATGCCTACATCAACATCCATTATTAGACGCATTTTTTGGTTTATGAAGTTGCACATCCAATTAAGACCCAAGAAATTGGCTGATTGGCCCAACTTCTGTAACATGAAACTTTTTTTTATTGGTTTCCTTGCAGTTCTTCATCCAGCCTCTGCTACATGACTAACTACTAGCCACAAAAGTTTGGCAAATTTTGGGCCTATAAGGTGATTTTTCATTTTTCTTGGTAGCGTGAGGATTTTTCCCATGGTTTATGCATTTATTTTAGCATTTTTTTGGCTGATTGGTAGCTTCTTTTTATCAAGAGCTGGCTTTTATGGAGTGTGGACCCATGCTTTGGATGATTTTTTTTACCTACAAACTTTTTTCCAACTCATGATTTTTCAGCCATTGGTTTTGTTTACCCATGCCACTTGTGTGACTTTATCGGCATATTGTTTATTTTTTGGCAAACTGACTTTTTTCAAGCATTTTTTTCCTTGACACTATTTGACCATCAAATTTGGGCTTGTCAATTATTGACATCAACACTGCATCAATGTGCCTTGCTTGCCCTTCTAACTCTATTTGAATGGGTAACAAACTCCTTTTTTCAAAAACAATATATTGCCAAAAATTTGGTTGTGAGTTTGTTGTGATGGTATAGTTAGTTTTATATTGTTATGCTTTTTTATAGCATTTTTTGCCATCAAGTTTAGGAGTTCTATTTCACACTCCAAGAGACATATATTGAGCATCTAATCTCTAATTCAAGAATTCTTTATATATTGTTGAAAAGGTCTTTTAGAGATCTTTCTAGTGATGCTAGTTATTTTTCTAGATTCTTCTCCAGGCACATTCAAATTCAATTTTTTGAATTTTTGCATTCTAGTGGATATCTTGGTTGTTTCAAGTCCTAAGATTGATTTTACTACTTCAGATGATTCATCATGGGTTTTACTATCTCTTGTATCAACCTTCTGTCTTTTGTCCTCTTTGTAGACATCATTTGTATGCATTCTTGCAAACACATTCAGATAAAGTACCATATTCCATTTGTATTTTTTGTTTCAATTTTTTTTCCTTGTTTTATCTTTTGATTTAAGCAGTGTCATATGCAAAAACTCATATAGATGATTATATTCTTGGGATTAACAATATCTTGTGTCTTATTGTACATGCACTACTCATATTAAGTGCCATGGGGGGGGTTTTTTTTTCCTTTATTTTTTATCTTCCTTTATTAGTGAGTTTTCCATCCATGACATTAGCCTCATGATGTGTGTAAGATTGATTGCCTCGGTACACACATACATATCATTTTGTGCATCTTGATCATGGTTCCTTCACATATAATACCTTTGGCCCATTTTTCTAGTTGTCTGTTACCTCACCCTTGTCTACATTAGGAGGATTCTTCTATTGATTCTTATGCTTCTTTGGTTTGATGGAGTGAGCTATGTATTCAATATTTTTTCCTATGTACTAGGCAGATGTAGTGGCTAGGTTCCTATGCATTTTGGTGAGATGGATCATTTACCATGCAGAAAATTTTATTTTTGTTCCTACTTTGATTGTAGTTTTCCATGATTAATTGATCAACTCTTCAATCTTTTGTGTTTCATGCCATCTGTATCTTCAAATTTAGTTGTTTTCCTTTGTGTGCAACCTGATTCAAGTAGTGTATTTGGATAAAATTCATACAAATTATAGTCTTCTCTAACTAGCCATATTCTATTTCAGTGGAGGTTCTTCAGATCAACAGTTACTTTTGACATAGTTTTGCAGCTTCTACATGCTTTAGTGGTGTTCTTCATGATCATCCTTTTGTTCCTATCTTCTAGGATATTCCCAAGTTTAGAGGCTTTTTCAGTCCTTTAATAGTTCTATCAACATTCTTTCTGTCTCTTTTTGGAGTAGGGTTTTTCCCATGTGGTTTTTTCAGTTTATCCTCTTTACATTGATTTGGTTGTTCTTGGGTACCTCATTAGACTTTGTTTTCAGGACCCAAATCTACTTTCAGTAGTAGTTTCTAAGTTTTTAGCTACTCCCTAAGTTTATCTTAAGGGGGCATTTTTTAGAAAATAGATATTTTCTAATGAACTCTATTTTAATTAAGCTAAACTTTAGGCATATAATAATTAATTCTTTCATTAATTATTATCACGCAACCTAGGTTTTACCATTTAGGGTTTCAATCTCCTCTATAAGGATTAATCTCTCATTGTAATTCATTCACTTTTGATTAATACAAATTTCTCTTTTTGGTCATCAAGAATGTATCCTCTATGGATTTGTGAATTCTATCCCCCTTAGCCTTTGCTCCTCTCTATCTGTGATAGGTAATTTCTTGTAGGCAATTCTTGGGAGCTGTGGGGTTGATGAATCATCAACTTCGACATGTCCTATATTAATACTTGGTATATTATATAGTATACCATGTATCCTCCCTTACTAAGTGTTTAATTGAGCTTTTAAAAGATTCAATTTTGAAGAAAATGAAAAAAAATTAACCAAATAATTAAAAAAATTTACAATATTAATTATTTAGTTAATATGTAGTTATATTTCCTCATGATCTTATTTTAATACATAATAGTTGTTGGAAACAATTGATTAATTGTGTATTGTCTTTGATGTTACACAAAATGTCATATCATTTCTAGTTAGTGTATGTTGAGCTCACTCTGATGATGGAGACAGTTTCCTATGTTTGCCAAGCATTCTAGAGTTTGCCTAGTTCAGAAGATAGTGTCTCTCAAGTTCATTCGATCATCAAAGGAAAGTTTGCAGAAGTTGAGTGTTAACTGAGTTCACTTAGTTACCAAAGGAACTTTGTGAATATACAATGTTAACCGAGTTCACTTGGTCAACATAGGAAAATCATTTTTGAGTTAGTGTCTACCGAGCATGGTTAGCTAACAAAGGATTTTCTTGTTTTGTCATATTAAGTTCAATTGATTTAGTTGTGGGTTCTAGCCGACTAAGAAGTTGAATATTAAGTATTCTAATTTGGATTCAAGCTAACTTGACAATGTGTAGGATATAAATATAAGGTCAAGTTAAGGATTGAATAAGAAGTAGAAGTGGAAGTGAATAGAAGATTTAATGATGCATAGAGGAAGAAAATTAGAAGGATAAGAAAGATATCCTTGTTGAGCTGCAAAGACACATTTGATCGGGAAGGATCATGTATACAAGCCAAAATTGAGATCTATAATCAACAATTTAGTTGCATCAGAAATTAGGTCATCACATTGTTACTCTCTAACCATTGTAGCAGTGATCTAAATCTCTTAACCGAGTTGACTTAATAGCTATTTGTCAATCCTCTAAACAAAGTGGCATTTCTAATTGAATTGTCTAAAGATCTCTAACATGGCCACTCCTAAAAGGGTGATTAAATCCTCTAATAGGGTCACACCTAACAGTTTCTTTTGTAACCTTTAATAGGGTTGGCTCTTAATAGGGCTCACTTCAGAAGAATGAAAATTAGTAACTAGTTGCAGTTGGTGGATTTTCCCAAATTGGGTTTTCACGTTAAATCTTAGTGTTACTTGTATTCATGCTATTTCTTTTATATGTATGCAACTAAGTTAAGTAAGATTAATCACATATAATATCTTAAATATTTCATGTTAAGTAGTTGCTAAGTTTTTTTAGTGTTTATCGAGTTACAACATCTGCTAGTGTAAACCAAGTGCATGTGTGTTTGTTGAGTTACAATAGAATTTATTTTATATAGAGTATTGATTTGTACTTACATCTAAGGGATCTAGGATTTTTTTTTTTAGTAACTAATTCACCCTTCCCCTCTTAGTTACTCATCTTATATTTCCAACAATTGGTATTAGATCTTTTGGTACTTGTAGAAAAGGTTTCAAGCACCTAAGCTAAAGAACAAGATGCCTTAAAAAAGGGGATTCCAAAGTTGAACAAAGACAACTTTGCAACATGGCAAGAACTCATGAGGCTACACTTGGAAACCATTGGATATAGAAGACTAATTAATTTGGAAAATGAATACAAGACTCCTACTGGAATTGTGACTGTTGAAGAAATTGTAGAGAAGAAGAGTCAAGTCAAAGATTGTGGAACTGCTCATGAAAAGTGGACCAAACTGAAGGATATCTATGGAGAAGATGACAATGTAAGGAGAGCAAAAGCCAAAAGTTTTGGAGGATAATTTGATTAGATGAAAATGAGAGAGGATGAACGTATTGCAAAATATGTTGATAGAATCAAAGCCAGTGTCAATGCTATCAAAGCCTCTAGTAGAATAATTCATGATGTAATAGTGTTAAGCAAGGTACTCTAAACCCTTCTTCTTATCTATGCAATTAGAGTGTCTATTATTCAAGAGATGAGATGTAATATAAATCATACTATAATTTTAGATGCTCTAGTTGGAAGATTGACAACATTTGAACTAGACAACTATGATAATTATACTCCTAGTTCTAGCAATCTTGAATCTGCATTTGAAGCTGAGGTATCACTCAAGAAGAAAGATAAAAAGTCTAAAAGAAAACAATTTAAAACTAAAGAGGAAGATAGTTCTGATAGTGATCTTGAAGCCATTGAAGTATTGATTGCAAGAAGGTATCCCAAAGGCAAAGGAGAGTATGAAGGTAAGATTCCTTTAATCTATTTTTCTCATGAAGAAGTTGGACACATTGCTGCAAGGTGCCCAAAAAGAGAAGACCAAAATGAAAAGAAGCACAATAAGTTCAAAGGCAAGAAGGATTTTAAGAACTTCAAGGACCACAAGGAAAATGGTAAGAAATCTTGTTTTATTGCTAAAGATTCAGATAGTAGTGAAGATGATGAAATTGTTTACATTGTTGTGAAAGATGAATCTGATGTTGAAGGAGATAAAATGACACTTATCTCTCATGTTAGCAAAAATGATACATGGATTATTGATAGTGGCTGCTCACATCATATGACTGGTGATAAAATAAAATTTGAACACATGGAACATTGTGATGGTGGTAGTGTGACATTTGGAAATAATGAACCTTGTTGCATAAAGGGAAAAGTTTGTATTTCACTAAGCAATGAACTTAGATGTGACAATGCTTATTGCGTTGAAGGATTAAAGCATAATCTATTGGAAATGATTGAAAAGATCATGAATGAAGAATAATAGAACTAGTAAAGAATGTTTTCAATCATTATTTTGTCATTTATGTCAAACTTGCTACTTGCAGAGATGACAATTGCTTAAGTGATCCAAATACTATCAATTAGTTGATTGACAAGGAGGAGGCAATCAATAAGATGTAACTAGAGCACCTAGAGAAAGGTTGAAGTTATGATGTTGTAATGAAGTATAAGGATCAGCTAAGCCATTGATAAAATAGTGTATTAATGACATACTCTAAGAGGATGGACACATTGAGACACATCAAAGATGTAAGGTTTAACTAAGTCATTTGTAAAGCCTAACTAAGCTCATTAGAGAGAGCTGAGCAAGCTAGTTAGAGTCGAGCGAATTTGTAGTTGAAGCTGAGCAAGTTCAACTTCAGTGTGTGCCAAGAAAATTGTTTAGGTGTCAAGTAATTGTTCAGGAGCTGAGTAATTGTTAAGGTGCTGAGTAACTCAGGAAAAGACTTCAGGTGTCGAGCATCAGTAAACCAATGATGCCAAGTTGCTGCATGATTTGTTAAGACAAAAGATTCGCTAGATCAGTAATGATAAGTTTGTTACATTGAATTTTGTGAATTAGTTGGATGATAAGGATGATGAGTAGATGTCACAGAATTTTATGTAAACCATGCAAACCAATTCAAGGCGAATGCTGATGGATCTATCATGAAGTTTCTAGAAGAAACAATTTGGAGGGAAAACAATACCATTTTCTCAAGATTAAATCAAATTGATAAGCGAGAAGACTAGAGTGGGAAATGAAGAACATAACTTCTTTATAAGGAGTTACAGGTCAGAGATTAGGAGCGAGTGTGAGAGGGAGTTGGTCATAAGTGTGGTCATGTGAAGAAGCCAAGAGAAGGCTAGTGTGAAGTGTCAAGAAGAGGACATAGTGAGGAGTAAGCACAGAGCATCAAGACTCTGAGTTGATCAAGTGACCATAGAGTGAATTGGCTTAATGAGTGGAAGAATTCAAGGAGATAGATCTTGAAGGGTGGACAAGCTGTCAGCATTGTAAGGAAGAAAAGCCAAGCAAAGAAAAGAATTGAAGAGTGATCTAAAAACTGCAAGGTTAAAGTTACAATCTTTATTAGGTCAAAACCTTTCTAATACTTTCTTACCATTGTATTAGACATTGAAATCCTACATTTCTAGGTTAGTTTAACAACTAAGTGGATAAGCCTCAGAAAAAGGATAGGAGATCCCCAGGAGAAGGATAAGAGATCCTTAGGAGAAGGATAAGAGATCCTTATAGAGGGATAAAAGATTCTTTTGAGAAGGTGATTGTAAATCCCATGGACTTGGGTGGGCCTAACAGCTTTATGTAAATCCTTTAACAGGGTGACATTCTAAGTTGAATGTTATTAAGTCCTCTAATAAGGTACACTCCTAATAGGGTGTAGAAATCCTTAACAAGGTCACGTTTTACAATGTGTAAAGCCTTTAGCAGGGCAGGCCTTTAAAAGGGAAAACCATCAGAAGTGGGTGAAATCAATTGTGCAGTTATTTTGTGGGTGTCATCCCTACCTCAGTTTTACCTTCTTATTTCTGGAGGGTTTTTGGGTCACCAAAATCCTTTGTGTTATGTTGTGATGCATGTTTACTTTTCATGATTGTTTAATGTTTAATTGCATGCATGATAAGAAAGTAAAAAGGATAGTACTTCTGATTCACCTCTGTTTTATTAGAAAGTTTGGATTGGACATTATTGGACCTTGAATAACTGATTCACCCCCATCTTAGTTATTCTAAAAGAATTGTAACAATTGGTATCAAAGCCCACTGCTGATTTGTTTTAAGGTACTAGCAGCAGAAAGATCAAGATGTCCAAGAGAGAAGTTCCCAAGCTAAACAAAGACAACTTTGTTACATGGAAAAGTCTAATGAAGCTACACCTTGGATCAATAAGTGACTATGCACAGACCTCAATCATAGTTGATCATGTAGACCTTGTAGGACCCCTCACTATAGATGACATGAGCAAGAAGAAGGAGCACAATCAAGCGATGTTAGATATTGCTTCAGCACTAAGCTATGCTAAGTATGAAGACATCAAAAAATGTGGTACTGCACATCAAATGTGGGAAACATTATCAAGAATCTATGGAGGAGATGATAATGTCAAGAGAGCCAAAAGAGAGAGCCTAAGAGGAAAGTTTGATGACATGAAAATGGAAGAAGGAGAGAATGTTGCTCAATACAGTGCAAGGATGAAAGAAGTGGTAAGTACCATAAGAAGCCTAAGAGGACAGTTATCAGAAGAAACAATATGTAGCAAATACTTGAGAACTTTGCTTCCTATCTATGCTATAAGAGTATTAGCCATCCAAGAGCTAAGATGTGTACCAGGCAACACATTTTCATTTGAAGGAATAATTGGAAGACTCACTGCCTTTGACCTATCCAACTTTGACAACTATAAGCCAGAAAAATTTGAATCTGCATTCAAAGCCAAGATGACAATAAAAGACAATGAGGAGGTGCAAACAAAGAAAAAGAGTGGAAAAGGAAAGTATGTATCCAGTGACAATAGCACTGATGAAGATGATGTAGACCAATTGGAGGCATTACTAGCAAGAAGATTTCACAAAGGAAGAGGCAAATTCAAAGGTAAGCTACCCATCATTTGTTTCAATTGTAATGAAGTTGGTCACATTGCAGCTAGATGCACACAAAAGAAAAATTACAAGGATGGAGGAAACTTCAAGAACAAAAAAGAGGACAATAAGGATTACAAAGGTAAAGGCAAAAGATGCTACATTGTTGAAGAAGACTCTGACGAGAATGATGATGAAGTAGTCTATGTGGCTATGAAAGATGAATCAGATGAAGATGAAGAAATTGCCCTGGTAACCTGTATGAACAAGAATAACAAATGGATCATAGACAATAGATGCTCTCATCACATGACTGGAGATAAAAGTAAGTTCATTTCCCTTATACAATATGAAGGAAGTAGTGTTAGATTTGGTAACAATGCACCATGTTAGATCAAAGGGAAAGGTAGTATCAAGCTTATTGAAAATATATCATGTGATAATGCATACTATGTTGAAGGCCTGAATTATAACTTGTTAAGTGTCTCACAGTTAGGCAACATAGGATGCAAGGTTGAATTTGAAAAAGGAGTTGCTAAGATTTATGATTCTCAATGAAATCTAATAGGAAAAGGTGACCAGACTAGGAGTAATTTGTTTTACCTAGACATGGAAGATGCTTCTTGTCTCATTATTCAAACTGATGATGTATGGTTATGGCACAAGAGGCTATGTCATGTAAATTTTGACAATCTGATAAGCATTAGCAAAATGAAGAAAGTTAGAGGTCTACCAAAGTTGAAGAAGCCTGATAACACCATGTGCAAATAATGCCAACTAGGGAAGATGACCAAGTTAACTTTCAAAAGCAAGGCTTATACTTATAAGGAAGTATTAGAGTTAGTTCATACTGACTTGTGTGGTCCTATTGAAATGCAAAGCTACAAAGGTAACAGATACATAATGCTATTTGTAGATGACTATTCAAGGATGATGATAGTCATGTTCCTGGATCAAAAATCAGATGTGTTCTAAATGTTTATATGGTACTTGGCTAGAGTTGAGAAAGAAACTGGGAAGAGCCTAAAATGTCTCAGATCTGACAGAGGAGGTGAATTCACATCAAGAGAATTTGAAGAATTATGCAATGAAATAGGAATCAAAAGGCAGACATCAGCACCCAGGACTCCACCTCATAATGGTATAGAAGAAAGAAGGAATAGATCAGTTATTGACTGCGCTAGGACCTTAATGATGGAGAAAAATGTTGCACTCAAGTACTGGAGAGAAGTTGTAAGTACTACAGTCTACACACTCAACATAGTTCAAGTCAAGAAAGGTACAAATGCAACACCTTTTGAATTATGGTTTGGGCATTCTCCTAATGTAAAACATTTCAAAATATTTGGATGCAAATACTATATATATAAAGAGTCTAGAAATGGAAATTTTGATGCAAAGAGTGAGGAAGGCACATTTCTTTGTTATTCTACTAGAAGCAAAGCTTATAAGTGCTTGAATGTTAACACTAAAAAAGTAGTAGAAAGCACAATTGTAAAATTTGATGAGCTTGTAGAAGATAAAAGTGTTGAGAACACCAAGAAAGAAGAAGAATACAAGACCTTTGTATACTTTTATGAAGGTATACCTAATAGTGGTGAAGTTGCAACTCAGAATGATAATCAGCAACAAAATCCAGTATTTGTTGAGTCACAGACAGTGAATGTTGAGCAACAGACACATTTAGAAGTCGAGCAGTATACTACAGAGAATGTTCATTCAGATTCTAAAAACTGTTAACATGAAGGAAATGAGGAAATATCTAATGAAAATACATGTGAAGATTCAAATTCTGAAAGAGACAACATACAAACAAGGAGAGAACCAGTATTGGCAAAATATGTGAAAAGACATCATCCTACAGATCAAATTATTGGAAACAAAGAGGTAGGACCAATGGCAAGGAATAGACATAGAAGTGAGACATGTCTGCTCAGCAAAATGGAACCAAAAATAGTAAGTGAAGCCATAAAAGATGATGACTGGTACAATGCTATGAAAGAAGAACTAGAACAAATTTAAAAGAACAAGACATGGACCTTAGTCTCAAGATCAGCTCACAAGAATGTAATTGGAACCAAGTGGGTGTTTAGAAACAAGTTAGATGAGAATGGTGAAATCACAAGGAACAAGGAAAGACTAGTCTGTAAAAGGTATGCACAAGAAGAAGGACTGGACTATGGAGAAACTTTTGCTCCAGTTGCCAGAATGGAAGGAGTAAGGACCTTACTAGCATATGCAGCCTTCAAAAGATTTAAAGTCTATCAAATGGATGTTAAGTCTACATTTCTGAATGGTATACTTGAAGAAGAAGTCTACATAGAGCAACCAAAAGGATTTGTTGATGAAAATAACAAAAACAAGGTATGTAAATTGCATAAGGCTCTATATGGATTAAAGCAAGCCCCTAGAGCTTGGTATGTGAGACTTCACAAGTATCTAGTGCAAATAGGATTTGAAATAACTGATGATAATAACAACATGTACATCAAATCAAAAGAAGGTAAGGATATCCTTGTATCTGAAATCTTTGTGGATGACATAGTTTTTGGAGGAAAGGAAGCACTTTGCAAAAGTTTTGCTGACAAAATGAAACATGAGTTTGAGATATCTATTTATGGAGAAATAAGTTCTTTGTTGAATTGCAAGTACATCAACTAAAACATGGTATATTCATGACACAATCAAATTACATCAAAGAGATACTCAAGATGTTTGGATTGGAAGACTCCAAACCTGTCAGCACACCAATGGCAATAGGACATGAACTATCCAAAAATGATGAATCAACTGAAGTCAATCAAACAATGTACAGATCCATGATTGGAAAACTACAATATGTTGTACATAGTAGACCATACATAGCATTAGTAGTTGGAATAGTGGCTAGATTCTTTGCTAATCCTAGAGAAAATCATCTCATGGCAGTTAAAAGGATAATGAGGTATCTCAAAGGAACTGATAATTTTGGCCTATACTACAAAAATAATGAGAAGTTTGAGCTCAATGCATACACAGACACAGATTGGGGAGGCAACATTGATGACAGGAAAAGTACAAGTGGAGCATTATTCTTAGGTAAAAGGCTAGTTACCTGGACTAGCAAGAAACAAACCTGCACATCTTAGTCCACTGCAGAAGTAGACTATGTGGCAGTAGCAGTCAATTGCACAAAAATTGTGTGGCTCAAACATCTATTGAAAGGAATGAAAGAAGAGGTAACCAAACCTGTGATACTGTATTGTGATAATACAAGTGCTATAAACATATCCAAGAATCCAGTAATGCATGCAAAGACCAAGCATATTGCAATCAAGTATCATTATGTTAGATAATTGGTGGAGGAAAAACAAGTGAAGATGGAGTACATTCACACAAAGGAACAAATTGTAGATATCTTCACCAAACCATTTCCCAAGGATGCTTATGAATATCGTAGAGGCAAGTTGGGGGTAATGCCCCTAACTTAAGAAGTCTAAAGCAACAAAGAAGCTGCCCTGCATCAACAGGAGTAGATCCTTGCAATATCAGAAGAATGATGTAGAGGATGACAATAGGAACAAAAATTCCAGATCAGTCACAAGCATGGTGACAGAGGGAGAAACCATGAGATGTAAAGCTTATATTTAGCATGTTGAAGATGCTACATCTTTGGCATTTATGTCAAAGAGGGATATTTATGAGAAACTGATCAATGAAAGGTAAAGATATGGAGATGTATGAGAATGTATGAAAGGAGAGATGAAAGAGGGAGATTCAGAAGAGATAAGAAATTGATCAGCAAGCAGCTATGAAGGAAGGATCAGGAATACAAAGTAAGAACACAACAGTCAAGAGGGAGAAGTAGAACAAAGGATTTAGTTTGTATCAACAAAAGAGGAAGACATGATACAAAGAGAAAGATATGTAATGACAACAAGTTTTCTATTTGGTATATAATTTTGGTGGTAACTAAGTTGATTAGCTCAATCAATTGATCAGTTTGGTTTGCCATCAATTCCAAAGAGGGAGATTGTTGGAAATGATTGAAAACATCATGAATGAAAAATAATGGAATTGGTAAAGAATGTTTTCAATCATTTTTTTGTCATTGATGTCAAACTTGCTATTTGCAGGGATGACAATTGCGTAAGTGATCCAAATACTATCAATTGTTTTATTGACAAGGAGGAGGCAATCAATAAGATGTAACTAGAGCACCTAGAGAAAGGTTGAAGTTATGATGTTGTAATGAAGTATAAGGATCAGCTAAGCCATTGATGAAATAATGTATTGATGACATACTCTAAGAGGATGGACACACTAAGACACATCAAAGATGTAAGGTTTAACTAAGTCATTTGTAAAGCCTAACTAAGTTCATTAGAGAGAGCTTAGCAAGCTAGTTAGAGCCGAGCGAATTCATAGTTCAAGCCGAGCAAGTTCAACTTCAGTGTGTTCCGAGAAAATTGTTCAGGTGTTGACTAATTGTACAGGAGCCAAGTAATTGTTCAAGTGCCGAGTAACTCAGGAAAAGACTTCAGGTGCCAAACATCAATAAACCAATGATGTTGAGTTGCTGCATTATTTGTTAAGACAAAAGATTCGCCAGATCAGTAATGATAAGTTTGTTACATTGAATTTTGTGAATTAGTTGGATGATAAGGATGATGAGTAGATGTCACAAAATTTTATGTAAACCATGCAAACCAATTCAAGGTGAATGTCCATGGATCTATCATGAAGTTTCTGGAAGAAATAATTTGGAGGGAAAAAAATACCGTTTTCTCAAGATTAAATCAAATTGATAGGTGGGAAGACTAGAGAGGGAAATGAAGAACATAACTTCTTTATAAGGAGTTATAGGTCAGAGATCAGGAGCGAGTGTGAGAGGGAGTTGGTCATAAGTGTGTTCATGCAAAGAAGCCAAGAGAAGGCTAGTGTAAAGTGTCAAGAAGAGGACACAGTGAGGAGTAAGCACAGAGCATCAAGACTCTGAGTTGATCAAGTGACCATAGAGTGCATTGGCATAACGAGTGGAAGAACTCAAGGAGACAGATCTTGAAGGGTGGATAAGCTGTCAGCACTATAAAGAAGAAAAGCTAAGCAAAGAAAAGAACTGAAGAGTGATCTGAAAACTACAAGGTTAGAGTTGCAATCTTTATCAGGTCAAAAACTTTCTAATACTTTCTTACCATTGTATTAGACATTGAAATCCTACATTGCTAGGTTAGCTTAACATCTAGGTGGATAAGCCTCAGGAAAAGGATAGGAGATCCCTAGGAGAAGGATAAGATATCCTTAGGAGAAGGATAGGAGATCCTTAGAGAGGGATAAAAGATTCTTTTGAGAAGGTGACTGTAAATCCCATGGACTTGGGTGGGCCTAACAACTCTATGTAAATCCTTTAATAGGGTAACATTCTAAGTTGAATGTTCTTAAGTCCTCTAACAAGGCACACTCCTAACAGGGTGTAGAAATCCTTTAACAGGGTCACTTTTTACAATGTGTAAAGCCTTTAACAGGGCAGGCCTTTAGTAGGGCAAACCATCAAAAGTGGTTGAAATCAATTGTGCAGTTATTTTGTGGGTGTCATCCCCACCCCAGTTTTACCTTCTTATTTCTGGAGGGTTTCTGGGTAACCAAAATCCTTTGTGTTATGTGGTGATGCATGTTTACTTTTCATGATTGTTTAATGTTTAATTGCATGCATGATAAGAAAGTAAAAAGGATAGTACTTCTAATTCACCTCTATTTTACTAGAAAGTTTGGATTGGACATTATTGGACCTTGAATAACTGATTCACCCCCCTCTCAGTTATTCTAAAAGAACTCTAACATAATCTATTAAGTGTGGCAGAATTGAATAACATTGGATTCAAGGTAGAATTCATGAATGGGAAGGCCAAACTACTGGATGGAAAGGAAAATCTGGTTGGGTCTGGCAAACAAACAAAAGGTAACCTATTCTTCCTAGATCTCAATGAAAGTTCATGTTTTATTGCTCAAGTAGAGGAAAGCTGGTTATGGCATAAAAGGTTGTGTCATGTGAACTTTGATAATCTTGTCAAGATAAGGAAAAACAAAAGAGTAAGAGGTATTCCTAGTTTGAGGAAACTTGATATGGGTCTATGCAAAAATTGTCAAATTGGTAAAATGGGCAAGACAAGTTTCAAAAGCAAAGACTATCATTCAGAAGAAGTCTTGAAGCTAGTACATACAGACTTATATGGACCTATTGGAATAGAGAGCTAAAATGGAGCTAAGTATTTTATTCTATTTATTGATGATTATTCTAGAATGATGAGTGTAATGTATCTAAAAGAAAAATTTGAAGCTTTTCAAAAGTTTAACTGGTACCTGGCAAGAGTAGAGAAAGAAATTGGAAAGAAGCTGAAATGTTTGAGATTAGGAAGAGGTGGTGAATTAATTTCCAATGAGTTCAATGAATTCTACATTGAAAAAGGAATTAAGAGATAAGTATCAGCCCTTGGTACACCTCAACAGAATGGTATAGCTGAAAGAATGAAATCTATCATGGATTGTGCAAGAGCCTTGATGATATAAAAGAATGTTGCAATCAAATACTAGAAGGAAGCAATCAGTACTATAGTGAATACCTTGAATAGAGTACAATCGAAGAAAGACTCAAATCAATCTCTTTATGAAATATGGTATGGCTACAAACCCAATGTAAGTTACTTGAAAGTATTTGGTAGCAAATGTTATATCTTGAAGGAATCTAGGAAAGGTAAATTTGATGTCAAAGGTGATGAAGGCATAATCCTAGGGCACTCCTATAGAAGTAAAGCATACAAGTGTTTGAATCTAACTACTCATAATTTCATAAAAAGTGCACATGTAAGGATTGATTAATTTGTAGAAAAGAGTAAAGAGGAAAGCAACAAAGAACCTGAGGATTATAGAAAGTTTGTTTATTATGAACCTGATATTGTAAAAAATCTATTTGGAAGTCAGGAGTCCTCACCTTTTGATTCCCTAATATCTCCAAAAGCTATCGAGTTGCATCTGGTGCTACCTAAGTCACAGTCTAAAGGACCTGAGTCACAGAAAGACACTACCAAGCCAATGCCTGAGCAAACTGAGTTAGAAGGACCCGAGCTTAACATAGAAGATCATGAAGTGGTTAATGTAACATATTCTAAATCCAAAGTACCTGTGTTACCAAGATATGTTAGAAAGCATCATGCACCTAGTTAGATCATTGGAGATAAGTCAGATGGAACAAGGACAAGAAAAAAATTGAAAGCTACATGTGTGCTTGCTGAATTTGAACCTAGAAATGTTAAAGATTCTTTGGATAATAAAAGTTGGATTGAAGCTATGAATGAAGAAATAGAACAGATAGAGAAGAATAAGACTTGGACTCTTGTTCCTAGACACAAGGATTAAAATTTAATTGGTACAAAGTGGGTATTAAAAAATAAACTCAATGAAGATGGAGTTAGTTTGTAAAGGTTATTCTCAAGAAGAAGGTATTGATTATGTTGAAACTTTTTCTTTTGTTGCAAGATTGGAAGGTTTTAGAACTTTACTAGCATATCCAACATACAAAGGATTTAAAGTTTATCAAATGGATGTAAAATTTGCATTCTTGAATGGAATTCTTGATGAGGCAGTCTACATTGAACAACCTGAAAGTTTTGTAGATCCTAGAAAAAGAGATATGGTCTATAAATTGCACAAAGCTTTGTATGGTCTCAAGCAATCTCCTAGAGCTTGGTATGAAAGACATCGTAACTACTTGATAAAGATTGGCTTTCAAAGAACAAATGATAACAACAATTTGTATATCAAAGAAGGACCAGACAAGAAGGACCAATAGTGGCTTTGTCTAGGGATGATAGACTACTTAAGTCTATGTAAGAATTTAGAATCTATGGAAGAGTGGACCACATACTTGGTACATGAATGAAAACTTCTTTAGAGAGCACAAAATAGGACAACATAACAAGGAACTAGACTATATAGAGATATTTACAAGGATCTACAAAATATACAAAAAGTACAAGAGCACAAGAAAACCCTAAAACTACTATTCATGGAAAATAGATACTTTAAGAAAAGTACCTCTTCAAGAATTGTCCATGAACTGGAAATTCAAGAATATCTCCAGTTAAATTCTTCAAAAAATATGAATCTTCTCCATTTGTATCACAAATGTTATATGGGCTGAGCCAAATTGGATCAAATTTACCATGCTTTCTTTTATCTTCCATTCTAGCATTCCACATCAACACCATGTCACCTATTTCAAATTTTCTCTCAATGGCCCTCTTGTCATATAAGTGCTTCATTTGGGATTGTAACTTGGCAATCTGAACAGAAAACTCCCTCCTTGCTTCTTCTAATTACAAAATATCATCCATTCTGAGTTGCATTTCATCAATGATATCATCTTCATATAGTTGAACAAATATATACATCTCCTTTAGGTTATTCTATGGAAGTCTAGCTTGTATACCATAAACCAAATCAAATAGAGCACATCCAATGGCCTTTTTCATAGTAACCCCATCAGCCCATAGAGCTAATGGAAATTTTGAATCCCGGGCCTTCTTGTTTTCTCCTAAAATCCTCTTGATGGTTTTCAATATACTTTTATTACTTGATTCTGCCTGACCATTCCCTTGGGGATGATAGGGTGATGATGTGTACTCTGTAATTCCATAGTTCTTACAAAAAAATTTATATTCCTCAGATCTGAAACACATAGCATTATTAGTTACAATCTTCTGTGGGCATCCAAACTTGATCACAATATTATTTAGAATGAAATTAATCACCACCTTACTTGTTGCATTCTTAGTAGGAATTAATTTAACCCACTTAGTGAAGTAATCAGTAGCCACCAGCATCCAAGAATGTCCACCACTAGACCTATTTGAGATCTCACCAATGAAATCAATTCCCCATTGTTGAAATGGTGCTTGTACTTCAATAGGTCTTAATGGTAAATTCCTAGAAAATTTTAACTTTCCACTAAACTTTTGACAAGCATCACATGTCTTAACAAACTTATGAGCATCTCTGAAAAGTGTTGGCCACCAAAAGCCAGCCCTAAGAATTTTATGAGCAGTGGTCTTAGCCATATAATGACCACCACACACACCTTCATGCATATCTTTCAAAATCCTTTTAGACTCAATTTCATCTACACACTTCAAAAGTACCCCTTCCATATTTCTCCACCATAATTGACCTTGCACTATAACATACCTTATGCCCTGTAACTTAAGGGATCTTTTCTGGTTGATTGATTTGGTTTGCCTCTAGATTGGATTTTGTCATCAATTTGGCCAAGCCTTGACCCCTAACCAGTTTGGTAATCTAAATATCAATGTTAAACTCTTGTATCCTATTAATCCATCTACATCTCCTGCTAGATACCTCTTATTGTGAAAAAAATCCTTCACAATAGCAGTAGGAACAAAAGTAATGACAGTGGCTCCCATTAAGTAACATCTAAAAACTTTTACCCCTTTCACCAGTGCATATGCTTGTTTTTCATTTATATCATGCTTAAGTTCTGCTACTTCCAAAGACTTGCTAAAGAATGCAATGGGCTGCTCATAACCTTCCTCATTTTTCTATAACAATACTACAACAACAGTGTGAAATGAGGCAAAAGAAAATATATGCATTGGTTTATCATAATTAGGTGCTTTGAGAACAGGGACATCTTTAATAGCTTGCTTGATCTTCTAGAATGCAATGCTAGGTTCACCTTCCCATTTTATCTCTGACCCTTTCTTTAGCATTCTTGATACAGGCCTACTAATATCTGCAAAATTAGTCACAATCTTCTAAGAAAGTTGATCTATCCAAAAAATAACTGAATTCCCTTAACAACTTTAGGTTTCTAAATCTTGTCTATTGCTTCTACCCTTTCAGGGTCAATTCTCACTCCATGCTTACCAACTAGATGTCCTAACAACTTTCCTTCAATAACACCAAAATTACATTTCCTTGGATTTAAAGAGATACCATACTTAAGGGCTCTAATAAATACCTTTTCCAAATGTATGCAATGATCATTCTCATCTTGGAATAAGCAGTGAGGTCATCCTGATACGCAACCATAAATTTATCAATAATATCAACAAAAGCCACATCCATAGCCCTTTAAAAAGTAGCTCCAGAATTAGTAAGCCAAAAAGGCATCTTGACATAAACATAAGTACCCCACGGAGTAATAAAAGCAGTCTTGAATTGTTTTGATTCTTTAACAACCACTTGTTTGTAACTTGAAAATCCATCCATCATAAACATAAGCTCTGAACCATTGACCCTTTGCAACATAGTTTCCATATTTGGAAATCCATAATTATCCTTTAAATAAGATATATTAAGATTCCTAAAGTCAACACATAACCTTATGCCTCCATTTTTCTTCCTAATAGGAACTAAATTGGATACCCAAGAAGAATGTCTAATAGGCTTTATGATTCCTGCATCTCTCAATTTGATTAGTTCCTCTTGCATTTTGGGAGTCAAAGTTTGATTTATTGGCCTTTGTTTCTGCCTAAAAGGTTTAGCATCTAGTTTCAAAGGGATCTCATGTTGAAAAAGATCTTCCCTATAGGCTTTTAGGTCATCATATGACCATGCAAATACATGTCTATACTTCCTTAGCAGGTCTATCAGATCTTTCCTAATTTTAGGAGGAAATTTCTTACCAATATATACCTTTTTTGGTGTTTCCTCAGTTCCCAAATTTACCTCCTCTAGATCTTTGGCACTATATTCACTAATATTCATTTGTGACCTGTCTTGGTTGTTAAAAACAATTTCTTAAAAAACTAGACCCTTTGGGATTTTGTTTGTCTTTAGTTGCACAACTTCCTGCCCAAAAATAGTATCTTTTCCATTTATATTTTCTACATAGGCTACACATAATTTCTTGTCCTAACAACATATTCTCACAATTCAAAATTCTTAGAATATCCTTATCATCTTCAAATACTTGCCAATTCTGAACATTATCAAGGACAAAGGGCCTAGTTTGAATCTCAATTTTAGACACACTAGCAAATGTGATATCATTAGGCTTTATTGCTATATTTTCTAGTAAGTCTACCATCTTATTATTAGTCCTATCTTTCCAAATTATCCCAAATACATCAAAACATTCAATCATATCTCATACAACATTTTTGTATTATTTTAATCTTTTGTTCTTTGACACATAAGCATTTCTTACTTGGGATACAACCAATTCAAAGTCCCCTATAACATGTAAACATTTTATCCCATGCTTATAAGCTAGTATAAGGCCTAATAGTAAAGCCTCATACTCTGCTATATTATTGGAACATGGGAAACTTAAAGTAAAGGAAAATTTGTATGTTACCCCTACTAGAGATATCAACAAAATGCCTGCACGAGATCCATCCTTGCAGCATGCTCCATCAAAAAACATAGTCCATAAATTACCTTTGTCTGTCTTTGTGTAAGCTTCTACTTCTATCTAAGATTTATGCTTGGATTTCTTCAGAATAAAAAACTTAGCTCAAAATGCATTAATGTCTGTATCCACAAAATTTTTCATATTGTCCTCAACATCTTCTTCTATCATGTATATACTTTTAGGCTCCCTATTTACTTTTATCAAATTCCCCTCAATGTTAAAAGTAGCAAATGACAAATCACACTGTAGAGTCCCTCCCATGGTAGCACTCCACTTTTTAGATAACAACATGCCATATTGAGGTGGAATATCAACAACCAACACACTCATAGTAAGTTCTTTTTCAGGACAGGTTGTTAGTCTATATGGTAAAGAATTAATAGTACCTATGACTATCACTTCTCTTTTATGCATAGCACAACATCTTCCTTGAGTAGTATCTACCTTCAAGCCTAATTCCTTCATTATTTCAAAAGGCATCACAGTATTGGAAGCACCAAAGTCAATCATTCAATTTTTTAATGTTTTACCATTTACTAAAATACTTAAGAAAAATGGCTCAACATTTTCCAAACATTGATTTACAGAAATATCCAAAAACATCTGAGGAATTTGAGACACAACTACTTCAGCTTCTTTGTCTTTTATCTTTTCTTTGTTGCTTTCCTTGGGATTGTGATTTTCATTACATCCATGTCTCACATTTGTATCAGTACCTTCCAACCATGCTAAAGCTTTATCTCTATGTTCAGGGATCCTTAACAATTCAGACAAAGGGACTTTAACAGTGATTTGTGATAGCACTATAGTCATAGCTATAAAAGAATCTGATGGGTTTTCAATAACAATACTCCTTTTATCACGATGTTTATCAAAAGTATTTACAACACCTTGGTGATTCTTGTCACTTGTAATGATTTCTTTTGGTATCTTCTCATCTAATTTCTTTGGAGTATTATTTGGGAATTCACAAGCCTTGAAATTATTCTCCTTCTTTGGTTCCCATTTTTTGCTGGTAATTTTAATCTTCTCAATAGGGATTTCTTTAGACTTCATAGCTTCCCCTTATTTAGGATTAACTCCCTTTATAAACATACTAGCCACCTTATCATTACCCTCCTTTTGAGCCATGTTTCTAGTTTATACTTGAGCTATCATGTTTGCAGTAATTTGATCAATCTCTTCTCTAGAGGGCTTCCTTAATGTGACCTCTTCTTTGGCACTTACCATATTACACACATTATCTTCAACATCACTCTCACAGAGAATACTTGTTGTTGCACTTTATTCTGAAATTGCCTTTGCTCATTTACATCTCTGTCATAATCCTCACAATCAAAATAATCATAGTGTGACTCAAACATGTTACACCCTACATCCTCATTGTTTTCTTCATGTTCTTGACATTTTTCTACTACATTCTGATTTCCAGGGAAAGGCAAGGCTGCTACACAAGATTCAGGGGTGTGGGGTAACTAACACACAAAGCACCATATAGGTTCAGCAATGAATTCAGGATCATCTACTAAATTTATAGATTTTTTAGATAAGGGATCAGGGGTGACCTTGTTCTTGGTATTCTTGGGGGGAGGGACATTAGGTTGACCATCTTTCTAGGTGGTAGTATAAGGGGAATTTTGTAACCTATTTTGTCTATTGAAATTCGACAGGTAAGGGACCCTATTTTCAGTGGGATTCCTATCATTTTTTACCTGAGGGATATTTAGATTCTTTATAGCATTTAGAAATTGACTTATCTCACTAGGCTCTTGCTTTTTTGCACCTCCACCCTTGTTATCCTCCTTTATGTTTCCCTTATTTCCAAAAAATTTGGGGTTATCTCTTTTATTTTCTAGCCTTCCTAAAATTCTCAAATTGTTTTCCACATTTATAGAAATTCTGAAAGCATCTCTTAAAGTCCTAGGTTCTTTATCCCTAAACTGGTATGCAATTTTTCCATCAAAAGCATTCAAATAAGTAATCAAACAAATCTTGTCATCAACTCTCATGGCTTGCATGAGCTTATATATTCTTTTTTGGAACCTATTATTAAATTCAGTGATAGATTCATTAGGTAACCTCTTAATATTACTGAATTCACTTAGGATATAGCTTTGATTCTCCTTGTCACCATATTGCTCTATGAAATAGTACTCAATATCCTTCCAATCAATAATAGATAATTCAGGAAGTCTCTTGAACCATTCTCTAGCATGTTCAGTTAATGATTGAACAAACAATTTCATAATAATATCCTCAGCCTCAACCTCGTAATCACTCATCATATCAAGAAAACTCCTCAAATGGTCTTCACAAGTGATAGCATTGTTCCCAACAAATTTAGGAAACTGTTTCCTTATTTCTTGTGAGATGGGGTTAGGGTAACTAGGGATTCCATCAAAACATATTTACCTATAACCCTCTAATTGGATTGGTCTTCTTTGTAAATCAATCTTAAGATGATGGTTAATATCTTTCCTAATGTTACCCACAGTATTACTAGTGCTAGCATCACCAACAGATTTGTTAAGATCCACTTTATGTGAAAATGAAGATAAGAAAGGAATAGGTACCTTAGTAGTATTTTGATTCGCATCATTAAATCCACCATCATCTTTGGGCATAACTGCAAATTGCCTCCTAGCATTCTCCAAGAATTTAATCTTGTTGTTTATCCCAACTTTGGCTGCTTCATTTTCTGCAATCTCCAGTCTCTTAACCAAAGCATCCTTTTCTTTCCTTTTCTTCTCTAGCACAATATCAAAAAGTGACATGGAATCATGGATCTAAAAAAAATTTCGCTAGTTCATTAATCTTAACATCAATCTCCTTTTGTTTCCCCTTATCTTTAGCCTCAACAGAATGCCCTATATCTTTTGCTTTGTTGTTGTTAGCTTCTAGAGCACTATAGTTTTTAATCGGTTGTATTACAGGTCCTTCTAGGTTCATATTCTAAGTTTCCAATAGCTCTTGTTCTTGTATTTTAAGCTGTTCAACTTGACCTATAATCTCTGGTTGCCATGCATTGGCTGCTATTTCATTTTTCTTCTTTAGGGTAGCAATTCTCCTAAGTAATGTCTGCTTTTCTTCAAAGGCTTTTGTAATTTTTTTTCTCTTTCCTTTTTCAATTTCTTATTTATGGCTTCTTTCTCAACAAGCTGCATTCTCAAGACCTCAATCTCATTAGGATCTAGAATAGTAAACTTAGAAGTAGCAGTTTTTTCATCATTGAAACTCTTAAGATCTAAATGCTTTGGTCCTACTTCTCCTTGAGAATACTCAAATAAGAAAGGGTTCATACTTCGTTGAAAAAGATTGTTGCTATTCCTTTTGTCTAAACTAGGTGTATTGTGTAGCTCTACAGTTTCTTGGCATATTACTTTGGGTGTGCTAAAAAAGTCATCACTAGACAGTCTAGGATGGGATCTAGAACTTTGGCAAGATGATTCCCTTTTCATAGTAGAAAAATGAACATTCTCTCCCCTTATTTCTTGCTCTTGGGGATGGTCTTCTCTCTGCATCTGAGATCTTTTCACAAGCCAATTTTTTCTTCCCTTAGGAGGAAGATCAGTTTATAATTTGATTCCTGGATATTTCCTCACATTTGCCCATGTGTTCCTTTTATTTTCCATGATTTTGAGACAACAAACTTCTAAATAATGACACTTGTTATAACCTTGTGAGTTGCCACCCACCCTAGCAAAATGGGAAAAACTTTTGAATACATCACAATTCTTTCACTAATAATCATAGACAAAATGCAAATAACCCTTGAGACCATAGATAAGTTCTCATGAAAATGCCTACCTTAGACTCTACCCAAGGGAAACACGGATCTTAAATGATACATTGGTTTATGACACCTAAAGTGTTATTTCCCTAGCAAAGTCGCCATCTTGTTGGTGTTTGAAACTACTGAACAAAAAAATGCTCAATACCACAATGATAATACTCAAATAACCTAAGGATTAGCCAATTCTTGTTATCAATTATATAAGTAAACCACTTGGACCCAACTTCAACAAAACCAAAGATGGTTTCCTACTCTTTAGGCTCGACAAAACCAAGGTGGGTATACCTAGGGATGATTCTAATACAAAATGTTGTATGAAAATTATCTTAGTTTCATTCTGATTCTCATCTTCTATCCTTAGGCACATACATAGTTTATCAATTTCTTTAATGCTTTCAAGTTTATATGCACCCCTCATAAGCAAATCTTGTCATAATTCTCCTAGATTTTTACAAGTATTTTTGGAAATAGCAACTACCTAAGACTCAGAAACTAAATGTAAACAAGTAGTGACCAGTATTATAACCTTGAACAAAATGAAATGAAAATGACTTTGGATTTATAATTGTTTTGACTTGTAGAAGCAAAATTTACTCTCAACCATCTCTGATTTATATGACTAGTACCTTATCCATTGGGAGCAAAGAGTCAACTATTGGTAGGAGACCCTGTTCAATTAACTTGTAATTGAATTTATCAACTGTAATCACCTATTTCCATTCTTATGTGATATCCTTTTCATAAACTCATGAATTCTATTGATTTACTAAAGCACTTACATAATCCATTGAATTAAAAGAAACAATATAACCAATATACAACCCATCCAGACTACATTCAATCAATTGAACCTTATTCAAATGATCTCAAAATTAACAAATTCATGAAATGGAGATAGAAAATGGTGACACGGATCTAGTGTAAATACCCTTTTGGATTATCCTTTTTGCTAACTAATACAATAACCAATAGAAACTCAATGAAAACCCATGATTTCATACTATTTATGTCATTTCTATTTGTCATTAGAAAAGTACATAACTGGAAGTAAACTCAAAAACAACTACACATGAGTAGACCAACTATACTTTCTTGAAATTTGAAAACATACAAAAATTTGGACCTTACATTTCCTTGAAAACTCATTTATATAACATGAGTTGCAACAAGCAAAGGGCAATTGCGATTAACAAATGTCCTTTTACAACAATAAGTACAACAACCTTTTTCAAAATATCCTAGGCACCTTAATTTAAAAATTAAAAATAAAAAGCAGTTGTGGATAACAATTGGAGCAAAAAAAATTTTAACTTTGTCTTTTTCTCTAATTGCTCCCTGTTGGTAAAGCTTTTATTTCTGTGATTGCTTCCCAGACAATGACTTCTCTCTTGGTGGGCTAGTCGCATGTCTTGGTTGTTGCTAGCTCATTGACAAATTTCTGCCACCTGGCATCAGTGATCACTTTCCCTTCTATGGTAAACCTATTCATTTCAGCTTCAACCTTGAATAGGGTATCAATAAGTTCATTAAAAACACATTCATCAATATCACCTTGGAAAATGGATGCCACCTGTGGCAAGTCTACAATATGGTCAAAAGAATTAGACCATTCATTGAAATCCTTTACTTTACTATCAGAATCAAAGACAAAAAGAATTAAAGAATAAAAACCACTTGTTAATACTTTCATTTTATTCTATATTGCTACCAGTTTCCCTGTGAAAAATTGCAACAGATCTTTCACCTTGTCCATGCCTTCTTTTACAACAATAACTTTATCTAGCAGATCTGGCTTTTTTGCTAATAATGGTATTAATCTGTCAAAGAATTGCATATATGGTCCCCATTGTTGGAAGATTGGATCAAGCCATCCTATTGAATCCTTGCATACCTGTTTTGTAGATTGTAGATTGATGAATGCACTATAGACATCTTGAGATATTCTCTTTAAAATGCTTATTCTATGACTTAGTACATTCATCATAACATTTTTCTTAGTTGCACTGTTAGATTGAGGAGCTTCTATTTCCACATTGACCATAGGCACTGGCACTACTACCCCTATAGGTATCTCTACTATTTGGGCCTCTGGTTCTATAGTGTGCCTTTCTTCTTCCACTTGCCTTGCTGCATGTTATGCCTCTATTGCAGCCTTGAGTTGCTCTTTGAGGGATACCACTTCTACTTCTAAGCTCTGAATCTTCCCCTCCAACTCTTCTATTCTTTGTTTTTTCACATAGCTCATTTTGAGCTCCTCCTCATACAACTTTCGGACATCTAGACATTCATTATATATTGCAGCTAACATGCCCTCAATTTGATCTACTTTTGCCTCATTCATGAGTGCAAAGTGTTTGACCAGGCTAGAAATTTATTTTCCAGTAGTATTATCTAGTGTCCATACAATCATATTACCTTGTGCAGTTTCCTGTATGTCCATCATATTAGGCTTCTTTGTGTTAAGGGCAACACTCCACATTGCTAGGGTTTTTGTATCTACATTGAACCCTAACCCCCTCTTCAGTCCTTCACTACCACTAGCCTCATAGCTGATGGCTTTGTCCTATCTCCTCATCTAATCAAGAACAAATGCCCTCTCAATGTCCCAATTTGGTATTAAAATCGTACCACTTATGTGTACCAACTCCCTAGCCTTTGCAGGGGTCATTGTCTCACTATCTGGGTCATAGGCAAGTAGTTTATACAATAATTCTTTATTTTTCTCAGGATCTTCCCCTGGCATAATGCTCAATGTGAGCTCATTCTATTTTATTTTATAAAGAAAAATTTTAAATTCTGATGATTTGATGAAATCATCATCTTCCATAAACTTTTCAGATTGGATGAGCCTGTCATCCAATCTTAATGCTGCAATGTGGAGATCACTAGAGGCTTTTCCTGCAATAATTTTTCCTAATATCAGCAAAATACTCATCATTCCTTGGCATCACTTGTAAGGCTCTACTTACAACCCTCTCTGGGATGTACATTGTTTTCTACCTTTTATTTCCCTTTGGCACCCATGTTGAAGATGATGGTTGCTCCTCCTCCAACTCAACCTCCAACTGTAAATTTGGCTCAGGGGATTCTCTGTTTACAGTGGGTTCCTCTCCCTCTAGCTCATGTGGCATCTGAGACATGATGTATTCAAAATTTTCTACCATCTTTCTCAGGTTGCCAGGGTAGGGAATCTCTGTTTAAAAACCCTTAAAATCAGGGCTGGTCCTTCTCAAGGCCTCCTCTACCTTCCTTATTTCACCATACTTCCTTAATAGCTCATTAGCCTCCCCTGTTGCCACTATGTTAGCAATTAAATCCTCTACAAGGATTGGCTTGCTTGGAGGTAGGATGTATCCTCTAATGGCCTTTACCTCATTTGTAATATAGTTTTTAGGTTCATACATCCTATAAGGCCCAATAGCAAATTTGTACTGGCCTAGGTACTCACTCAATTCTTCAAATGCATTTTTTCCTATTTCAAAATCCCCTACCTTAAATTTTCTACAAAAAAATGTGGGCTTATGCAAAGAAGGAGGGATCATTTCTTTGTTCATCAATAAGAACTACTAAAAGAATTCAATAATGGCCAATCTAGGGGGTAAATATTTGGGTAGAATGTGAGGAGGCTGCAAGCATGCATATATCCTCATTAATGTGCACTCCTTAAACAAAAATATGTCCCCCCAAGTTATGATCTAGTTTGGTTTTCTCATCTAAGAATGAAGGTCTAAGAAAAGTTTTTAAAACATTTGGTGCCTTGAAGAAAGTATGATCTAATTGCCTCATAATAACAAAACTGAACAAATTGAAAAATACAAGTGCATTTGAATAGTGGAAATTCTTATCCCAAATGCGAGTCTAGAGTTGCACAAGTAACTCACCAAATTCATCAGAAGTCTAATCAATGAAGTCTTGGTTGATGTAACCAATGTTGTAATACATGATAAGGTGCATCAGCAGTGAGTAATGGTGGAAAATGTAATTTTTCAATTCTCCCTTCTTTGGATTGACAATTTGATTATGCATGCTATCCATGATAAAGGCCACATAATCATATTCTTTGTGGTGGAAGGGGTCTTGTATGTCACATGCCATCAGGAACAAGGAACCATAAACACAATCCTCTGCATCGTCACTTTCCAGAACTTTGTGTAGCCCATATACTGTATTTTTAGAAATAATTCGTGAATTTTCTCAAGGTCAAATGATCCCCCACCTTCTTTGGAATGAGCCCTGCCTTTTTAACATTGTAGGGAATGTGGGGCAGCATAACATTGTTCACAAAATAGGTCTTATTTCTCCCAAATTTACCTTGTAAATATTCAATGTCAATAGGTACATCCATCTGCCCTTCCAATCCAAAAGCCTCTATGAAAGAAGTTATATCCAGTGTGCACAAAAAACTACCATTATGTCTTTGGAATATCCTAGTGACTAGATTGTAGGAATTTATCAATGCTTTTAGCAGGTCCACATCAATAAACACTTCTAGGAATATCAACTTTTCCATATTCCTACTCCATGGGTTGCAAACTGGCACATTTTCAGTTCTATTTTGGTAGAAATATAAGAATAGATTAAAACCATCAATTCTAGGGCATTTTGCATCCCTGGCCAGGAAGTAAGGGTCTTTGAAGATGTGGTCATTTACCGAAATGGCATTCGATGACCCTAGAAGAATTTTCAACCAATCTTCAGCATGCTTGTTTGGTTTCCTAACCCTTGACTTTTTATCAGTTTTGACAACAACCTTCTTCCTTTTTCCCTCAGGTGCGACTTCTACAACATCGTCACCCTCATCTTCGACCTCTGCCTCTTATGCAAGCACCTCCTCAATTTCCTTGTCAACCATTTTCCCTGCAAATTATAATTTAAACTCTCACACAATAACAGAAATCCTAAGGCTATGGATACTTGTAAAAAAATTTCAGAGCAAGAAAACAAATTCTTCAGAATGGTAATATTTTGAATGTTCAATCAAATATTTATGTTTTAATCATACAATCTACCATCTTTTTAATAAATTCTACATGCACGAGCTTTTAATACCACCCTCATAGGCTGACAACAAGGAATATCAATCGTGAAATTTAATCTTGATGTCCTTTTCAGTGTTTTATTTTACTTGGCCATGGTGAATTTGTCCATTTTTTTGAATTGGCATGACACCTCAGCCACTTTCTTTTCAAATTTTGGTCTTCTGTTTATACGCTGAGTCAAAATATTTTAATTTTTGTAACCCCAGAAACACCCTTGGCGAGCCTTTACATTCCTCTAGTGAGGGTTTAGAATACCTCAAGCGTAGAAGCGTTAGGGTTTCTTAAGCATTGTATTGAAGTCTCCTTTATGCTCTTATGTAGCCTCTTACACCGTAAAATCTCAAACCTCCTTAATAGGTACCTTCGTTCTTACGCTTCAAACCTTCCTCGTATGAGCATAAAGTGTTTGCTGCAACCTTCTCTTTAACCTTTACGCTCACACGCACACATATCACCGAAAACCTTTAAAAACTTTCTTTACGCTGCTACACTCACTTCATTACTCAGGACATCGTAACACTTTTCATACCCATCCTCTGGTCATACACTTAAGGCTATCCCTGTGGCGTCATAATGCCTCTTATCTTTTCTTTATTTCCCCTTTATGCCTATATGAGTTCCCTTAACCTCGTAACATTGGAAAGCCTTTACAAATGGCATCCTACTCTTATGTTTCTCCTTTCTCGTAGTAGCATAGAGTCTTTTCTTCATTCCTTCATCTATCCTTTTACACTTATACGCTTAGACTTAACTCGTAACCATGGAGAAAGGGATAAAACAGCTCTTCGTTCATATTCTTACCATGCAATCATAAAGGCATAATGAGAAATTTCACCTTTCACTTATCAACGACCTAGATTAAATCTCAGAAAAATAGAAAAGACCATCGCCGTTGATTTTAAGCACATGGAAAATGAAGAACTTAAGTTGTCTACCATGCAAGTTGGGCCCATCTAATATGTATGATGTGTCACCATTTGATTCGCTCGCATCAGGGCCCATCCAATAACTCAATAGGTTCTACTTAACACTATCACTATTATAATATGGCTTTATGGTTGTCCACAAGTCCAAGAAGTGAAAGCACATAAACACGACTGAACATCACTTTCTTCCTTACGAGCATCTTTTATACGTAGAATCGTAAAAAACTTTATGCCTTCTCATAAACCATCCTTTATTCCATGCTGGGGTATTACACCTTTACACCATTCACTAAAATGTAGGTGCGTAGATCAAACCTTAATGCCTTTCTGCCCCTCCGCTCAACAGTTTACTTGTAATCTCGTAAAGTGATCTGACACACCTCCTTTAAAACCTTTTACGCTCATACACTTAACACTTTAACGTATGACCAGGAATAACTTTTCAAACTCCTTTCGCTCCTCCGCTCAATTTATCATCGTAAAGTTGTAAGACCGTTTTCAATCAAAAAAGCCTTTATGCTTCTTTGCCCATGGATCAATCGTATGATCGGGGAACCTCAAAATGAATTGTTTTGCTACTACGAAAAGAAAAAGCATATCCCTATAAAACATGAACTCCTTTACGCCTTTAAGTTGCATGGTAAAATGTGACCATGGAATCATGAGCAAGAAGGTATTTCATTCTTACATGAAACCCTACATCATAAGACCATAAAGGGAAAAACTTAAGCACTTTACAAACCCTTTTGAAAATTTGAAAATAGACCTAGGTATTTTACATACTTAGGGTATTTTAATGACTATGTTGATGACAAACCTTGAGAATTTAATAGAATTCAAACAACACATGAACTAGGACAAGGCTAGGGCAACCTAAAAACTTGATATGACTCTTAACTATCATCCTACCAAAGGGATATGCAAGATACTAAATATAAGATTGAGAAATAATCTTAAGCATAGAGGCACCTCATAATTATTACATGGTGGTAGGTCAAATACCATATACCACCAATCCCAAAAACATGATCTCATCCTAGCATGAGTGCACCAATGAATAGGAAAATTTTTGGTTGTGTGAAATAGGGAGTTGTCGGATATAGGATTGGTGAAAAGAGAACATATGGTACCTTTCTTTATGTCTTTATCTTTCACTTGCTGATATGATAACCCATTGGCATAAAATGCATGACACCTATCCCTCCATGTACCCATTTTTTAACCTCCCTAGACACATCATTTGCATTTTGGGCCATTTTTTCAAGTGTACTCGCTAGGGTTGAGTGGTGATCAAGCGTAGATGACCGCAACCTATTGACTATTTGGGTAATGTTAGCACTATTTTGTGAGAGGCGATTTATGAGCTCCTCTTGTGTATAAGTTAAATTATATAATTGTATGCGGGGAGGGTTTGTAGGAGGTGATGGTTGTTGAATGGGAACATTGAGTGGAGGGTTTTGTGGTTGTGTCACAACATGTGGAGGGTTTTATGGTTGTGTCACAATGGGGGGATTGTTTTGTGGTTGTGTCACAATGGGGGGAGTGTTTTGTGGTTGTGTTGTAATGGATGGAGGGTTTGATTGTGTAGGAGGTGGTCTTTCTTCTCTCCCTAGTTTTGTTGAATTCCTTGATGCATCTATATTATAAATAAATAAAAACAATTAGAAAACTTATAAATTACAAACCCAAATTATAAAATTTGATAAAAAATACATAAATGAGGAATAGAATGAAGACTTACCTTGTTTGAGAGGCACCATGGATGGAGATGCAATCAAAATATTTTTATATGGTAAACCCAATTGAGTTTTTCTGATCTCCTTCACAATTCATGATGTTGTTGTCATTTGAGGGTTTAAAAATACCCTCAAATGCAAACAACAGTAAAAATATATTGTTTACAAAACCCGATCGGGTTTTGTAAAACTCGATCAGGTTTTGTAAAACTCGATCAGGTTACTAAATAATATAATTCAAAAAACCCGATCAAAACCTTATCAATTTTTGTAAACTATAATGGCCAGGCTTGGATACCAAGCCTGGCTGGCATTTCACTTTTCAACTAACCCGATCAGGTTTTCAAAAACTTGATCAAGTTATTGAAAATTTCATTTTTTTTGGAGGGGGTGTCCACTTTTTTGTACACCATCTTGGTGCACTTACCCTTCTTTCAAGTCTAGTAATCTTTCTTCTTATGCATTGGTTTCCCATAATACCATCAATCTCTCGGTCCTCTAGATTGAGACCTCTTCCCTTTTGATTTTCCTCTTGATTTTCCATGATTTCCAAAATTACTTCCTCTCATAGTTGTCCTGCCTCTACTTTGTGCATTCAAAGCACTTCCTGATGTAGATCTTCCAGAGTTTTTTCGACGATTTTCCTCACTCGAAATAACACCAATCACATCATCAAATTTTAGGGTATTAGATCTAGAAATAGAATTACTCACAGCCATTACCAAGCCATTCCATCTTTTAGGAAAAGAATACAAAATCAAGAGAGCCCTAATTTCTTCATCAAAATTGACATTCAAAGAAGATAATTGACTAGTAACTGTATTAAACTCATTTAAATGATCTATAATAGATCCACCTTCTACCATCTTCATATTAAATAAACATTTCATGAGAAATGCCTTATTTGAAGTGGAGGGCTTTTCATATAACTTTGCTAGAGTTTTCATCAACTCTTTTGTTGTCTTCCCTTTTGTAATGCCAAATGTCACTGATGGTGCTAGGCATAATTGAATGCTTCCAAGTGTCTTTTTGTCTAAAATTTCATAGTCCTTGTCTGTCATAGTTCCCTATTTCTTGGCTTTTCCTTCCAATGGGTTCCATAAATCCTTCTAATAAATATAGTCCTCCATTTGTACTTTCCGTAACTAAAAGTTATGCCCATTAAACATCTCAACCTTTAGCTTACCCTCATCTACCATCACTCCCACTCAAGCATAAGATTCCCACTCAACCGTGAAAATTTCCTACAAAGGATAACTAAAAAAATAGCCTTTCTCTAATACCACTTGTTAGGATTAACCATAAACAGAAATAACAATTACATGCAAATATATAACCAATATCAAAAACTAATAAATCACACAGAAGAGAGCACAAAGACACCAATATTTAACACAGTTCACCAAATCCCTAGGCTATGTCCACCAAACAACAAGTCTGATATTATTATTATCCACTTATTACAACTTGATTACAATCTGTAATCCCTCACAGCTCAATACCACAAAAAGTAATTATCGCATCACACACTTATGAAATCTCTAACCCTAAGCTATTTTATACAAGTATTTTTTCCACTTTAGGGTTATAATTAGTTACAATACAGTGCCCTACCGAGGAATTATGGATTATGTATAATACTTCCCTAATTAGTCACCACAAACCAATAGTTACTTGCTAAGATGGTCTGGATAGTGTTGGAAGCTGCTAAAGATTGGACGAAGATTATCATAGTTAAATATTTGGCTAGTGGCCCCCCTACCTCATTCTATTAGTAGACTCTACTAATGGGAATTTTTCTCTGTGGAAGAACTTAATGAAAGTTAGAGGTATCGTTAAGAGAGGAGGCAAGAAAATTATTGAGAATGGAAGAAACACTCTATTTTGGAATGAATCTTGGGCTACTAATATTATACTCTAAGAGATGACTGCTAACTAGGATATAAAGAATTGGCTCTCATCTACTATAGGTATCAAAGCGAAAAAATACCTCATTTGGAAGAGCAAAGAGGTTGAATGGATTGACTTGGATAGCCTATGGTTACTCCAAGACAAAGAGAGACAAGGAGAATTGCATGCATTATAAGAGACGAAGTATTTACTCTTAAAGGTTGGCTTCCTGGCCCTTCTTTATCAACATTATGCAAGAGGGCAAATGGATTTGGAAACATAAAAACAATGATCTCTTCTCAATCAAGTCTTCTTACTCCATGATGGAGCTGGTGAGAGAAGATACTATTTTCTAGAAAGAGGTTTGGATCTCTAACATTACTTTTGATGGGCAGTTGCTCATGAAAAAATCTTGACTTTAGATAATGTCAACAAAAGAGGATTCAATTTTACTAATAGATGTGTTTTATGTGAGAACGACACTGAAACTATCAACCATTTATTTATTCACTATTCTTTCACTAGAGATATATGGAGCCTTGTATTGTCAGAAACAATGACTAATATAGTGATGTCGAGATTGATCAAACTTCTTATAGCACAATGGAGCAAAGCTTTTAAACTCCACATTGTCCGTAATAATCTTTGGCTCCTTATTCCCCCCACTGTTGCTTGGTCTATATGGAAGGAAAGAAACAACATAATCTTCAGAGAAGAGAAAAAGGAAATCCTTCCTATTTTCTATATTACTTAGAGAATTATTAGGGAAAACATTAATAATGCATGCTTTCCTATAGGGATCTTCTATCCTAGATTGATCAATTATAGAATCAAACAAAACTGAAATGTTACACAAAGCTTGATTGATTTAAATTGTAATAACATATGGAAAAGAAAGAAATGTAAATAGAATCCTCCTAGATTAGATTGGATTAAGTGTAACATGGATAGTTGTTCTAAAGGAAATATGGGCATGATGAGAGCAAGTGGTATCATAAGAAATAACAAAGGTCTTATTGTCATGGGATTTGCTAAGAAATTGGAGTTAACTCCAACAATTTTGTTGAGGGAGTTGCTATGTGGTATGGAGCTAAACTCCTATAGGACTATGGAGCTAAAAATATAGTAATAGAAGGAGACTCAAAACTTATAACTAATACCCTTCTTAATAAAGCTAGATGCCCATGGTGCATTTAGAGTCTTATGGATGACTATAAAAGATGCCTCTAGTCCTTCCAAAATGTTAGAATAAGACACACCTTAAGAGAAGGAAACATATTTTCTAATTTTATGGCTAATTGGGGTCTTCTTTTTCAAAATTAGAGAAATGATTCTGATTTTGAATGTCTAGAGGAGTTAAAAAGTATAGTGTTAAATGATCCTTTATGCTTAATTATAGAAAGAGATTGAATGGCAAAGAGTACTCTTTTTCCACAAATAATAATGTTAAGAAGGAAAAAAAGGTTTGTTTCCTTCAATCAATTCCTCAATATCTCAAGGAAGTGGAATTTAGTTAGAAGGCCTAATAAAGTTTTGAGCAGGAAATTCGACAAGAATTATTTTTTTCTAACTACCAAGCTTTATAAAGTTTGCGATGCTAAATTTAGTGGAGATACCTTTTGCATTTTATTTATGAAACTTTTGTGGCAAAAGTAATAATAAGGTAGACTATGACACATGATATTGTAATCATTTCCAAAGCTAAGGAGATATCGATGAATCATCAAAAGTACAATCCCTATTTATGGAATGAGGAATGTAGCTTAATGCATCATAATGACCCCTATCATTTCAAAGGTCTGAAATTTGCTAATTTTTATGTTGAGGCTTTCTCGTCCTTCATGTATTCCACATAAGGAACGAGCTCGAGAAACCTGCTTTAGTACTAAGCCACTGTAAGACCTCTCTGATAAAGAGAATGAAACTCCTCTATCTGTTTCTGACGGAAATGATCTGACAAGTACCTCTCTCAAAATCTTTCTAGGAAAGACTCCCATGTGAGGGTATCCATCCTCACTCCTCCTATGGTCTCCTCATGATGCCACCAATTGGAGGCATCCCCTCTCAACTGATGAACTGCTAGGCATGCCTTTAGATTACTCCCATAAGGGCATAACCCAAAGCACCATTGTAGGCTTTGTAACCATGCCTCTTCTACTATCCCCTTAGTGGAACCAGTATATAATGGTGGCCCGAGTCGAATCAATTCCCTGATGTCATCTCCTATATGTCTAGGAGGTCTGTCAAGTGGGGGTCCTCTCTGGTGTATTGACTCTTCCTCGTGCTCACCCTGACCCTCTATCTATCTCGGTGGGGGACTCCTAGTCCTCTCTCTGACTCCGAGTTCACCTCCTCCGGGTCCCTCTGCTTCCACTACTAGAATCTGTTGAACTGGCTGAACTACAAGTGCTACTCTTTGCTTAACTACACCGATCAGAGTCTGAAGTGCATCTATAATGTCCTAGTTTGGGTTCGGTGGTGGTGGAGGTGGAGGTGGTCCATCCTCCTGTCCTGCTCTACCACCCCTAGCCCTACAACCTCTGCCTCATCGGTTGCTTCGAGTAACAGGAGGCGTCTACACAATTAAATGTTTGAGTTAAGTTTAGGAAGCACAATGGTTTAAGGTTCCTAGTGTTGAAACATGGGCTCTGATACCAAAATGTCATGCCCAAACTACGAGGCAAAAACACACAATTTTTTTTTTAAATTAATAATTGAAATGCTCTAGGTTCGATATGGTTGTGATCACTATTTAAGTAAAGGGTCTCTACATACATCTTAAGTTTTTAAAACTTGTGGAGGAATACATTGTTAACATCAGAACTTTCATTATTAGATGGATATCGATCATTAGTCATGTTATTTTATTAACTTCTCAACAAGATATGAAAATTATTTAAATAACAATCTAAATGAGTTCGGGTCTAGATTAATTGAAAATATCTAATCAAGATCAATTATAAATGTCTTAGACAATTATCGATTGACAATCTAACTGATATTGAAAAGTCACTTTAAGAAAAATAATAACTAAAATTAAAACTGAATATATATATATATATATATATATATATATATATCTAAAATTTATTAACTTTAAAAATTACGACTATCTTAACATAATAATCAACTATCTAAATCTTACTAAATTTAAATTTCATTAACTAACAACAAACTAAATTTTAACTAATCATGAAATTAAAACTTTCTAAATTAATTAAACAACTAAATTAATTTAAAACTAAACTAACTAAATCTAATACCTACTAACTAATTTTAAAAAACTTTATTAATTTAAACTAAAATTACATAAATTAATCATAAATCTAAACTTAGTTAAATTTAAACTAACTAACTTCACTTAAATTAAAACTAAATCAATTTACATGACAAAATTTAAACAAACCTATATGAAAATAACAACTAACTAAAAACTATTAACAAAATAAAACAAAATAAAAACTAACGTAACATAATATATACTAAACTAACCTACTTACTAACCACACCCCCCCCCCATACTAACATCTAACACTACCCCCTACACCCTAGTCCAAACCCCAAGCTCTCCCTAGGCCTGCGCGTTGTCCCACCATGTTGACCCTGCGTCAGCCTTGTCCCCCCCACAACCTTTCTTGTCATGGGTGAGGGCAAGTTGACGCCCAAGGAGAATGAGCGCAGTTTTAAATAAAAACATGTTAATTGTTAAAGCCCTTTCCTAATTTGCAAGAGATGAGCACGCTAACCAAGGTGATGGGGATGGGATGTGGTGACAGGTGATGTCACCCTCCCATCATGGCAATAACTTTGTTTAAAACAAAAACCTTTTTTAACAAGCATCTCCCAAACTAACGTGCAAGGGGGAGATGGGTATGAATTAAACTCATAAAGTTTTATAGGTAAGACTAGGATATTTAGTTTATATTTTCTTTTCTTTTTGTTTTGATGGTTATTTTATTATTGTTTTTTCATATTAAATATAACATTCAAAAAAATCAAAAAGGATAATGAGGGAATCTTTTTGATTCTCTGTTACCAAAAAGGTAACAATTCTTTTTTTTCCATACAAAAGATAGAGAGTTTTTACTCTCTTGAGATTTTTTTTTTTTGTCAAAATTTTTCTAAGTATAGATTTACAAAGCAATGTAATTTTTTTTTTTAAGGTGTATATTTGAATGGATTTAAAACATAGATTCAATAGTTGTATCACAATAAAACATGATTTATTTGATCTCCTAAACAAACTTGAATTGAAATATATCAACCATATCCATTTTTCTTTCCTTAACATAATTTTCATTTTTAACATATAAGGAAACTTGAAAATTTTGCTTAATTAAACCATCATCATTTCATCCTATTTTTGATGTGCATCCATCTAACTGAAAATTACGATTAAATCACATTATAAGCAATTATACTCAATCACCATTTTTATTGGCAAACCTGATTCAAAGGCTCAGCTGGGAAAGAACCAGGAAGAAAACTCGGTGTCGTTGCCATTACAACAAGGTTTTGAAATGCAATTACATAGGATTCCAATCCCAAAATTACAACAATTTTAATTGAATTTCCTTCATGACCCTCATCAAGGGTTCCATATCAATTTTTGCAACACATTTCTAAGAACCGTGGAGGGAATAGAATCTAATCAGGTGACAACAAGCATGACCAAGAGACAAATCAAACATGCATATTCATACAAGGTTTTCACAATAGGATTCACAATGAATCAAAACTAGGGAAAGGTGGATTCTTCCAACAGGAGAAGTCAGGCACAACACCAAAATAGATGCCCAATCGAAGCTATAAACCCAGAACTTCCGTTCTTCCATTTTAACATGCCATACTCATACAAGGTTTGTGCTGACAGGTAGGGGCCCATAACACCCTACCCTCTCTCCCTCTTCTCATCCTGAGAAGAGACTCTACACTAGTTGGAGTCCAACTAAAAAGACCTTTCCCAAAATTGGTCACTTCTGCCCTATCCAAGGGTGAGTAATACCAATACACCCAAACAAGAAAACTTCAAAATTCAACATAAACATGAAAGGAAAACATTCAAAAAAAACATGGTTGCAATCCTTCCCACATACCCAACATACATACAAGCATCCAAATAACAACACCATAGCATAAGCATGAAACAAGCATGAAAATCTAAACAAGGGAGATGAAAATTCCTACCTTCACAAAGAAGTAATGGCAAATGAAAATTTTGAGTAGAGCTTTTCCCTTCCTTCCTTCACTCTTTCAAGACTCCTCTCTAAAAGTAGAGATTGGGTAACAACCTCTACTACTCTAAGAAGGGCCTCTAAATAAGCCTCAAACTCAACCACCAAAAAAAATAATAACTTCTCCCACCCACCTACAAATCTAGAAGTTCCTAACTCAACCCATACTATGGTTAACCCACTAAGTGGAGTTGAGGTAATGCAACTCATGGTAGCCATAGTCAATTTTCGCACAAAGGCAAAAAGAGACTTTTTGAGTGATCTCAAAAGTCAATAAAAGGGGCTTAGGGGTTGGGAAAGACCCCCAACCCATACCCATACTCCTTGGGTATAAATATTTCATGTTTTAAAGCCTTAGGAACAGGTTTGGAACCAAACAAAAGCTAGGAAATAATTTAGGATCATCTAACAACTCTAAAAATTGAGATTAAGCACTAATCTGGATTAAGGGTGACTAAACTCGATTAAGAACCAAATTAGCAAGAAGACACGAACTTAATCTGACTTAGGTCCAAAGGTTACACAGCTAACCCTAATTAGCACACTGAAGAACATAAGCAAATTCACGAGTGTCAAGAGACACTAAAAGAACATAGTAAGAACATTAACAATTACTGATCACAGAAAGACACATTCACACATCTCACAATAAAATACTTGAATTACGAACAACAAGGTTTCCACAATGAGCACATAGGGATCAGTTATGTTCCTCCGTCGGGTTTCTCAGCTAAATATCCTGCACACTCATTGCACACATCAGTAGCCCCGTAAAATCACATGTACATATGTATATACGTATCAGAAATTCACATAAATTGAAACATACATCAATTAGGGTTTCTTTCATCCTACTTATATCCTTAATCATAAAGATTCCAAAATCAATCTGTTAATCCTACATTTTACTTAATTCATCAACATACATATACATAAAACCTTAAATGACGAACATCAAATATCTGGAAGTAACATCACACAGCATGAAATAATATAATATGTTCTAAGCATTAGATAATGTCTCAACATCTCGAGTCATGAGTATCAAAATAATAGTAATGTATCACTATGCTACGATGGGTCGAGGCGAGGCCTCACAAAAATATTCTAACGAGAAAACTAGAGACAAGAATTTGAAGGCTCAAGGGTACTGTATTGAGACCATCTCTATAGAACGGAGGTCGGAGAGACTGAGGTTTAAAAAACACAAGAATTATGAGGAGAGTAGAGAGGAAACCAAGGATAAAAATGAGGAGTTCACCTATATATGATATTGAGGTTGAAGAAACGCTTGAGAAAGATGAGAATAGTTTCATTGAGGAAGAATTCAAAGCCGAAGCTGATGGTGAAGACTCGAACAAGGTTGAGCAAGACTTATAGGAAGCCCATATTGAGGTTATTTAGGGCTTGATGTTGAGATCCCTAATACGGTCGACAACCCTGCTAAGGAATAAATTAAAACCCTGAAGATTATTACCACTAATGAGGAAGGAAAGGTTGAAAAGATAAAAAAGGACCTTGAAGACCATGTCAAGGCCCGTAATGAAAAAGTGGTGTCTTTGAACAACAAGTTTGATAATGTCATTACTAGCATTGAAATGGGTGTGGACATCTTGACTTTATGCAGGGTCCAGGAAGAGATGATGGAAAAGGCTATCTTTGGTACTGTTGCTAGACATAGAAAACTTAAAAAAGATGGAATGCAGAAGAACAATGTTTGGGTGGAACTGAAAAGCGCGGAGGATTTTCACAACTGGATTGGAGATCTTAGGTACCTGGTCGAGGACTGGGAGAATATAGAGTAGGCCTAGGTTCCTCGGCCTTGGATTCTCTGTGCTCTTTGTTTTAATCTTTTGTTTGTTCTCTTTAGCTTTAGTGTGGGTTACTCTACTCATGCTTGCAATTTCAGGACACAATATGAATATAATTATGATTAAATTGAATTATGTTAATCTTTAGTACTCTACAACTCAGTTATATTTTGTGATTATTAGCAACATTTTGGCTGATAAGTTAGTCTCTAGTATCTCTAGTATTAGTAGCTATAACTCTAGTTTTTTATTAAGTTTTATTTGGTGGTGATTCTCTAATTGTTTATGTCAGTGATCTAGTCTTTTCTATAGCTTGACTGTAATGGCCCAGAGTACAAAAGTTCTATGAAATGTTTTGTGTTCTTTTTGTTCCCCGAATTCAAGACCCTTTTCCTGCTTCTTTTAATAAAAAACTAAAATATTGTTTTAAAAATATATTCAAATTTCCTTTATTAAAAAATAATAATACCAATAATAAATAACAATAAAATACTTATATTAAAAATTGTTTAACACTAGACAATATGAAAACGAAGAAAATGATATTATATGAAAAGAAAAATCATAAGATATTTTCAATCTAAATCTGGCCCGTGGCTATACAGCCACGAAAATGCACTTCCTTTACATTGCTTTTTTCTAACTTTTTAGAAACTTAAGTCCTCTCCTTCGTATGGAAGTGCATTTTCGTGGCTGCATAGACGTTGCCGGAAGAGAGTATGGGATTCAAATGCGATGATAAGTTTTGCTTTTTACACGTGGACAGTCACTAAATTAGAGGTTTGAAAGGGATTGACAGAGACTCTACAACACATAAGCCTGAAACTTATACTTTTATGTCGGCATCTCATGCTGCTTGAAATATCTCACCTTCCTTCGATTATGACTTTTTCCTTTGATTATGCTATTAATACTAAAATCAGAAATGATGTATACATGTGCATATTATCTAATATTGACTCTAAAGTTGAAATTGATGTTTACATGGATTAGCAAGGAGTGAGAGGCATGTGACAAGTAATGTGTTGGCGAAACTTACCCTTTCAAAAGGGAACATTCCATTGCAAATATCCAACCATTTTGCTCAAAGCAAGGCCACGTGGAGCTCATGTCTAAAATATCTGCATTTCCGTCATTTTCTGTGGAGGAAATCATTCGGCAAATACGCGGTTCCACCTGCCACAAGTTTTTCATTATAAGGAGATTAAATTCATTGAACTTACTACTCATAACATTGGAGACAAAAACTTTTAGAGCAGCCAAATAAATTATAAATAAATCGCTATGGTTTCCGCAAGTGAAGAAGCAAAGGGCGCACCAAGAGCAAGCGAGGCGAAGAATGAAGAAGGGGAAGAGAGGAAGGAGGTGAAGTACAAAGGCGTGCGCCGCCGGAGTTGGGGAAAATGGATATCTGAAATTAGAGTGTCGAAGAAGAAGAGCAGATTATGGCTCGGCTCATATGACACTCCGCACAAGGCCGCACGTGCCTACGATGCGGCGGCTCTCTGTTTGAAGGGACATTCCGCCGTCCTCAATTTCCCTCACGCCGCCCACACTCTGCCCCGCCCCGCTCAATCTCTCGCTCAGAGCATCCAATCCGCCGCTTCAGAGGCGGCGCAGTCATTTGACGAGCACAGCACGCTCTTGCTTTCTCCTCACGTCTCTTCGAGCCCCCCTGAAGAAAAAGAAGAAATTGAGCGTGAATTGAACGCCCAGGAGAGTAGCCTGACAAAATTGTCAATGTGCGAAATTGATTCCTGGGCAGATACGATGTTTGAGCCCCCCGACTTGATGGAAAAATTGGCAGAGGCTCTTCTTCTCACACCTCCACGAATCCACGAATACGATGACGAGACTAGACCAGATCAAATAATTTACCCGTTGTGGAACGATTGAAGGAATACGAGTTTTTCCCCTGTTGAAGGATTAAAAAATATAGGTGCTTTTGATTTAAACAAGTGTGTTAGGGGCTCAGGTTAAAAAGGAACATTATGCCTTGGCCGGCCCCAGTCCCACCCATGATTCTTTGGTTATGAAGTTTTACCCATTTGGCTCCCCTGCGCTTCATATGAACCCAACTATTCCCTAACAAGGAACTTCTCGGGCGAGCGAAAAGCCTTCATATACGAAATGTTATTCAATAGTAAATACAATATACGACGATGAAATTGTCGAGCGAAGAAAAAAGCATTGAGATTTTATTTGAGTACAACAAGACAACGAAATTATGGGGCCAAAGAAAAAGCATTGAGATTGAGATTTTATTTTAATACAACAAGACAACGAAATTATGGGGCCAAAGAAGAAGCGTTGAGATTGAGATTGAGATTTTATTGAATACAATACGACCGGAATGTTCTCGGGTGAACGAACGCAAAAGCAATAATATAGGGCGGACGTATTAGTTGAACTTTTCCTTAACAAGGAAATTCTCTGGCCAAACAAAAACCAATAAATACGAAATATCATTAAATAAAATACGTGGTCCGAGTCGACCCAAAAGTCGTAGCGTTCCTCTTTCAGAATACGTGGTTAGAGTCGTAATATTCCTTTCGAAATGTCTACTTGCTTTGTTAGATACGTGGTTAGGTTCAGCTTTGGTAAATAAAGTTCTTTGCAAAATGTCGACTTGCTTTTAAAATGTTTTTGGGTTGCGTGATCAAAAGGGGTTTGACGTATTTTTAACATATTTTGTCATTTGGATAAATATAATTTGACTCCAAGTGATTGATTGGATTGAAGGAGGAAATCTCAATAGAGAATATAGAAACTTTGTATCCTTTTCGAATTTCAAGCTAAGTTTTAATAGTTGCATTTCTTATTGTATTAAACATACAAAAATTAGATGAACTTTTTATTAATCATTCAATCATTTTCGATATTTTTTTTTTTTATTTAATTGTTTAATAGTAAGTTATTCATCATAAAAATAATAATAGGCAAGTTGGAGGTATTTATTTAATCTTAGATTGTAATTTATGAAGTTTCAATTGTATAATTTTTTTAAGTCAAATTTTAATTGATATTGCATGAGTATTAGATAATAGTTAAGTGTATAATCTTAAACTATTTATGACATTCTCAAATATGCATTGAATATGTAGGTACAAGGATTTAGATTTAGGGTAAAACATCAGTGTAGCAGTGAATACTAAAATAGATATTGTCGATAAGAAATTTAATATGGATAGGAGAGAAAGTTGAATGTGAGCACTATACAACTTGAGATGTAAGCATGTGTCTCTACATAATGTCTATTGTCCCTTCGTATCCGTATGGCATCCTTGTTGCTTGGATTTAATTCCTCCCCCTCCACTGCTCTTCAACAGTTTGCTCTAGTTGTTTATCCACCAAATTCGTTCGGGAAACAAATGGTGATCCATTCGACATCTAGCTCAAGATGACCTGGAGATAAGGAAAAGTCATCATCGAGTGTCATCAATCATGGAGGAAGGAAGGAACAAACCACCAAAGACCAGTCTCCTTCAAACAGGCTCCGCAAGGACTACTACAAGGCACCTCAAGCCTTCTGATTGGGCAAAGTTCTTCTACAAATCAACCTTGTTTGTAGGAAAAGTGACCCAGAATGGATATATAGGTAAGGGTCGTGCTTCTCCTATACTTACGGTATTCTATACCCCAAATGGTTGTAGCCATAGCGTAGGAAAAAAATAGACTTAAAAAATGTGTTATTTTTTTTGTTGCTTTGGATGTTGTTGCTAGTCCTTCTAGGAACACTACCTCAATGTTTGGTTGCAAAAAACATGGATACAAAAAATGGGGTTTTAGTTTTTATTTTGTTGAGTGCTAAATAAAGGTTTTTTTATCAATTTCTTTTGTGATCCCTTAGCGCAAAAAGTCATAGTTGGCAAGCAATTCTTGAGAGTTAGGTCTAGCGAATTTTCTTAATAGTAGTTTTTTTATATGATTTTTTGAAGTGACTCCATCTTGAAATTCTGGCACCTGTTCATGCATTGGGCATAACTTGCATCAAAATGATCAAAAATCAACATTTAAAAAAAATAATGTATAGAATCAAGTGTAGAACAATAATATGCAAATTATTTTCCATTTGGTTAAGTAGATCAAAATTTATTAAAAAATGGTAGACATAAGTCTGAGAGGATTGTGAAGACACTAATATAGAAAAATCAACTTCACAATGCTAATCTTGTCCAAAAATTTAAAAATTTATATGGTTAGAAAGATAAGAAATGTTTGAGATTATGGTGGTAATTTTAGAGATACCCACTTCACCATTTGCAAACCTAATGAAGTCAAAGATGAGAATTGATCTTAGAAGTTGAAAAATTGTCTATACCAATGAATAATGGAGGGAAAACATCAACCCAAGCCTTTGGGTAGTTAAACAAGCCTATGACCAAGCCTAAATCTGATCACACTTTGTTGTTAACAAAATGCAATCACATTATTCTTTGTATGACTAAACTATCATAGCAGACATAATGTGATTGCCTTATGTCTAGTATGACTTTACTAGACATAACACAATTGCGTTATGTTTATGTAAAGGCATAGTCAAATGTTCAAAGGCCTAATAGGCCTAATTAGGCCCAATTAATGAAGAAACTACCTTAAAATGGATTAATTGCATAAAATAAATGATTGGAGGGACAATGCACAATGGGTTTCTATTCAAAGATTCAAATGCAAATTCTATAAAGGAAAGTTTAGCTTCTAAAATTCAAACTATGGGTCTTGGAATCTTTCAGTTTGTTGTTCATCAAAATAGTGACCCTTATAGGGAAGACCTAATTGTAATGCAACAATACAATGTAAGGTTGAGATATAGGAGAGAGAGTCTTATGGTTGAACTAGAAGATAAATTATCTTACGAATAAATGATAGAGACGTCCTATGAAGGATATGGGGTATTTCAATTCATTTTATTCAAATTTCCTTTTTATTTTTATCATGTAGAAAAATTCAATGATGGGTTTTTGTGTGTATTTCAAGAATAAGAAGATGAAGGGTCTAAAATTAAGTCAAGGGTGCATCACCATGACAAACAAGGAAACCTACGATAATATTCTTCTCGGATGACCAAAAATGTTTTTGGAGCTCTTGTTGAGATGAAAGAAAAATCGATGGTCGATATTTGTAGCCAATTTAGTGTAGATCTAGAAACAATGAAACATATTGATAAGCACTATGGTGAAAGTAGGTGTCATCTTAATCACAAGTTTTCCATGACATACTAGTAGTTGGAGGTGTTGTAGAAGTTGATAAAAGCCAACTTCTACATGGTATCAGAGCTGAAATTACAATAGGAGAGCCTATTTATAAAAGCCTCTAGGAAGCTTGTAGAACAAGCTAGAAAGTGTTAGGAGATAAGATTAACAACTAAGCATACATCCACAAAAGTTGGATTATCCTCGATCAAGGTGAGAGGATAAGTATGACTTAGATAGTAACAAACTCCTGTGTTGTCAACAACTCCTAAATTACAACTAATAAATAAATGCATTAACCTAAGTAAACTTAAGTAAAAGTGTAAATAATAATAATTTACTCTAACACCCCCCTTAAGTGCAACTTAGGGGAATGCACTTAAGCTTACAAAAGCTAAGATGAAATGCAGAATGGGTCCCGAAAACAAGGCCATCTTAGATACCCATGTACAATGCAAAGAAATCTCTTTAAATAGAAGAAAAAGGAGAAAACCTAGTGGGAAAAACCCCTCTCCAAAAAGAGATAGCTAAAAATATAGTGAAGGACTGAAGAAGCCTCCAACTAGAGGAATGTCCTAGAAAATAGGAACAAGAGAAGATCATGAAGAGCATCACTGAAGCATGAAGAAGATGCAAACTCTGTCAAAAAGAAATTGTTGATCTAAAGATCCTCTATGGAAATAGAAGGCACGGACCAAGAGTGTCTATATGGTAGACGATCCATCTCACTGAAATGCATAGGTAGCCAGCCACTATAATTTCCTAGAATATAGGATCAAATACTAAATACATAGCTCACACTATCGAACCATCGAACCAAGGAAGCATTAGAAACAACAGAATTAACACCCCCCCCCCCCCCCCCCCTCTTAATGCAGATGAGGTGAGGTGATAAACAACTGAAAAGGTGGGCCAAAATCCTCTGTAGAAAGAACCAAGAACAACAAGATAGAGTAAGAGGTACAAACACCTATAAAGGCACATGTCACTGACACATCATGGGGCTAATTTCATGGAAGGGACACTCACTTGACAAAGGAAGAGGGCACAAAAATGACAAGTTTCAAAACAACATTCATGAACCCGAAATGCAAGAGTGGCACTTTATCTCAGTGTGTTTGCATAAAGATGCTTACAAATGATATCAACAATGATCAGAAAGAAAAAAAAGATGATACAAAATATAGTACAACCCAAAACAAAAGATCCCATGCCATGAAAATGATCCTCGGACCTGGAACACCCAAGATATCCACTATAGAGAAAAAAATGCCAAAAATATGATAGAAATAGCATGGGGCCAAATTTGAAGGAAATGATAGCATTTTTAAAAAGAAGACAAAACTAGCTTTCCAAAAATATAACGTTTTCAAAAAACGGAGATGGGATGCACAAGATATGCTCGCCGAAGTGAAAAATATAACATCTGACTTTGACTACAAAATTAGGCAACAAAACAACATCAAAACACAAAATACCTACACTAATGTCTCCATCTCGGAACTAGCTTTCCAACACTTCTTTTGGATCGGAAAAAGACTTTTGTATGCTCAAGTTATGGCCAAAAAATTGCAAGTAGGTCAAAAAAGGACCTATTTTCCTTGCAAGTGTGCTGATACAGTGATGACATCATGTTGATGTTAGCATTCCCTGATATTAAAATTGATGGCTAGATGACTGTCATGGCAAAAAAAGACTACCACATGTGCACAACTGTGAGTGAGCAAGGGTAGCGCCGAAGCAAAGCGGCTGGTGAAAGTGGCATAGAATAGGGCGGAGGCGGGCTGATGGAGCGGGGTTGAGGTGGCGCTGTCCAGGTGAAGCTACGGGGGTTGCAGAGTGGCGTGCTAGTGGTGATGCAGTGGTAGTGCCGCCGATGTAAATAACATGTAGGCGAAAAAACAATGTGCAGCTTGGTGGCGAGGTAGCTACCACCGGCAAAGGTGGCTATGGAGCGGCATGCTAGCCGCATGGTGATGGTGACCAAAACTTAAATTTTTTTTGCAAAAATCATAATGAATGCGTCCAAACGACCTCCCGAACAAAATTTTTTTGCCTCCTGGAGCTATAGTCACCAAAACGGTCAAATTTTATATAAATCATGATTGTAACAGGCCTTATAAACTCAATGGAAGCATCCGTTTAGGCCCAAAGTGCTCCAAAAAAATGTTGTTCCTCCCGATTGAAGAAAAAATCACAAACAAACTAGGGTTTGTGTCTCCAAATCATGGCTTCAAAAAAAGCCAACTTATACATGGTATCAGAGCTGAAATTACAATAGGAGAGCCTGTTTATAAAGGCCTCTAGCAAGCTTGTAGAACAAGCTAAAAAGTGCTAGGAGACAAGGTTGACAATTAAGCATACATCTAGAAAAGGTGGATTATCCTCGATCAAGGTGAGAGGATAAGTATGACTTAGATAGGACCAAACTCCTGTGTTGTCAACAACTCCTAAACTACAACTAATAAATAAATGCATTAACCAAGTAAACTTAAGTAAAAGCATAAATAATAATTATTTACTCTAATAGGTGTCATCTTCATCACAAGTTTTCTATGACAGTCCAGTAGTTGTAGGTTTCATCTTCATCACAAGTTTTCCATGATAGTCTAGTAGTTGCAGGTGCCATCTTCATCATAAGTTTTCCATGAAAATTTAGTAGTTTCAAGTGCCATCTTCATCACAAGTTTTATAAATACATGTGTACTAAAGACCTTCTGTCACTACTTGAGCTACTAGTAGATGGTGAATAGTCATCATCATAATCTAACATAGGCTCACATGCATATCACGTGTTAAGTGTAACCAAGGTGAATGTTAACTAGGTCTTCCCAGTCTCAATAATCATCAGTGCCTACCAATATACTACCACCACTAGATTTTGAGGGCATGGAAAAGAAACCACCATTATCATATGTTGCAATCTTTTTGTTACTTGTAAACATGAGTTTGTTTCCATTGTAACAAATGCTCATATAAGTATTTGGGTTTAATTATGTAGTTATGAGTTTGCATGTTAATGGGGTATGTAGTATGGGTTGAATAATGTTATTTCTGAGAAATAAACATTTCTTTTGGATTTCTCATGAAGCTTTTGTACAACCATTGATTCCTAATTCAAAAAATTCTTTAGAGTGTCAAGAGAAAGAACAAGAATAGATTGGTAGAGATGGACAAAGGTATCGAGTAAAGATAAAAATAACATTTTTGAGTCAAGCAAGGTTTGATATGGTTTCTAGCAACTAGAATGCTTTATTTTTTTTTTGTCCCTCCTATATCTTTTTATAAGATCATTTTAAGTTGTGTTTTAGCGCACCTTTTTCAAGGTATCTATACAACTTATCACTGAAATTCATATTTCTATTTTCATGTAGGTCCTATAAAGGACAAGGACGTCTAGTTGGGAGAAAGCTGCAAAATTGGCATGACATCAATTGAGGTGAGATATCTAATCTTATTGTAGATCCAATGGGTGTATCTCCTCTATTGACAATTCCAGAGACTTGTTGGCTCTAATTTATCAAAAGGGGTCACGAGGGGTTGTAGTGTCTCTAAATTTTGTTTTTGAATACATGTACACTGAAGACATTCTGTCACTACTTGAGCTACTAGTAGATGGTGAGTATTCATCATCATCATCATCATCATGTGACATCATAAGCCATATTTAGCACAATATGATCACTAGACAAGTCTATATGTTACTTCTTTAGTGGATGTTTTCTTTCTTGTTTTATGAAGCTAGGCAATCTTGGGAATCCATGCTGCATATATTAACATAGGTCTTGATTATCTGTCACTACTTGAGCTACTAGTAGATGGAAAGTATTCATCATCATCATCGACATCTAGACTCACATGCATATAATGTGTTAATTGCAACTAAGGTGAATGTTAACTAGGTCTTCCTTGTCTCAACAATCTAAGGGATCATAAGATCCTTTCAATGTATGAGACTCTTGGAGCTTGAAAACTATCACAAGTAGTATAAAAAAATGAGGTATATGTTTCAACTATTATCTATTTGCATAGGCTTTTAGTAGGAGAAGGTCTATTCAAAAAAGCTTTGTATACGATTATCCTTAAATATCTTACCTATCCATCATTCAAATTATCGATAAATACAAGACATTAAATTGTTAGGGGTCTTTTAGAGTCTATATATTGTGAAGCTAATAGACCCTTTGCAGTTATGTACACTCTTACAATGATAACTGAAGATGATAAGATGAAGCATATTACAGGGGTTGTACATTCTTGTGTATGTTGGGAAAAAGTCTTCAAGAGGATTTTGATACTAAAATCTGATCCACACAACCAAAAGGAAAAGATGTGCTTGGCAACTGAATTTGGTAGTAAGAATATTATTCCCATAAGAATCATTGGATAAAGAGCAACCATAAAGTAGTTCAATCCTCATCTTATGAGGATGATGGGGGATGGATGCCTTAAAATGCTAATTGTTTTAGAAGTTCTTGGTGCCAATGAAAACTGTCAAATGGTGCCATTCAAACTTGAAATTTTACTAGGTGATGAAGTTTTAAAATAGGAGATCTAGTACTATTCTTCTACTAGATCTAGATTTCAACTCTTTTGTGAATCTAAAGGCTCAATCATATGCCTAAAGGATTGGCTAAGAGAAAACTTTGATTGTATATCAACTGATTATAAAATGTTCAATTGAGGAAAAAATATTGTAGCAATCAAGAAAAAAAATAGCTATGGAGAATCTAGTTATGAACTCTATTAAGAATGAAACTATTAACCAATTACTTAGGACTAAGAGACAAAGGCCACCTAGTTAATGGAAAAGAGTGGGAAGAGCTTCTTGGACCCATGATAGAAGTTATAGATAATGACCTGAACAACTAGAAAGGGGAAGCAACAAATGAAAGAAGTAAGATATGCATGTGAGCATATGTAAGATGATGATGATGATGATGAATAATCACCATCTAGTAGTAGCTCAAGTAGTGACCGAAGGTCTTCAGTGCACATGCACTAAAAAAAATCAGATAGAGAGGTAGTGTTGTGGAATTATCCATAGAGCAATATAAAATCTCTCTCTCTCTCTCTCTCTCTCTCTATATATATATATATATATATATATATATATATATATATATAGTTCTTCATAACCCAATTGGGTTATGGAGAAATAGAAGCAATGCTTCTAGTTCTCAATAACATCATCACATTTTGTTAAGCATAATGCGATTGCATTATGTAAAAGTTCAAATTTTCTAAAGTTTTTTCCTTGGCTAGTTACCGAGCCAAAACCCATTTCAAAATTTGATCAAAAGTACACATAATTCGATCACTTTATGTATACTTTTGAATTTTTTTTCTCATGGTGTCCACTTTTTTGCACATTGTCTTGGTGCATACACTTAGGGTAGTGTGGGTAACTCTTGCAACAAACAAGAATGAATTTCGTGTGTGCACTATTTATGCCCCAAATGATTACGAGAGTCCATCTGATTATGGAAATGACTTACTAAAATTTGAAAACATCCCTTGGATATGGTGGCCAAAGATTTGAATGGGAAGGACATAAGAACAATTTTTTTAGAACAAGATGTTAAGAAAGCTTAACCTCTATAATCCCTTGGCTTGTGAAAAGGAAAACTCATTAGATATATGGTACATATGGTCTAATTATAAGAAAGACAATAAGAGGAAATATTGTAGGATAGATAGGTTCTATTTGAACAAGAATGCATTCAATTGTGCTAAATTTCCAAATGAGAACTATGTAGCGATTCATTCCTTTACACTATTTGATCACCACCCTATTTCCACGAGCATCTTTGAAATACATCAAATAAAAGAAATATACAATCACAAATAAGGATTCTCCCTTAACTCTAGCTTACTACAAGATGAAGATGTTCTAGTGGCAATCAAGATCAATAATTAGTATAACAAAGAGATTGTAAAACATGGAAAATCACTCGAGAGATGGGAGTGTTAGAAATTTGTTCAGCGCTCCCCTTAGGATTCATGGCAAGGGCTTAGACACCTCATGTACTATAAGTTGAGTGGTTGTTTCAGGCATTGATAGATCGGTCTTTTGGTGCGACAACAACCCCACTCTAACAAGTGGTATCAAAGCTTGCTCGCAGGTTTGAATTCTTAGACCCTCGGGTAATGCTAAGGGGGAGATTGTCAGAAATTTGTTCAGCATTCCTCTCGAGATTCATGACAAGGGCTTAACTGCCTCATGTGTACTATAAGTTGAGTGATTGCATTGGACATTGATAAATCGGTCTTTTGGTGCAACAACAACCCCACTCTAATAAGGAGTAGAATGCCAAGTTCTAGAAAAGACTCTTTAAAGTTGTAGATGGGAAAAAGACTAAAGTGCTAGGAGGACATAAACAACCTTATTTGAGTCCTCAAAATAACAAAAAAAGATGGCCCAAGATAACCCATTTGAACAACAAGCCATTGATGAGGTGGTTAGTATAAAAGGATCTCTTAGAAGAGTAAAAAATAGAAAGATTCAAGGAGCTAGGGTTAGGGAAAGAGCCACATGGATCAGACTTAAACAAGTGTGTTAGGGGCTCAGGTTAAAAAGGAACATTATGCCTTGATGATTCTTTGGTTATGAAGTTTCCCCATTTGGCTCTCATGCGCTTCATATTAACCCAACTATTCCTCAACAAGGAACTTCTCGGGCGAGCAAAAAGCCTTCATATACGAAATGTTATTCAATAGTAAATACAATATACGTCGACGAAATTGTCGGGCGAAGAAAAAAGCATTGAGATTTTATTTGAACGGGTGAACGAACGCAAAAGCAATAATATAGGGCGGACGTATTAGTTGAACTTTTCCTTAACAAGGAAATTCTCTGGCCAAACAAAAACCAATAAATACGAAATATCATTAAATAAAATACGTGGTCCGAGTCGACCCAAAAGTCGTAGCGTTCCTCTTTCAGAATACGTGGTTAGAGTCGTAATATTCCTTTCGAAATGTCTACTTGCTTTGTTAGATACGTGGTTAGGTTCAGCTTTGGTAAATAAAGTTCTTTGCAAAATGTCAGACTTGCTTTTAAAATGTTTTCGGGTTGCGTGATCAAAAGGGGTTTGACGTATTTTTAACATATTTTGTCATTTGGATAAATATAATTTGACTCCAAGTGATTGATTGGATTGAAGGAGGAAATCTCAATAGAGAATATAGAAACTTTGTATCCTTTTCGAATTTCAAGCTAAGTTTTAATAGTTGCATTTCTTATTGTATTAAACATACAAAAATTAGATGAACTTTTTATTAATCATTCAATCATTTTCGATATTTATTTTTATTATCTAATTGTTTAATAGTGAGTTATTCATCATAAAAATAATAATAGGTAAGTTGGAGGTATTTATTTAATCTTAGATTGTAATTTATGAGGTTTCAATTGTATAATTTTTTTAGTCAAATTTTAATTGATATTACATGAGTATTAGATAATAGTTAAGTGTATAATTTTAAAATATTTATAACATTCTCAAATATGCATTGAATATGGATTTTATAACATTCTCAAATATGCATTGAATATGGAGGTGCAAGGATTTAGATTTAGGGTAAAACATCAGTGTAGCAATGGAGACTAAAATAGATATTGTCGATAAGAAATTTAATATGGATAGGAGAGAAAGTTGAATGCAAGCACTGTACAACTTGAGATGTAGGCATGTGTCTCTACATAGTGCCTATTGTCCCTTCGTACCCTTAGGCTGATAGTGTAATTATGGCATCCTTGTTGCTTGGATTTAATTCCTCCCCCTCCACTGCTCTTCAATGGTCCGCTCTAGTTGTTTATCCACCAAATTTGTTCGGGAAACAAATGGCGATCCATTCAACATCTGGGTCAAGATGACCTGGAGATAAGGAAAAGTCATCATCAAGTGTCATCAATCATGGAGGAAGGAAGGAACAAACCACCAAAAACTAGTCTCCTTCAAACAGGCTCTGCAAGGACTGCTACAAGGCACCTCAAGCCTTCTAATTGGGCAAAGTTCTTCTACAAATCAACCTTGCTTACAGGAAAAGTGACCCAAAACGGATATAGTGGTAAGGGTCGCGCTTCTCCAATACTTACAATATTCTATAACCCCAAATGGTTGTAGCCATAAAGTAGGAAAAAAGAAGACTTAAAAATTGTGTTATTTTTTTGTTGCCTTGGATGTTGTTGCTAGTCCTTATAGGAACACTACCTCAATGTTTGGTTGCAAAAAACATGGATACAAAAAATGGGGTTTTAGTTTTTATTTTGTTGAGTGCTACATAAAGGTTTTTTTATCAGTTTCTTTTGTGATCCCTTAGCGCAAAAAGTCATAGTTGGCAAGCAATTCTTGAGAGTTAGGTCTAGCAACTTGAGGGTTATCCCATGCTCTATTGAGATAGCCAATTGTGAAGTTCTTTCTCTTTCTCACCCAAGGTGGTTAACTATTGGCAACCTTTCTCCATACCTATGGGACCTTATCCTACAAGCACTAGAACCCATCAAAAAAATTATTCAAATGGACAATTCCAATAGGCTCATACCCAATACGAATGCAAGAATCCTAATTTCCCTTAACCTAGGGAAGGAGATCTTGAATACAATTTTCTTTCAGCTTGATTTGGCTATAGTTTGTTGCCCCATTATATTCGTTGGTGGAATTAACACCTACTACTTGTGTAAGCGTGAGGATCAAAGAAGACAAGACTGCTCGCTTCTCAAAATTTGGCCCCCTCTCCCAAATAGCATGGGTCATTGGCTTCATTATGATATTAACCCTCCCTCAAATGCTACTAGATCATCCAAGAACCATGGCCCCTAGCACCAAGATAGTCCAAATTCACACAATTGGATGAACAAATCTAATGAACTAAAGGCATCCATGGAAAAGTTGAAAACCTAGTTTATGGTAAACCCCCCACCCCCAACTCAATGGTACTCAAAGATTTGGAGAGCCTTCCTAGCACTCAAGAGCTTGATTTTGGCTTAGAAATTTCCAAATCCAAACCAAGGCATAGAAAGCAAAATGCCCAACAGATAGCTCTAGAAAGGATTAAAAAGAAGGCAAAAATTGTGAACTCTAACCCTCAATGCAAATGGAAGACTTATCAAATCCCAACCTAGAATGATCCACATCTATTCAGCCTGATCCCGCCATTTGTCCCCCCACCCTCACAAAAATGATGGGGATCTTCCTAACAACCTTGTTGGCACCCAATTCTTAAATAAACCTGGATCTGCAATTGAAGGCAAAGAGGGTGAAGAAATGACTAAGAAAACAAGGAGCAGAAAAGGATAGCCTTCATGGTTTTTCTATAATAGTTATCCTAGTGCCCTCCCTAATGGATGGTTTTATAAGCTAAAGCATAGGTTTCCAAATAATTACACATCCTCTTTTGAGGAGGGTGTGATAATGAATGGTGGAAATAATGATTCTAATTGTTAGATTAGAGAAGAGGTAGAGAGCCCTACAGTTGGGTTTGATCATCGTGAAGAGGAAGCATTTGTGTTTTTTATAGAGCCTATCAAAAAGTCGAAGTAGGGAAAGGAAACCCTCAAGAAGGAGGACATTGAGGAAGGTGAAATGGTGAGGAGGAATATATGTAGACCCTCTCTCTTGAGTGGGAACCCAAAACACTCTAAAGCTCCTAACAACAAGATGCCCCAATGTTTCAAAAAATTCCAGACCCTCATGGAACCTGAAAGTTGATTATATTTATGGAGCTGAAATGTACATAGTGGAATGTTAGAGGATTAGAATCCTCTGACATGAACTTTTTAAAGATATTTCTAAGGATGGTTGAGGAGCTAGATATTGTTATGCTATAGGAGGTAAAGTTGGTAGGTTTTTCTTTGGAGATTGTTATGAAATACATTTGGAAGGATACCTGTCATTCCCAACCCAGCATCAAAAAGGAGGAACTTACATCCTCATAGACCCAAGATGGATGAAACAAATTAAGGATTTGTGATTCTCCCATTGCAATAGGGGGATGAGTGCATGAAAATGGTGTGCAAAAAGGGGGTATAAGTGGACACCTTTTTTCTAAAATCGGGTAAACATGATCTTGTAAGACCCATTTGAGGGTCATCAACTCAAAATGAGAAAATATATAAAACATAAAATTGTAGTACACTGAATCTAGTTTCTGAATTACTAAGGTTTTTTAAAAATGGATAAGATTAAGAGGGTCAAACCCAATGCGTAAGAAAAATTGTTCCTATTTTCTATTGAAAAACATAACATAGTTGTTTTCGCACACTAAAAAAAAGAAGAAGTTATATTTAGTATTTTGAAAAAACCTTTTGTAGGACAATAGGTGAGAGTGAGATCTAGAAATTGTATATTTTTCATAATTTTCTTAATAGTAGTTTTTTTCTATGATTTTTTGAAGTGATTCCATCCCAAAATTTTGGTACCTATTCATGCATTGGGCATAACTTGCATCAAAATGATCTAAAATCAATATTTTTTTTTAAAAAAAAGTATAGAATCAAGTGCAGAACAATAATATGCAATTTATTTTCCATTTGGTTAAGTAGATCAAAATTTATTTAAAAATGGTAGACATATGTCTGAGAGGATTGTGAAGACACTGATATAGAAAAATCAACTTCACAATGCTAATCTTGTCCAAAATTAAAAAATTTAAATGGTTAGAATGATAAGAAATGTTTGAGGTTATGGTGGTAATTTTAGAGATACCCACTTCACCATGTGCAAACCTAATGAAGTCAAAGATGAGAATTGATCTTAGAAGTTGAAAATTGTCTATACCAATGAAAAATGGAGGGAAAACATAAACCCACGCCTTTGGGTAGTTAAACAAGCCTATTACCAAAGCTAAATGTGATCACACTTTATTGTTAACAAAATTTGATCACATTATTCTTTGTATGACTAAATTGTCATACTAGACATAATGTGATTTCCTTATGTGTAGTATGACTTTACTAGACATAACACGATTACATTATGTCTATGTAAAGGTATAGTCAATTTTGCATAGGCCTAATTAGGCCCAATTAATGAAGAAACTACCTAAAAATGGATTAATTGCATAAAATAAATGATTGGAGGGACGATGCACAATGGGTTTCAATTCAAAGATTCAAATGCCAATTCTATAAGGGACAGTTTAGCTTCTAAAATTCAAACTATGGGTCTTGGAATCATTTAGTTTGTTGTTCATCAAAATGGTGACCCTTACAAGGAGACCTAATTACAATGCAACAATACAATGTAAGGTCAAGATATAAGAGAGAGATTCTTATGGTTGAACTAGAAGATAAATCATCTTATGAATAAATGACAGAGGCTTCCTATGAAGGATATAAGGTATGTCGATTCATTTTACTCAACTTTCTTTTCTATTTTTATCATGTAGGAAAATTCAATGATGGGTTTTTGTGTGTATGTCAAAAATAGGAAGATGAAGGGTCTAAATTAAGCCAAGGGTGCATCACCATGACAAACAAGGAAGCCTACGACAATATTCTTCTCGAATGACCAAAATTTTTTTGGAGCTCTTGTTGAGATGAAAGAAAAATTGATGGTCGATATTTGTAGCCAATTTAGTTTAGATCTAGAAACAATGAAACATATTGGTAAGTGCTACGATGAATGTAGGTGTCATATTCATCACAAGTTTTCCATGACATACTAGTAGTTGGAGGTGTCATCTTCATCACAAGTTTTCCATGAAAGTCCAATAGTTGTAGGTGTCATCTTCATCACAAGTTTTCCATGACAATCTAGTAGTTTTAGGTGACATCTTCATCACAAGTTTTCCATGACAATCTAGTAGTTGCAGGTGCCATCTTCATCACACGTTTTCTAAGTACATGTGTATTGAAGAGCTTTTGTCACTACTTGAGCTACTAGTAGATGGTGAATATTCATCATCATAATCTAACATAGGCTCACATGCATATTATGTGTTAAGTGTAACCAAGGTGAATGTTAACTAGGTCTTCCCAGTCTCAATAATCATCAGTGCCTGCCAATATACTACCACCACTAGATTTTGAGGGCATGGAAATGAAACCACCATTATCATATGTTTCAATCATTTTGTCACTTGTAAACATGAGTTTGTTTCCATTATAACAAATGATTGTATAAATATTGGGTTTAAGTATGTAGTTATGACTTTGCATGTTAATGGGGTGTGTAGTATGGGTTAAATAGTGTTATTTCTAAGAAATAAACATTTCTTTTGGATTTCTCATGAAGCTTTTGTACAACCATTGATTCTTAATTCAAAAAATTATTTAGAGTGGCAAGATAAAGAACAAGAATAGATTGGTAGAGATGGACAGAGGTATCAAGTCAAGATAAAAATAACATTTTTGAGTCAAGCAAGGTTTAATATGGTTTCTGACAACTAGATTGCTTTATGTTTTGTCTTCCCTCCTATATCTTTTTATAAGATCATTTTAAGTTGTGTTTTAGTGCACCTTCTTTTTCAAGGTATCTATACAACTTATCGCTGAAATTCAAATTTCTATTTTCACATAGGTCCTATAAAAGGACAAGGAGGTCTAGTTGGGAGAAAGCTGTAAAATTGGCATGACATCAATTGAGGTGAGATATCTAATATTATTGCAGATCTAATGGGTGTATCTCCTCTATTGACAATTCTAGAGACTTGTTGGCTCTAATTTATCGAAAGGGATCATGAGGGGTCATAGTGTCTCTAAATTTTGTTTTTGAATACATGTGCACTAAAGACATTCTGTCACTACTTGGGCTACTAGTAGATGGTGAGTATTCATCATCATCATCATCATCGTCATCATCATCATGTGACATTAGAAGCCATCTTTAGCACAATATGATCACTAGATAGGTCTGTATGCTACTTCTTCGGTGAATTTTTTCTTTCTTGTTTTATGAAGCTAGGCAATCATGGGAATCCATATTGCATATATTACCACAGGTCTTGGTTATTTGTCATGACTTGAGCTACTAGTAGATGGTGAGTATTCATCATCATCATCGACGTCTAGACTCACATGCATATAATGTGTTAATTGTAACTAAGGTGAATATTAACTAGGTCTTCCTTGTCTCAACAATCTAAGGGATCATAAGATCCTTTCAATGTATAAGACTCTTGGAGCTCGAAAACTATCATAAGCAGTACATAAAAATGAGTTGTATATTTCAACTATTATCTATTTGCATAGGATTTCAATAGGAGAAGGTCTATTCAAAAAAGCTTTGTTTATGACTATCTTTGGATATCTTACCTATCCATCATTCAAATTATCGATAGATAGAAGGCATCAAATTGTTAGAGGTCTGTTAGAGTCTATATCTTGTGAAGCTGATAAAACCTTTGCAGTTATCTACACTCTCACAATAATAACCGAAGATGATAAGATGAAGCATATTAAAAGGGTTGTACATTCTTGTGTATGTTCGGAAAAAGACTTCAAGAGGATTTTGATACTAAAATCTGATCCACACAACCAAAAGGAAAAGATGTGCTTGGCAACTGAATTTCATAGTAAGAATATTATTCCCTTCAGAATTATTGGATAAAGAAAAACCATAAAGTAGTTCAATCCTTCATCTTATGAGGGTGATGGGGGATGCATGCCTTAAAATGCTAATTATTTTAGAAGTTCTTGGTGCCAATTAAAATTGTCAAATGGTGCCATTCAAACTTGAAATTTTACTAGGTAATGAAGTCTTAAAATAGGAGATCTAATACTATTCTTCTACTAGATCTATATTTCAACTCTTTTGTGAATCTAAAGGCTCAATCATATGCCTAAAGGATTGGCTAAGAGAAAACTTTGATTGTATATCAACTAATTACAAAATGTTCAATTGAGGAGAAAATATTGCGAAAATCAAGAAAAAAACTAGCTATGGAGAATCTGGTTATGAACTCTGTTAAGAATCAAACTATTAACAAATTACTCAGGATTAAGAGACAAAGGCCACCTGGTTAATGGAAAAGAGTGGGAAGCACTTCTTGGATCCATGATAGAAGTTACAGATAATGACCTGAACAACTAGAAAGGGGAAGCAACAAATGAAAGAAGTAAGATATGGATGTGAGCATATGTTAGATGATGATGATGATGATGAATACTCACCATCTAATAGTAGCTCAAGTAGTTAGAGAAGGTTTAAAAAAATCAGATAAAGAAGTGACAAGTGTTGTGGAAAAGTTTAATGTTTTTTCCTTGGCTGGTTATTGAGCCAAAACCCATTTTGAAATTTGATCAAAAGTACACATAATGCAATCACTTTATGTGTACTTTGACTATTTTTGTTTTCATGTTGTCCACTTTTTTGCACACTATCTTGGTGCATATGCTCAAGGTAGTGTGGGTAACTCTTGCAACAAACAAGAATGAATTTGGTATGTGCTCTATTTATGACCCAAATGATTACAAGAGTTCATCCGATTATGGAAATGACTTACTAAAATCTAAAAACATCCCTTGGATATGGTGGCCAAATATTTGAATGGAAAGGACATAAGAGCAATTTTTTTGGAACAAGTTGTTAAGAAAGCTTAACCTCTATGATCCCTTGGTTGGTGAAAAGGAAAACTCATTAGATATATGGTACATATGGTCTAATTATAAGAAAGACAATAAGAGGAAATATTGTAGGCTAGATAGGTTCTATTTGAACAAGAATGTATTCAATTGTGCTAAATTTCCAAATGAGAACTATGTAGTGGTTCATCCCTTTACACTATTTGATCACCACCCTATTTCCACAACCATCTTTGAAATACATCAAATAAAAGAAATATACAATCACAAACAAGGATTCTCCCCTAACTCTAGCTTACTACAAGATGAAGATGTTCTACTAGCAATCAAGATCAATAATTAGTATAACAAAGAGATCGTAAAACATGAAAAATCACTCAAGAGATGAGAGTGTTAGGAATTTGTTCAGCATTCCCCTTAGGATTCATGACGAGGGCTTAAACGCCTCATGTGTATTATAAGTTGAGTGGTTGTTTTAGGTATTGATAGATCAATCTTTTGGTGCAACAACAACGCCACTCTAACAAGTGGTATTAAAGCTTGGTCATAGGTTCAAATCCTCAGACCCTAGGGTAACGCCGAGGGGGAGATTGTTAGAAATTTGTTTAGCACTCTCCTCAAGATTCATGACAAGGGCTTAACTACCTCATGTGTACTATAAGTTGAGTAGTTGTATTGGGTATTGACAAATCAGTCTTTTGGTGCAATGACAACTCCACTCTAATAGGGAGTAGAATGCCAAATTCTAGAAAAGACTCTTTAAAGTTGTACATGGAAAAAAGACTAAAGTGCTAGGAGGATAGAAACAACCTTGTTTGAGTCCTCACAACAAGAAAAAAAGATGGCCCAAGATAAAACATTTGAACAAAAAGCCACTGATGAGGTGGTCAGTATAAAAAGATCTCTTAGAAGAGTTAAAAATAGAAAGATTCAAGGAGCTAGGGTCAGGGAAAGAGCCACATGGATTAGACTAGGTGAAAGAGGATCAAGATTCTTGTTTCACACCTTAAAATCTAAAGAAGCTAGAGACAAAATAGACTACATCTGTGAAGAGTGTAGTGCCTCTCCCATTTGATTTCTGTAAGTCATCCTGATGGATGCAACCTTGTTGATCTTTCATTGTGAAGAGATCATGATTGGGACCATGAGTGGTCTAAACCCTTGAGGTGATTGGATTCATGTTATTGTTTCAGTTGCTTTGGTTATGCTTATGATTGATTTATAAGATTATGATGTGATATATGGTTCATTGAGGTTTGTGTCAGTGGTTACCAAGATCGATGTGGTATCATGATGTTGTTTTGGGATTACCTAGAGATGTGTGCAAAGATTGCACTGTGTACTATTATCCTACTACACTAGACTAGGTACCTGTAGCAATGGTTAGTCATGTTTATGACTGTGTTTGCTTATGTGTTTTAAGTACCTTTTTAATGTTGTTTAAACAATCATTATTAAATGCTTAAATAATTAGAAATGGATTGTCCATGTTGGATTCATTGGTTATGTGTTGCGGATATTTACCTTGTTATATTTTGATCTGAGAGATATTTGTTACTCATGTTATGTTTTACATTTGAGATGACCTGAGGGTCAGGTATTATACTTCGATTTCAGTATCATAATTGTTAGACTACTATGCTATTCAGTTGATCATATTTGCATGATGATGCTATTTTGAGATGACAGTATGTTTTGTGATGATATTGGGTTATCCGATACTTGGACATATCTCTAATTATGTTATGTGATGGATTTAATGCTATGGTTATTTACTTCATTCTTGTTTCATTATGCTATATGCGAGCATGAGTGATGTAAATAGATTATTTCAATATAATTGAATAAATGGTTAAGTTATGTGATTTAATGCATTTATTGCTTCTACTAAGTTATTATATGCAATTGGACTTGATCGTGTATTTTAGTGTGTAGGATTTATATCCCTAGTAGTGGCACATGGAGTTAGTGATTTAGATGTTCATAATTTACTAATGTCATTCCTGTATGGTCAACATACCTTATTTAATTGTTTAATTAAACCTTTTGGTGATTTGATAAATCCAAACTCATTTACCATATGTGATTAGACCTGTGAACGTGTCTATGCATTTAGAGGTTCGCATTGTTGCGAAGGTTGTTAAGAAAATTTTGTGATTTTGGGGTTTTTGGGCTTTATTTTATCTTATTTTAATTTCTGGCAGCTTTGCCATAGATGAAATCCAATTACTTGGAATAACCTATTTTCGTTTGGGTTGATTCAAAATTTAACTAGGGTTCCAAGTTATTTTCCATAATCCATTATTTGCTCGAAAAGTGAATAAGTATCCAAAAAGGTATTTAATTCCTCACTTCTCACTTTTGAATTAGAAAGTTGAGAGTAAAACCCAAAATCCACTTCATGAGGAATTATTGTTTTGTTCATTGTGGAAGCTATGGGCATGGGACCATCACGACATCAGTCTCGTTGGATACAACTTGGGGAGACCTTCGAGACGGCAAGTTTTGGCTACTTCCACAGGATTTTTATTTTATGGTTTAGATTCCTGTTTTTCCCTTTTGGTTGTGAGGTAAGGCTCTCCCATTTTATTTTTTCAACTCTGTTTCTACTTTTGTTTTTGGTAACCATTTGTTAGGAGGCTAAGAACTAGTGCTTCCCTCTGTTTCTGTATGCTAGCTCTACCTAGTTGGGCGGGTATGAGCATTTCCCTATTTTCTGGGATGAGGGTTTGGGGTTTTGCACCATTACGCTAGTCATTTTTACATACAGACTCCAAACCCAGATTTTATTTGATATTTGTGGCTTTTGTGCCCTAAGACCAAATGGGTTTTAATTTCAAAGTGTTTAAGTTTTGAAGTCTTTTTGCCTTGGTTTGTGTGTCACGCAATTTTCTTAGGTTTTCTTGGCATGATGTTGGTCGTGGACTTGGATTATTCATAGGATGTCATTCAGACCACTGTTGCACTTTTTATGTTGCTTTGGGATGTGTGCCATATCCCTACTCCCTACTTTGTGTTTGGTTGAGTGATTTTGTACCTAGTGTTACTGTTTCTTTTGGACCCTTGTTATTGTTTTGAGGACACTAGGATTCATGTAGAATATGTACTCCCGGATTGAGGCTAGTTGAGTGAGTTCATGATGTTCTTTCTTGTTACACCATTGGGATTCATGTAGAATCCATCCTCCCAAGCTTATTTTTGGTTGAATGATCTTTTTCTTGTGTTCTCATCTAGTCCTTGTGTTATGATCTTTGTGATGGTGGTGCACCATACATGAGTACGCACGCATACATTTGTTGGGTGACTTGCGAGACCTGATCTTCCATGGTACTATCGAGAGTTATGATCATTGGGGTTGGGTTGGGAATATGCATGCCTATGGGCACTCATTGTTGGATGAGCATGGGTAGGGAAGGGTAACATATGGTTCAAAAGTTTTAATCAAGTGATAAATAAAGAAAATATTGGGTGCTAATAAAACTTAAGATAATAAAATGTATGTGCGAGAGCCTTCCGTTGAGGAGTTGAGCCGCATGATTCAAGCTTGGGCTTGTCAATGCCAAGTGTGATGCAGGGAGCTTCCCTTAATACCATAAACTCATAACAGAAACATAGAAACAACATAAAATGAGAGAAAATATGGAATTATTATTTGCAATGCAAATGTGAGATTACAAAATTCATAAGTACAATATGCTAACCCACATGGGTACCTTTAGTACAATAATTTGCAAGACAAGATGCAAACTATCACCTAGAGCTGTCCTAGACAATGTTCTGACCCTTCTTAAATAGGTAGTTTTATGCTGCCTAAGAAAGTTCTAGATGTTCAAACTTACTACCTAGGGCTAACAAATCCTAACAATACACATAGAGTCGGCCAAATACATCTTTGATAAATTATTTTAGAAATTTCAGTAGCCTAACTTTTGAAAGCCATAACTGATGAACCGTTGCTCCAATTGGCTATTATAACCACTTTTCAAAAATGCCAGCTCCTGATCTACATGCATGAAATAGCGCTAGTGCCCTTTCGTCAAGTTTTTGGACCTCATTTGGGCACTCTAAGGCCTCAAATAGTGAGCCTAAAGTTTTTTCTACAAAATTTTCCATCAAAAATATGCAATAACTTCTTGGATACTAATGCTTGACCAATGAAATTTTTATGGTAGGCTTACAAGTCTAAAATGAACCTTCCTATAGAAAATGAGAACATTTTGAGCTTGTATGAAAAACTTACTAAAAATAATAAGTTCTCATAAATAGTAACCACCCTGTCTACTAGTCCTTATTAAAATAGAAAAGACTAAAAATAAAATATTTTTGGGTGATGCAAGATTGCCCTTGTACCTAGGATGCTCCTACATCAGACACCTGGGGTAATTTGAGAAGTGACCCTGTCACATCTTAGGTGTTTAGAGGAAAACCAAGACAGTTAACCTCCTCCTTTTCTAGCCATGATGAATCCTCAACTTGTCTCCCTTTCCATTTGACTAGATATTCCTCATAAGTTTTTTTTTTAGTACATTTTCCAACATGACTGTCTAGTATCTCCTCAATCTCCTTTGTAGCTGAACTAGCTATTGGAATGCTCCACTGCACTTCTGCAACTTCATCTCCATCACCTCTTTCATAATACTTTGTCAAATCTAAAATATTAAATACTGGTGAAATATTCAATTCAACAGGAAACTCCACTTCATATGCATTGCCAGAATCATGCCTATTCAATATTTTGCATGGTCCAAACTTCTTCATTTTCAACTTATTATATGTACTCATTGGAAAATGCTCATTTCTCAAATGAACCATGACTTCATCTCCAATATGAAATTCCTTATATCTCCTTTTCACATCTGCCTTAGCCTTATACTGTGTTTTCATCTTTATGATGTGCTTCCTCACCTCCTCATGGATGTTCTTCAAATGTTCAACAAAATCTTCTTCTTCAACACTACTTATCTCTCCTTTATCCAACTGCCTTAATTCAGAAGCATTTCTGGGGCTACTCCCATATACAATCTAGAATGATGATTTACCAATACTCCTATTGATAGAATTATTATATGCAAATTCTCCCTGTGGTAAAATCATATCCCATCCTTTTGGTTTATCTCCAACCAAGCATCTTAGTAAATTTCCCAAACTGCAATTCATAGCTTCTGTCTGTCCATTAGTCTATGGATGATGTGATGAACTAAACTTCAAATTTGTCTTCAACTTCTTCCACAAAATATGCTGAAAATACCCAACAAATTTGGTATCTCGATCTAAAACTATACTCTTTGACAGACCATGTAATCTCACCACCTCTCTGAAAAACAACTCTGCTACATGAACAACATCACTAGTCTTCTTGCAAGGAATAAAATGTGCCATCTTTGAAAACCTTTCAACCACCCCAAAAATAGAATCATGCCCACGTTGTGTCCTTGGTAATCCAAGAACAAAATCCATGCTGATATCCTCCCATGACTTCTCTAGTATAGGTAATGGCTGATACAACCCTGCATTTTGCTTCACTTCTTTCACCATTTGGCATACTCTACAACTTTGTACAAACTTCATCACATCTTTCTGCAACTATGGCCATTAGTAATTTTCAGCAACCAAAGCTATGGTTTTATCTCTGCCAAAATGTCTAGCCAATCCTTTACTATGCTTCTCCTTGATGAGATTCTCTCTCATTGAACTTCTGGGAATGCACAATTGGCTTCCTTTGAACAACATATTATCTTGGATCATGAAATCCAACCACTTTATCCTGTCAAGTGTAACAAGTTCTGTACAAGCCTTTCACACTTAACCAAAATCAGGATTATCTGCATATAATGTACTGAGTTCCTTGAACCCAACCACCTCTATCTGCATTTTTGTCAGAAAAAGTTGTCTTCTACTAAGAGCATCTGCAACTTTGTTAGACTTCACACTCCTGTGTTTCAAAACAAATGTATAACTTTGCAAAAACTCAACCCACTTTAAATGCCTTTGGTTCAATTTTCCTTGACTATTTAAATATTGCAAAGCTTGATATCAGTATACAAAACAAACTCCTTAGGAAGAATATAATGTCTCCATTTCTTCAATGCTTGAACTATAGCATAAAATTCTTGGCCATAAACAAAATATTTTCTTTTTGCAACATTCAACTTCTCACTGAAATAAGCAATAGGTCTACCTTCCTAGCTCAAAACAACTCCTATTTCAGTACCACTAGCATCACAGTCTACTTGAAACACCTTGTTAAAATTAGGAAGTGCTAAAACAAGTTGCTCAATAACTTTATGTTTCAACATATTAAAACTCTTATCTACTCCTACAATCCACTTAAACTATTTCCTATCCCCTCTCATTGTTTCAGTCAAAGGTCCACAAATATTGGTAAAACTTCTTATGACCTTTCTGTAAAATGTAGCTAGTCCATGAAAAGATCTTACCTCTGTCGCACTGCTTGGAGTAGGCCATTCAAGGATAGCTTTTAATTTCTCTAGGTCCATTTTTAGACCACCTCCTTAGACTACAAATCCCAGGTACACCAACTCTTTCTTTACAAAACTGCACTTCTTCAGGTTTATCAACAACTTTTCTTCCCTCAACTTATCAAACACCTTGCAAATATGAATCAAATGCTCCTCTAATGTCTTACTAAAGATCAATATATCATCTAGGTAAACAATGAAAAAATTACCAAAAAAATCCTTTAGTACCTCATTCATGAGCCTTACGAAAGTGCTTGGTGCATTGGTTAGCCCAAAAGGCATGACTAACCACTCATATAATCCTTCCCTTGTCTTGAAAGTAGTCTTCCACTCATCACCTTCTCTAATATGAATCTGATGGTACCCACTCTTCAGATCTATCTTTGTGAAATACTTAGCTCCACTCAAATAGTCCATAATATCATCCATCCTTGGCAATGGAAATCTATATTTTATTGTGATCTTGTTGATAGCATGAAAATCTATGCACATCCTCCATTCTCCATTCTTCTTTGGTGCTAATAGTGCTGGTACAACACATGGACTCAAACTCTCTCAAATCAACCCCTTCTGCAACAACTCATGAACTTGCCTGTTCAACTCTTCACTTTTTACTGGTGTCATTCTGTGCGTTGTCTTCTTTGGCAAACTGGCTCCTAGAACCAAATCCATCTGGTGATTGATCTTCCTCATTATGGGCAATCCATCAGGTACATTATCTGATACAATATCAGAAAACTCTTCCAACATATCTACAACTTCTACAGGTACCTCCTATACTTCTTCTTTACTATCCTTAGGAATTATAGAAAAACAAATATGCTCATGTTTCATACCTTTATGAAACTCTTTTCCAACAGCAAAACATATTTTGGTAGCACTACATACCTTATCTTCTTTATCCTTCAACGAATTCAACTTATGTCACTCCATCCTTAGTTAGAGTGTAGGTATTTTCTTACCCATCGTGTGCAACATGCTTTTAAAACTACCATGGCCTACCCAACAACATATGACATATGTCCATAGGTATAATGTACCTCATCCTAGTAGCTTCCAATCTTGAACTTCGTTGAGCACTGCTCATTGACCATGACGTTGTGGTCATCTTGCACCCAAGCAATATGGTATGGACATGGGTGTTTCTACCTCTTCAACTTCAACTTGGTGACCATCATTTCTAACACTAGATTTTTAGTACTTCCAACATCAATGATCACATCACAACACTTATCTTCACATCTGCACCTTGTTCGTAACAAGCTTCTTCTTTGCTTAGGTTCATTCTCACCACTCAGCAGGATTCTTCAGTTAACTAGGACTTCTCCTCTTTTAGCATCTTCAAAATGTGAGGATTTGGCATCTTCATCGACATGTGCAACTCTCACTTGACCTTTTTTTCTTCGATCTATCCTTCCTTGGTGCTAGGTACATTCAAATGATCTATGCCCTTCTTCTCTACAGTGAAAAATTTTTCCATGAAAGCCTCCTCTTCTAGATCCTTATCCTTTGCCTCTTCCTCTCTGATCCCTATTGTTTTGATCATGGAAACGATTGAAATTGTTTCCCCTCTGGTTTTGATTTCTAATTCCAGCCTCATCCTTGTTCTTTTGATCATCATTATGACCACCATAAGATCGTCCACTAGATCTTCCACCACGACCTATTCCACTATTCTTATTGTCAAACTTCTTGCTTAATTTCTCCTCAACTCTTGGGGAAAATGATATGCCTCCTCAATACTACTCATTCGAACCAGACTTAGCTCATCCTGAATGCTGGGCCTTAACCCATTAAGATAACAGACAACTTTCTCCTTATCATCTTTTGCATGGTTAGTTCTAATGAGAACTCAGTAGAACTCTTCAGTATACTCTTGAATAGATTTTCCTACTTGCTTCAACCCTTGAATCTTCTTCAACAGATCAAGCTCATAATCCATGAGAATGAATTGTTGCTTCAATTTATCTTTCATTTGATCCCATCTGGTGATTTTGTCCTTTCCCTTTCTATTTCACTTCAACTGAACCTCCTGCCACCGGATCTTCACATGTCCCTTTAGTTTTGCCTTCACAAACTTGACCCTATCAGGATCATCAATATCTTCATACTCAAAGTACTCCTCTAGTTCATTGATCCAATCGATCAGCTCCTCTAGGTTAAGATTTCCCAAAAATGTGGGAACCTCAAACTTAGGTCTTTTTGCAATCTTGGAGATGGCCCTAAACAACCTCTCTTCCTCTGGATTTAGTACTACCTCTGCTTCGGCATTTTCTTCTACTTCATCCTCATCCTTGCTTTCATCTCTTATGGGAAGATTCATTCCTCTACGCATTTGTTCTTCCAATGCTTGCATATGTCTTTGGAGGGCTCAGAAACCCTCAGGTGTAACACCTATAGCTCTTTTTCCATGCTCTCTTCGTGGAGGCATTTTTGTGCTTCTACTAAAACCCTAGTGCAAACTACCTCACAATCGGCAATCTATCTACATGCTCAGCCCAAACCATGGTCCTGGTGCAAACTGCCTCAAAGTTAGCAAACTATTCACACACTCAAGAACTCTAGCTCTGATACCACTTGATGCAAGGAGCTCCCCTTAATACCATAAACTCATAAAAAAAACATAAAAAAAACATAAAAAAAACAAAAAATGTGAGAAAATATGGACTTCTTATTTGCACTGCAAATGCGGGATTAAAAAATTCATGAGTACAATATGCTAACCCACCCACATGGGTGCCTTTAGTACAATAATTTGCAAGACAAGCTGTAAACTATCACCTAGAGTTGTCATAGACAATGTTTGGGCCCTTCTTAAATAAGCAGTTTTATGCTACCCAGGAAAGTTCTAGATGCTCAAACTTAATACCTAAGGCTGACAAACCCTAACAATACACATAGATTCAGCCAAATACATCTTTGATAAATTATTTTAAAAATTTTGTGTTAGGATAAACCACGGACAGAAATAAAAACTACATGCAAATATAACCAATAACAAAAATAATAGAACACACAGAAATGAACACAAGGCACCAAGATTTAACGTGGTTCACCCAATCCTTGGGCTACGTCCACCAAACAGCAAGTCCGATCTTATTACAATCCAGTGATTACAACCTGATTACAATCCATAATCCCTTACAGCTCAATACCGCCGCAAGAACCAATTTCGTATCACCACCCATAAAAAATACCCAACCCTAAGCCCTTTTTATACAAGTATTAAACCACTTTAGGGTTATAACATGTCGGCCATATGTCAGCCATAATATGTCGGCTACCATGTCGGCTACTTCCAAAATTTTTTTTTTCGGGGTGATGCCTCGAACCCCACTATTTATGAAGTATGTACAGTACTTTCCTGATCAGTCACCACAATCTAACAATCTCCCACTTGGGGACTGATTAGGCTCCACACTAAACAACAATAATCTCCCACTTGGAGACTGATCCTGTAGCAATACAACTACCGCATGGGGCTCCCACTGGATCAAACCACCCTGGACTCTGCTGTTCTTTTATTCACATTTAGTCTAAAAGACCAACTGAAGCTGAAGAGGAGTTCAACTTCTCCCTTGTGACAACCTTTGTCAACATATCTACTGGATTTTCATTGGTATGTATCTTCTCCAGCTTTAACTGTCCATCCTCCAAAACTGACCGAATGAAATGGTACCGCAACTGTATGTGTTTGGTCTTAGAATGCAAAGCTGAATTTTTAGCAAGATGAATGGCACTCTGACTATCTGTGAACAAATAATTATCTTTTTGAGGATGTCCCAATTCTTCCAAGAAGAACTGAAGCCATATCATCTCCTTGACTGCCTCTGTAGCAGCAACATACTCTGCCTCTGTAGTGGAGAGAGCATTAATCTTCTGTAACCTAGAAACCCAGCTCACGGCTGCCCCACCAACAGTAAAGACATAACCTGTAGTACTCCGCCTGGTATCAATATCCCCAGCCAAATCTGAGTCAACATAGCCCTGTAAATTAGTAGTAGAGCCCCCAAAGTGTAAACACTTATTGGATGTTCCTCTCAAATATCTGAGAATCCACTTGACAACATTCCAATGCTCAAATCCTGGATGACTCATATACCTGCTAACAACTCCCACTCCATGTGCAATATCTGGCCTAGTGCATACCATAGCATACATCAAACTTCCTACAGCTAAAGCATAGGGTACCTTGGACATCTTATCCTCCTCTTCCTATGTCTTGGGACACATCTCCTTAGTCAATTTCAAATGACCAGGTAAAGGTGTGCTGACAGCTTTAGCATTCTCCATAGAGAAATGTTGCAACACCTTCTCAACATAATCAGCTTGAGATAGCATCAATGTTCTGTTCTTCCTATCTCTGCAAATCTTCATACCAAGGATTTGTTTTGTTGTCCCCAAATCCTTCATAGCAAATGCATGTGCTAACTGGCATTTTAGCCCCTTAATATGATGCATGTTAGACCCAGCTATAAGCATATCATCAACATATAGACATAAAATAATGTAGCTATCATCATCCAACCTCTTAAAATAAACACAGTAATCTGAATGACACCTGTTATATCCATGCTCATGCATAAAACTGTCAAATTTCAGATACCATTGCCGAGGTGCTTGCTTCAAGCCATATAAACTTTTCTTCAATTTGCACACTAAGTTCTCCTTACCTTTGACCTCAAAACCCTGTGGCTAAGCCATATATATTTCTTCATCCAAATCACCATGAAGAAAGGCTGTTTTAACATCCATCTGCTCTAAATGCAAATCTTCAGTAGCCACAATACTTAAAACACTACGAATAGAAGTCATTTTAACAACAGGAGAAAATATCTCATCAAAATCAATTCCCTTTTTCTGTGCAAATCCTTTTACAACTAACCTAGCCTTAAATCTTTTCTTACCTACTTCCTCTTCTTTCAACCTGTAAACCCATTTATTCTGTAAAGCCTTTTTACCTGCAGGCAACTTGCACAAATCCCATGTCTTATTTTTCAGCAAAGAGTCCATTTCATCTTTCATTGCAGACTCCCACTGAATCTTAGTATCCACCTGCACAACTTCATCATAACTTTCAGGTTCACCAGCATCAGTAAGTAAAATAGAATACAAAGAGGGAGAAAACCTTTGTGGAGGTCTAATTGGCCTTGTTGACCGTCTAACATTCACTGGTGTGTGTGGTATTTGTTGTTGCAGTTGTTGCACATCATGAGGAATGGCTGGAACATCAACTTTTGGAGTATCATCCAGCACTACATAATCATCTTCTTTCTTCTCATGTTGCTGCAACAGATCTTTGTACAACACTTTTTCATTGAATATGACATCCCGGCTTCTAATAATTTTAAGATTTTCAAAATCCCAAAGCCTATAACCAAATTCATTAATGCCATATCCAACAAAGACACATTTATTTGATTTAGCTTCTAGCTTGGTTCTATTTTCAGAGTCTATATGAGCAAAAGCTTCACAACCGAAGGTCTTGAGAAAAGAATAACTCACCTTCTTACCAGTCCATGCTTCCTCTGGAATACCACAGCCCAAAGGAGTAGAGGGACCTCTATTAATCAAATATACTGTAGTATTGACAGCCTCCGCCCACATGTGTAAGGGCAACCCAACATGCAACCTCATGCTCCTTGCGCACTCCATTATAGTCCTGTTCATGCGTTCAGCCACTCCATTTTCCTGTGGAGTCCTTGGAACAGTTTTTTGTCTACGAATACCATTAGTGGAGCAATAATCTTCAAATTCATGACTGCAATACTCACCACCATTATCAGATCTGAAACATTTTAATTTCTTACCAGTCTCATTTTCAACCAAGCATTTCCATTTCTTAAAAGTTTGAAATACATCAGATTTCTGTCTAAGGAAATAAACCCATACTTTTCTAGTTGCATCATCAATAAATGTAACATAATAATGAGAGCCACCAAGGGAAGATACCTGAGCCGGTCCCCATACATCTGTATGCACAAGCTCTAATTTCTCCTTTTTGTTTTCCTTCCCTGTCTTTACAAAACTCACTCTCTTTTGTTTTCCATACACACAACTTTCACAGAAATCCATATTCACACATTTTAGACCTGGTAAAACTTTCCTTGAATGAAGTACTTTCATACATTTCTCACTCATGTGCCCAAGTCTATTGTGCCACAACGCTGTATCAGAATCTACAGCAGCTATTTGTTCTCCTTGCTCAACTGCAGTAATTGTTCCTGAATATTCATTTTTCTCTGAAACAATTAAAGTAGAAGGAACAATATGACCTGTACAAAGATATAAGGTGCCTACTTTCACACCTTTTGCTACTACAAGGGAACCTTTTGAAACCTTCCAATTTTTATCATTAAAAGTAACTACACAACCCTCATCACCGAGTTGTCCTGCTGAAATTAAATTCCTACTCAGCTTTGGAACATGTCTTACCTCATGTAGTAGCCAATGATTCCCATTCTGCAACTTAATCTTAATTTTTCCCTTTCCAACAATCTGACAGGGTTCATTATCCCCCAAATAAACAAGCCCAAAATCCCCTTGGACATAATCAATGAAATAACCTCTATGAGGTGTAGCATGAAAAGAAGCACCAGAATCTAAAACCCATGAATCATCAACACTCTCTAAAGACAGAAGCAAAGCATCCTCTTCGGATTTGTTACTTACCACATTTGCTTCTTTGTCTCCATCTGATTTATCTCCTTCATTTTTCTTTCGAGTCCAGCAATCTTTCTTTTTGTGCCCTGGTTTCCCACAGTACCAGCAATCATTTGGTCCTCTCGATTGAGACCTCCTCCCCTTTGACTTTCCTCTTGATTTCCCATGATTTCCAAAGTTACTTCCTCTTTCAGTCGTTCTGCCCCTGCTTTGTGCATTTAAAGCACTTCCTGATGTAGATCCACCTGAGGATTTTCTACGAGTTTCCTCACTTAGAATAACACCGATCACATCATCATATTTTAGGGTACTTGATCCAGGAACAGAATTACTCACTGCCATTACCAAGCCATTCCAGCTTTCAGGCAAAGAACACAAAATCAAGAGAGCCCTAATTTCTTCATCAAAATTGATACCCACAGAAGATAATTGACTAGTAATAGTATTAAACTCATTTAAATGATCTGCAACAGATCCACCTTCTGCCATTTTCATATTAAATAAACGCTTCATGAGAAATACCTTATTTGAAGCGGAGGGCTTTTCATACAGTGTCGCTAGGGTTTTCATCAAATCTTCTATCGTCTTTGCTTTTGTAATATTAAATGCCACCGATGGTGCCAAGCATAACCGAATGCTTCCAAGTGCCTTTCTGTCCAAAAGATCCCATTCAGCCTCTGACATAGTTCCCTGATTCTTGGCTTTTCCTTCCAATGGCTTCCATAAATCCTTCTGATATAAATAGTCTTCCATTTGCATCTTCCATAACTGGAAGTTCTGCCCATTAAACCTATCAACCCTCAGCTTACCATCATCTGCCATTGCTCCCACTCAACCATGAGACTCCCACTTAACCGTGAGATTTTCCTACAGAGGATAACTGAAAAACAACTAGGCTCTGATACCAATTGTTAGGATAAACCACGGACAGAAATAAAAACTACATGCAAATATAACCAATAACAAAAATAATAGAACACACAGAAATGAACACAAGGTACCAAGATTTAACGTGGTTCACCCAATCCCTGGGCTACATCCACCAAACAACAAGTCCGATCTTATTACAATCCAGTGATTACAACCTGATTACAATCCGTAATCCCTTACAGCTCAATACCGCCGCAAGAACCAATTTTGTATCACCACCCATAAAAAATACCCAACCCTAAGCCCTTTTTATACAAGTATTAAACCGCTTTAGGGTTATAACATGTCGGCCATATGTCGGCCATAATATGTCGGCTACCATGTCGGCTACTTCCTGATCAGTCACCACAATCTAACATTTTGGTAGCCCAACTTCTGAAGGCCATAACTCACGAATCGTTTCTCCAATTGGCTATTATAACCACTTTTCTGAAATGGAAACTCTTGATCTATAGGCTCAAAATTGCACTAGTGCCCTTTTGTCAAGTTTTCGGACCTCATCCAGGCAATCTAAGGCCTCCAACTATGAGCCTGAATATTTTTCTGCAAATTTTTCCACCAAAAATTTGCAATAACTTCTCTGATACTAATTCTTGAGCAATGAGATTTTTATGGTAGGCTTACAACTTTAAAATGAACCTTCCTATAGAAAATGAGAACATTTCGAGCTTGTATGAGAGACTTACTAAAGATAGTAAGTTCCCATAAAAGATAACCACCTTGTCTACTAGTCCTTATTAGAATAGAAAAGATTGAAAATAAAATATTTTTGGGTGATGCAAGATTGCCCTTGCACCCAGGATGCTCTTGCATCAAAATGACTCTCCATGATGTCAGGCCCTACTTAGTAGCCCATTGAGTGTCTGACTAGGATATGTAGATTTGCATTACTTCTTTTCTTAGTTACAATCATCATGCTGTTTTGAGTGAGTGTTAGCCATGGACGTTTTCTTTATGTTTGTTTGTGGTTAGATCATTATCTCCATCAACACGATAGGAGTGGACCTATGACTATCACGTGGTTGGGAGGCGTAGATACCTTCACTACTATTGAGGACTGGTGTATAGAGACGGTCTATTTTCCTAGTATGACCATTACTAGATGTTTTCACTTGGTACTTTGGGTTCCAAAGTATGCTTTCTTTCATGATTTATGCTTTCATTGGAATGCTTCGATATCATGTTTAGATAATGTTAGTTTATTTGACGTATTCCCTTATTATGATGTTTAGCATATGATTTTCTTAGTTGGCTTATCTATTGCTTATTGGATTAGCATGTTAGATTTCCTATTCTTATGATGTTATTACACTCTAGTAGTGACGTCCTCATAAGATAGCTTTGACTATCTAGTTGGCAGTTTGGGATGTTATGCACAGGGGACGGCTAGGGCCTTCGAGGTCTCATGATGCTAAATTATGGTTGGGAGGAACCACACACTTAGTTTGTTATTTTAGTACATTGCAATGTTTCTTCTGTACATTGTGATGTTGCTTTCATTTATTTCCCTTCACTGCCATGTTAGATGGTTAGATGTAGTTTTTGTCTTTTAGTAATTTTGTTCAAATGTCTTTGCCTTGATTATGGATTTGGTACTCTCCAAAATTTATTTCCTATCTTTTTATCTTTATGTTTTCTAGCTTGTCATTTTGTAACCTCACTCAAAATTGCACTTTCTCACAAAAGAATGCAAAAGCTCACATGGTGTGTTGGGTTTCCTCATGCGCCTTATAGTGCATCCTCGCACGAAACCTAACACTAGTTTGGGGTGTGTTGGCTGCTAGGTCAAGAAAGTCTGCGCATGATTGGGAAGATCCTCGCATGGCTTGTTGTACATCCTCGCATGAAGGAGTACATCCTCACACAAAAATCTATCAGTTATGTTTCCTCACGCAAAAAATAGGGGGCATCTCCATTGCTTTTCAAGGAACGCAATTTGGTGTTTTATGTACCCTTTGGGTTTGCTTAATTTTCCATGCTTCAACACATCTGAGATTCTTGTTCTGTTGTCATCTATGGTTTTGTTCTTCTATTTGGTCATGTCAATTTGGCAGTGGCATTTGGATATCCATTTGTTCCTAGGATTGTTGGTGAAGTCTTCTATTGTGATCTTTGTGATCCTTGTATGATGTTGTCATGTGCATTAATACTTGTAAAAAAAAAAAAAACCTTGGCTTGTATTGAATCATTGTTCTGAGGATCTTTGGGTGGGGCATTACAAAGAGGGCATTAACCATACCATGTAGGAGAATATTTTGAAAAGTTTCCACTCTTTTTTAAAACACCTGTTTAGTTTTAAAAAATAGGGGCAATGTTATGGATGAGGCTAGAGCCAAAATCAAGAATATAATTCCTAAAAAGGTCTCATAAGAGGATGATCTCGTCGATAGGAGGGACTTATCCATGGAAGAAATTAAAAATGTCATTTCTCAGGCAACTTGAATTGCTTGGACTTACTACAAAATTCTACAAGAAGAATTTGGAGTGGATTGGAGAGGATTTATTAGAAGTATATCTTTCTTGTTTTTATATTGCTACCCTAGGGAAAGACATAAACTTAGGTCTAATTAAAATCATCCCAAAAGATGGTGACATAACACTTATTAAAAATTGGTGTCCTATTACTTTGCTTAATGTTTTATACTATTTTTTCATGAAGAAACCATCTTAAGCATTGAGAACTTACTCCCAAAAGTACTTAACTTTGCTCAAACTAGATTTGTTATAGGGAGGAATACCCTTGAAATTTTGATCAAACCTGTTGGGAAGCCTTGAAGTGGGCTAGGGACACAAGACAAAATAGTGGCATGTTGATCATAGATATGAAAAAGCCTATAACAAAATAGAATGGGGCTTCATCCTCATGATGACAGAGGTTTTGGGATTCCCACCCCTCTTCATCAACATGGTACCCACCTTCTTTAAGGGAGAAAAGATAGTAGAAATCAATGGTTGTAGATCAATTTTTTTTGAACTTACAAGATACATAATGTAGGATTGTTCTTTGGCCCCTTCCCTATTTGTAATAGCAGTTGATTCTCTTCATTACATTTTGAGGGATGAATCTCTCCCCCTAGCATAATAGGTATATCTCTTCCTAACAAGGAAGAAATCAATAATGTTCAATTTGGTGATGATATGACAATCTTACTACATCTATATGTATACAATCTGGATTGTCTTATGATCAAAATTGAATTTTTATACAATTCCTATATGTGAACTTAATGTCTCATACTCTAAATCTAGTATGATGGGCTAGGATGAACACCTCCCACACTAGTGGGGGGGAAATGGAATTAGGTTGGGAGGGCCATAACACATAGTGAGATACTTGCATATCCCATTTGTTGTTAACCCTAACATAGATGATATGTGGAATTGGATCAAGAAGAGGAGAGTTTAGTTTTGCCAAAATAATTTTGTTTTCCTACTCTATTTACTTCTCTTCTACATGATTGTTCAATCAAAGACAATTTGGGATTTTGTAAAAAGTAATTAGAGAAGAGAATCCCATGCAATTTATTGGGAGTTGTGTATTAGAAGTAAGGATTTTGAAGGACTAGGATTGAAATATCTAAGAATCCAAGGAATAGCCTTAGCTGTAAAATGGATCTCCAAGTCTATTAATCAAGGCAATGAACCTTGGAAAGTATTGATTAGAAATAATATAAAGGGCATATCCCTCTAAGAGTAAGCATTTTTCTAGTCTAAACATTATAGATATACTCTCTATAGATAGAAATATTTAATGAGGATGAAGAGAGTTTATCAGTCGAGCCACTTTACTCCCTTTGGAATTACTAAGTGAATTAAGATCTATCAAATCGAATGTAGAGAGAGCCTCTTTCTAACTTTCGTTACTAACTACTCAACTCCCACAATTACTATAATGTATGGAATGCATAGGCCGACGCAATCCACTTGCTTAATTAATCATATTATGGTTAATAAGGAGTATATTTTGTTAAAAATTCAAGTTGATAAATGCATTATGTATCAAATCATAATAACTAATTGCACTAGGAATCACAAATAGATTGATTTCCCATAGGTGATTACTATTCTCATAAATAATTAATAGTTTATCTTGAAACATAGCTCGTACATGAATTATATTTGTTAAAAATTTACAATGCAACTATTCTATGCCTACCCCTCTCCTCTTTATATTTTAAAAAAATTGATCTTCAATATAACTTTGATGTACCCATTGCACACCAAAGTGTGATTACTAGTTAATCATAGTTAATCATATTATTATGATTAATAAAGAGTTTTCCCAATTTCCTAATTTGTATAATACGACTATAATAGTGCATGAATTCAAGACTACAACCACTAAATTCAACTCTTTTTACTCGTGTCATTCCTCCTTTTAATTTAATTGAGAGAAATCAATATGTTAGTCTAGCGATCTGGAAATTTAATTGTAGATAGTGTAATGAACCCAAAAAAAACATAGAATCCACGATTTGACAAGACAATCGAATTTGAAAAAGATAACGAGGTAAAGATCGGAAGTAAGAGATCAAAAAAGTAAATCAAATACCCTGTCTTCAATATAAAAAATGAATGGCATCTATTCAAGAGGATTCTAAAAGTTCACCAATCAATATAAATAGCCATAAACCATGTGTAGGAGAATCGTAGGTATATTAAAAATCACATCAAATATCATATCAGATATTTTAATGGACTTGTGTCATTAAATAGAAAACCATAAATCTGTCTTTTTAATTCTAGCAATGTGTGGCTTTAACATTAATTGAAACACTAGGTACTATAAAATAAAATAAAATATAATATAAACTCCTTCAGTGCAAAAGGAAACATTGTATTATTACCTCCCCGCACCAAAATCGAAAAAATCTCCGTCCCTTTTCATTTTAGTGGAATGGGCGGCCCAAGAGAAGATTTTAATGATACTTTTATCCATTGAGCTCCCCTACGGACAAACTATATGATTATATATAGTTTATTATTGGAAAAAGGGGTAAAAATTTATTCAAATAAAACCAGATTATAGAAGGCCTCAGGCCCAACCAACCAAAACACCAACCCAAAACCAATTACATTATGTCCTTATCCAATAATTGCTCGAAAGTCCCACCAAGATTAGTAGGAAGATCATCCCTAATAGAAATATCCCAACCAGCACCCTTCTCTGATGCCCATTTTGCCAAGACATCAGCCACTCCATTCCATTCCCTGGGAATATGATAGAAAGAGATCCCATCCACAAAGCTACTCAAGTGGAGAATCTCTCTAACAATAGAAGCAATTTTCCATCTAGATTCATCCACTCTCCGGTTATTTATCATATCCACAACAATCTGAGAGTCAAACTCACATACCATTCTCCTCCAACCAAGAGAACAAGCCCGATCCATAGCCACTTTAATGGCCAAAGCCTCCATCATGCTATTGGATTGAACTCCTTTGTGAATGGAGAATATGAAAATAACATTGCCATCTACATCTCTTTTAATCCCCCCCACTCCAGCCAGTCCAGGATTCCTATGGGAGGATCCATCAGTGTTAATCTTTAGGACTGCATCAGGAGGAGGACTCCATCTCCCCACTCTACAAACCTTCCTCTTTCGTGGCTGAGATCTCTTATTATTACTAGTTCCAAATCCTTTATCCACTAATCCTAAATTCTTGACAATACAAGAATCACAAGGATCCACTAGCTCTGACATATCACATTTAGCAGAGATAGTCTCTTGAAGCCTGGTTAGGATCAACTGCCATAGTTTAGTGGCTCCCAAGTTGGAATTACAGAAGATCTGATGGCTATGCTCCAACCAAATATTCCACAGAATGAAAGAAGGTCCAATAGCCCAGGCCACCTGAAGGAATGAAGTTTTCGTAGGGGTCTGCCAAGGCTGTCCCAAAATTCAATAAGAGATTCGGCATGAATACAGCTATGGCGCCACGCCTCCCACCACTTATGCCAGATCTCTCTAGAGAGAGGACATAAGAATTAAACATGAGAAAAATATTCCCCATCCAACATACATAGGGGACAGAAAGAGGGTCCCTGAAACCCTCTTCGCTAGAGATTATCCCAAGTAAGACACTTATTTTGCACAACCAACCATAGAAAAAAATTACATTTCGGCCAAGAAAATTTATTCCAGACCTTCCTCCACCAGGGAACCTCTTGAACTACATTACATTGGCTATCCAGCCGAGCATATCCCTGGGCCACATTGAACTTATCTTTTGGGAAAGGACCCCAAGCCAGGATGTCTTTGTCTTTAGAAGAGCTGCAAAGCCTAGTAGAGAGAAGATGCGCCAGTTCAGCTCGAATATCTGAGGAGCCCCTCATGGGCCAAATTTGTGGATCCTTCCAACTAGCCACCTCCATCAATCCACACCTCTGAACAATCTTGAAGTGAGCTACCGTGGTCCAACCTGCAGAAGAAAAAAGCTTAAACAGAGGCAAAAGGTGGGAAAAAATGGAGAGAATAGGAGGGTGGCCATCCCAAGAGTCCTACCAGAATAACACACTTGACCCCTCATTACAGATCCAGAAAAGGCCATCCTTGATAAGAGGAGCACCCCTTTTAAGGGTATCCCAAATAAAGGACCCCTTACCATCAAGTTCAGGTCTAGGAATATCCTAGACCTCCACTCCTAGGAAATACTTATGGGTTAGAATCTTGGCCCAATCTTGATCTTGATTCTTGCACCATCTCCAGTATAACTTTGCAGCAAGAGCTTTGACACCGAGAGCCATACATTTAAGGCCTAGACCCCTAGAAAACTTAGGCAAACAAATAGTGTCCCAGTTGACTAAGCTCCATTTAGAGGATTGGAGATTTCCTGACCAAAGGAATTGTCGTGACAAAGCATCAAAATCTTTCAAAACTCCCATGGGAGGTGTTTGCACTAAACACCTATAAATAGGAAGAGCTTGAATCATAGTCTTGAGTAGGGTAACCCTCCCAGCAGATGAGAGCCACCTAAAAGTCTAGTGACTCACTCTGCTACGAAATTTGTCAACAAGACCTTGCCAATATTCTTTCCGTTGAGTCCCCAAAGCTAAAGGAACTCCAAGATAGATCAAAGGGAGGGATCCAACTTGAAACCTGAGAATTCTAGCAATCCTAAGCTAAATTGATTGAGGAGCATTAAAGAAATAAATAGAAGATTTACCTTCATTATTTTTTTGTCTAGAAGCTTTTAAATAAGTATCCAAAATCTTTCTGAAGTTTCTTGCCTCATTAGGAGTAGCCAAGCCCATCAGTCCAGTATCATCCACAAATTGAAGGTGCGTATAAGCTGGAATATCATTGCACCACTTCCACCCTTGAATAACTCCCAGATTTTCTTGAGATTTTATAAATCTGCCCAAGCCCTCTGCCATAATGATAAATAGATATGGAGAGATAGGATCCCCCTGACGGAGTCCTCGAGAAGTAGAGAATAGGTAAGTAGGTTCTCCATTGATAAGAACCAAAAAGGATGGGGAAGACACATAGCTAAGAACCCAATCCACCCAATCCATAGTAAATCCAAAAGCTAGAAGCACATGACCCAGAAAGTCCCAACTAACTCGGTCATGTGCTTTAGCTAAGTCCAGCTTAATAAACATAGCCTTTTCCTTGGACATGGCCATAGAGTGAATAACTTCTGAAGCAATAACCACCCCATCAAGAATCTGTCTCCCACTAACAAAACCTCCCTGTTCCTCAGAAATCAGAGTGGCAAGAAAAGGCTTAAGCCTCTCAACAATTAATTTTGTGATGACTTTTTACGTGACATTACATAGAGCAATGGGTCTGAACTGATCCAACCTGTTAGCCCCATCAATCTTGGGAATGAGAGCCAAAAAAGTAGCATTCATAGACTTGAGCATTTGTTTATTTTGATATGACTCCTAGACAACATCTAGAAGATCAAATTTAATAATCTACCAAAACTCTTGGAAAAATTCAATGGGAAACCCGTCTGGGCTCAGGGCTTTACCTTTCGGCATACCAAAAACCACTTTCTCCAGTTCCTCAACCATAATAGGTTTTAATAGATCTCTGTTCATACTGCTGGAAACAAGATGAGGAATATAGTCTAAGATAGCCCTAGTCTCCTCCAAAGAAGCAGGATCTTCCTTAGAGAAGAGTTGAGAGAAGTATTTGATGGCCTCTGAAGCAATCGCCTCCTTGGAACATAGCTGATCTCTAGAAGTAGACACAAGAGAAGTGATAGAATTCCCAAACCTACGGGCTTTAATAGTATTGTGGAAGAAAGCAGTGTTTCCATCTCCCTCTTGCAACCAGTCCACTCGAGACTTTTTCTTCCAAAATATTTCCTCCCGAAGCTCCCATTCTTCAACTTCCTTTAGAGCTAAGGATTCTTTAGACATAAAATCTGGAGTCATGCCTAGGTCCCTGATCTGGCAAGTGACACTATCCAACCTAGCTTGAGCATCTCTCAAATGCTCTTATAGGTTTCCAAAGCACTGTTTATTCCACTGCTTCAACCTGAACTTTACATGCTGAAGTCTCTTCTCGAAGGTGTACATGGAAGTTCCATGCAGAGGCCTACCCTCATACCACTAGGCTAACATAAGATCATGCAGGGAATGATCCCTCAACCACATCAACTGAAACTTAAAAGAGGGATTCTTGGAGGTCTTGAAAGGGGTGACAGAGAGCCTAATAGGCTAGTGATCAGAGCCTCTCCAATCAAAAAATTTTGAACTGGTAGACCATCTACTATACATCCAATAACAGGATACCAGGAACCTATCGAGCCTTTCCGAAATAGCCTCCATCCCACTCCTTCTATTGTTCCAGGTGAATATACCAGAATTGGGTTTAACATCAATAAGATTCAAAGAACCAATATTATCTCTAAGCATACTAGAAGAAGGACCAAGTCAAGAAATCTCACCCCTCTTCTCCTCTAGACTAGTAATAGCATTAAAATCTCCAACCACAATCCATGGAAGAAAGGGATCCAGAGAACGGGCAAACATAATATGAGATTTACCTATCAAATCACTAGGAGCATAAATATTAGAGAATAAGCACCTTTCACTTGTCTCAAAATGAGAAGCCAAAAAGGAGATGGAAGACCTACTCACAATCCACCACAAAGAAGTCACCTTCTTAGGATTCTAGAGACAAGCGAGACCCCCCGAGCTCCCATGAGCACTTACCCCCTGCTAGCAACCATGGGGCCAAATCTTTGGTCCACAGTTATCCAATTCATCAACTGAAAGCTTAGTTTTCTGAATGAAAATAACATCTGGAGAATGAGACTCTATCAATCTATGAACAACCCTTTGTCTAGGGATGCTGCTCAACCCCCTCACATTCCAAGATAGAATAATCATTTAGAAGATTGTGAGAAGTGGGAGTCAATGAGCATCACTAACCCAGCCTCAACCAAAGTCTTGCCCATCATCTTAACCTTCTCCTGATCTGTCTTCCTTCCACTCTTAGCAGACTTCTCTGAGGTCCCCTTTTTAAAAGGCTTTTGTTGTAAACCTAAAGTGGAAGCAACTTTAGAGCCTTTTGTATTATCAAGCACCCCTTTCTTGCTAGGAAGATTTGCAGCTGTGATACATGGAGCATCACCGGGATGCGACCCTCTAGGAATATCACAACTAATCTCCTAAACCACTCCATCTAATCCAACTAGTTGGCCTTGTTCTTTCTCAGAATCTTGGACCAGAATCCCTTCCACCTGGAGCTGGGGTGCAGAAAAGGACCTATCACCCGGGGGTATCTTAATAGGGATTCCTTCCTCCTGTACCAAATTCTCTAGAACATTAAACCTGTTAAAAGAACCATCATTTTGTCTATTCGTCCAAGTTCTCTTCTACCCGTTTCCTTTATTATGTGGCTTTACTGGGATAAAACCCTCCTTAGCTGTAGAGGGACCATTTGGCATCTAGGCCTTACCCTTGTCTTCCTTAGGAGTTGGTACAACAACCATAGATGATTGAGAAATTTTATTCCGAGGGCATTTGCGCTGTAGGTGCCCATATTCATGATAAATCCTACATCTAAAGGGTAAAGTCTCGTAGTCCAACGTGTTGAACCCATGAAGAAGTGCCCATACAAATTTCCATAGAATCAGGTAGTGGATTATTCAGATCAACTTCCACAAAAATTTGAGCATATGAAATTACCTTGTGGTCTTAGGTTAGTGTGGCCGACCCAACCTTTTTCCCTAGAAGAAGCGATATTGAATGAAGGATGTTCTCTCTCAAAAATTCCAGAAGCAATTGAGGAAGCCAAACCCACACAGGGACCCGAGACGAGATCTCCTTAGCGGAGTTAAATTGAATGTGCCAAGGTTTGAGGAAAAGCCCAACCTGGTTAAAGAAATGTGGGCCTCCCTCAAAGACCTTGTTCTTGTCTGACATACTTGAGAAAATAACCAAAAAATAGTTTTTGGCCGCTAGAAGAATTTCCATATCCCCTTTCGGGTTCCATATTTGATGTGCCCATGATTCTAGCATAGGAAGAGAAAGCCAAAGACCCAAAAACTTACATATGAGCACATGCTTGCCCCAATACTCCACATCCTTTGAAATCTATTCCAGTTGAATAATTAACACTAGTCAATCATCAGATCGCTCCAAACATCCATGCTTCTTCTTGATACGGACAAAATCCTTCGATGATGATGCATGCATCCTAGATAGAATATTGATAGCCTTTCCTTTAGCCCCTCCTCACACCAAAAGAGAGGTCTCATCCATCACCAAATCCTCAGATAAAATCTGAGATAGGACCTCTGGTTGCCCCATGAGCAGAGACCAAAATCCAATCACCAATCAAATAAGAGAGCAGCAAGAACCCACCCCCTACTATTGCCCTCACACCGGCTACCTCGGATCAAAGAAGTAGCAAATGCAGGCCCACCCCTGCTGGCCTCACCGCTGCCCAAGCACACAGACCCCCACCCCTCAACCCTGTCATAGCGTAGCCTGCTCAGTCCACCCCTGTGAACCAGACACTGCGCATTTTCCACCACTGCGGGATGCCCAACACCAAGCCTAGGGCACACAGGCCCTAGCCCCTGCAAATCTCCCTACGCTCACCATAAATGTTAACTAACTTGACCATAGTTTATCACAAACATCATTTCAAATTCATTATACACAGTTGATTATTAAGATCAATGCAAAATATGAAATATTCCTAGTGCATGGTTGGAATCGATGCTCTTCAAATTGTATGAATACAATTGTCACTGAGATAAGGAATATAAATAAGTACGATACGCAGTTAAATGATGTCATCATTTGTAAAAGATATTTTTCTTTGTCAATACATTTGATCTGTCCTTTTGAAAAAAATAAAATATTTTGATGGAGGTCCTCTACAAACAAGTTTTAGGATGGCGTACGTGTGCTTGAAGCCTCTTCGGTTAAGAGCAAAGGACTAAGAAGCATCCACGTTGCCAAATTCACCTGGGGCACAATCCCAACCTCATCTCTTATGATGTCATCAAAGAGACTTTCACTTCTCAATTAATGAATTGTTTTAATTTTAGAAAATGAGATTAGATTAGATATAACTCAAAGTACCATATAAAAATTATTATAATAGTATGATAAACTATCCAAATATAAGTCAAATTATGGTATCGTTATGTTAATTAATTATGATAATAATAATTATAAATAATTATACAGTGATTGAATTGGTCAAAGATGTGTAACGATTGGTTAGAAAATATTATTAAACTCAACAATATATTGATTTGAATGATAAGATACAAAATTTCATCAAAAAATATTTTCTAATCCTTTTCTAATATGTCAAAATAATGCAATTTAATATTTGGAAAAAAAATCTCATTTTAATAATCTTATTTGAGACATATGATGAGTATGTCTTTTGTCAATATTATTAAATTAAAAAATGTACTACAATACAATATATTGACTTGAATAATAAGATACAAAATATAATTTACATTTTTTTATTCTAATCCTTTTCTAACCCATCAAATTAGTATTTGCACAAAAGAATTTTTATTTTAATAGTCATATTCAACACATATGATGAACATGCATTTGACACTATTATTAAATTCAACAACATACTACATAATAACATGTTGATTTGAATAGTAAGACATTAAATTTATTAAAAAAATCAATTCTAATTTTTTCCTAACATGTCAAACAAACTAATTCTTATAATCTTATTCGCTACCAAATTTATGCACATTCTTAACCATCCTTAAATTTTAATAGCCCAAGTCCAACAAAAAAGAGTACTTCAAAGCAAATAACCCCCATCTATTTAAACCTTTTGTTCAAAATGGTAGGCAAAATGTATTGACAAGTGTCAGGAAAGTAAGTGAAGTTCAATGAACCTAGTTAGATTTCCCAATAAAATATCTTTGAAATTTCTGATTCGAGTCCAGCTATGCATTCTACCCATGAATGATAACACCCTTCCTTCTTCCCACAAGATATTTTGCATGTCTCCTAAAAACTTAGGTGAGTAAAGAGGCTCCACTGAGTTAGTTTTTTCAATCGTATGTGGGTTTTAGAATACTTAGAATAATTCATAGAGCAAGGGTGGGGCGAATCAATTATCCTTAGGTCTAGATCTACCAATTCAACTTTCACTAACTTCAAACAACATAAACAATCTCATTAAACCACTCGGTCCATATAGCAACTCATTATCAACTTAACATTCTATTCATTACTTAATTCTATATTTAGTATATGTCAACCAATAGTAAAATAAACAATAGTAAATAGCATGCATCACACATATATGACACAAATATTTAGCGTGGAAACCCAATTTGGGAAAAAAAACCAAGTAACATGCTCCTACTTTTCACTATTATGAAGTGAGCTTGGTTAAGAGCCAACCTCGTTAAAGGTTACAAAACACATTGTTAGGCATGACCCTATTAAATGATTTAATCACCCTATCAAGAGTGGCCAAGTTAGAGGACTTCAGATCATTCCATTAGAATGTCACCTTGATTAAAGGATTTACAAAATAATTGTTAGGTCAACCTTGATTACATTTATTTTGACTCCCACAATGGTTAGAGAGTAATAATCAGTTTGATCTATAAAACATAACTCACTTTGCAAATTTAGATCTCCATTTGGCTCACTTACTGGTTCATTGACTAGACTTCATTAACATCTCCATCGCTAATATGCTTGCCAACCGTTCAAGGAATCACATTTCACCAATCTCTTCACTTCTCTTTGGCTACTCTATTCTTCACAGGTTCTCCTTAAGATCACCAATCAACAATGAGATAACCTTAGAAAAAATCTCTTATGCCTCCTTAAATAGGTAATTTTGATCTTTTGCCACTTAAACATCACCAAAGATCTTATGGTTAGGTTAGATCTATTGAATCCATCCATCTTTTTATCCTTTTACTCCTTTCTTGATACTTCTAGTAACTTCTCTTTAAATCATTTTCTTTGATTGCATAATGTTAGAATTCTTTAGAATAACTGAGAGGGAGGGGGGGGGGGGGGGGGGGGGGGGTGAATCAGTTATCCAAGGTCCAAATGCCCTATTAATACCTTTTTACTACTTTTAATGAATCCATACACTTTTCATCCATCCAAACTTAAATCAATCATATAAGCAAGTTACAGTAAATCAATATGCAAAGATAAAACATCCAAGATCAACACATGACACAATGATTTACGTGGAAACCCAATTTGGGAAAAACCACCAGTAACATGCTACTTGATACTCACTCTTTTGAAGTGATGCCCTGTTAAAAGCCTGCCCTGTTAAAGGCTTACAACACACTATTAAATGTGACCCTATTAGAGGATTTCACCAAACTGTTAGGAATGGGCCTGGTTAAAGGTCTTTAGAACATTCACTTGGAATGTCACCCTGTTAAAGGATTTATCTTATGGCTATTAAACCAACCTAAGTCCATAGGATTTAAACTTATTGTTACAATTGTTAGAAAGTAACGATAATGGTCTTTTGATCTGATATAACTTACAACATACTTTGCAGATTTCAGATCACACTTTCAGTTCAATCCTTATGCTTGGCTTCAATCACTCCAGTTCTGACTGCTTGTCTTCCTCTCAAGCTTCATCTCCTTGAGTCTTCTTACTCATTCTGCCAATGCAATCATCCTTGTGGTCGTCTATCCAAACAGAGTTCCTATGCTTTCTTCTCCTTAGCACCTTCTTCAGTACTTCATGCTTTTATGCTTGACCACCTCTCTCTCTTTTTTTTTTCATTAACTTATGTCTTCCTAAATAGAAATCTGATTAGCCTTTGCCGCTCAATTCTCCCTCTCCAATTTTAGGGTTTTAAAATGGACTAGGTAGGATACAATGTATCTACCCCATATCTTGTTCTCTTCTAGAAACTTCGCCAGTTGTATCCTTAAAAATGTTCTACATGGTGTTCTGTGTCACCAACTCATCATTCTTATCTTCCTTTTAATTCACAAATTTCTAGATAACAACCTTGTCGGCTTAGATCTGGTGAATCTTTGATTTCCAAAATAATGCAGCAACTTGGCATTATTGAGTTACTGGTGCTCGACACCTCTGTGTTACTCGGAACCTATAGTTGCTCGACACTTGGTTCTGCTCGGCACTTGATAAACTCTGTGTCACTTGGCATCTGAACTTGTTTGGCATCTGAAGTTTACTCGGCATCTAAAGTTTACTTGGCATCTGAAGTTTACTCGGCATTAACTAGGAATTTTCTTGGCTCTTACTAGCTTGCTCGGCTCCTTCTCTCTGATGAACTTAGTTGAGCTTTACAAAAGACTTAGCTAAAACCTTAAATCTTTGATATATTTCAGTGTGCCCATTCTTTGTATCTTATAGTATGTCATCAAATATACTTTTTCATCAATGGCTTAGATGATCCTTGTACTTCATTACAACATCATAACTTCAACCTTTTTCTAGGTTTTCTAGTTACATCTTATTGATTGCCTCCTCCTTGACAATCAACTAATTGATAGTATTTGGATCACTAAAGCAATTGTCATTCCTGCAAGTAGCAAGTTTGACATCAATGACAAAACAATGATTGAGGACATTCTTTACCAGTTCCATATATTATTCCAACAACTTTTATTATGATCATTTCAATCATTTCCAACAATCTCCCTCTTTGGCATTGATGGCAAACCAAACTGATCAATTAATCAACTTAGTTACCACCAAGATTGTATACGTTGTCTTGCTGTATTTTTACTATTGATCTCATATATCTCCCTCTTTCATATATATCTCCCTCTTTCTTTGTATTGATTATATTTCTGCATATTTCTCCCTCTTTGACATAAATGCCAAAGATGTAGCATCTTTATCATGCAAAATATAAGCTTTGGCTTCTTGTTGATTTTCTCCTTCTGTCACCATGCTTGTGATTGATTTGGAGTTTCTGCTCCTACTGTTATCCTTTGCATCGACCTGTTAATATTTCAATGATTTATTCCTGTTGATGCAGGGCAGCTTCCTTGTTGCCTTAAACTTCTTGAGTTAGGGGTATTACCCCCAACTTGCCTCTAAGATATTCATAGGCATCCTTGGGCAATGGTTTGGTGAAGATATCTATAGTTTGTTCCTTTGTGTGAATGTATTCCAACTTTACTTGTTTGTCTTCTACCAATTCTCTGACATAATGATACTTGATTGCAATATGCTTGGTTTTTGCATGCATCACTGGATTTTTGGATATGTTTATAGCACTTGTATTACCACAATAAAATATCACAGGTTTTGTTACTTCTTCTTTCATTCCATTCAATAGATGTGTGAGCCATACAATTTTTGTGCAATTGACTGCAGCTGCCACATATTCTGACTTTGCAGTGGACTGGGATGTACATGTTTGTTTCTTGCTAGTCCAGGTGACGAACCTTTTGCCTAGAAATAATGCACCTCCACTTGTGCTTTTTCTACCATCAATGTTTCCTCCCCAGTCTGCATCTGTATATGCATTGAGCTCAAATTTTCCATTCTTTTTGTAGTATAGACCAAAGTTATCAGTTCCTTTAAGATATCTCATTATTCTTTTTACTGCTATGAGATGATTTTCTTTAGGATTAGCAGAGAACCTAGCCACTATTCCAACTGCTAATGCTATGTCTGGTCTACTATGTACAACATATTGTAGTTTTCCAATCATGGATCTGTACATTGTTTGATTGACTTCAGCCGACTCATCATTTTTGGACAGCTTATTTCCTATTGCCATTGGTGTGCTGATTGGTTTGGATTCCTCTAATCCAAATGTTTTAAGAATTTCTTTGATGTATTTTGATTGTGTAACAAATATTTCATGTTTGAGTTGATGTACTTGCAACCCAACAAAAAATTTGATTTCTCCAAACATAGAAATCTCAAATTCATGTTTCATTTTGTCAGCAAAGCCTTTGCAAAGTACTTCCTTACCACCAAACACTATATCATCCACAAAGATTTCAGATACAATAATGTCTTTACCTTCTTCTGCTTTGATGTACATGTTGTTGTTATCATCAGTTCTTTCAAATCCAATTTGCACTAGATACTTTTGAAGTCTCTCATACCATGCTCTAGGTGCTTGTTTCAAACCATAGAGTGCTTTATGTACCTTACACACCATATCTCTATTGTTTTCATCAAAAAATCCTTCTGGTTGTTCAATGTAGACTTCTTCTTCTAGTATACCATTTAAGAAAGCAGATTTTAAATCCATCTGATAGACTTTAAAATCTTTGTAGGCAGCATATGCAAGTAAAGTTCTTACTCCTTCCATTCTAGCAACAGGGGCAAATGTTTCCCCATAGTCTATTCCTTCTTCTTGAGCATAACCCTTGCATACTAGTCTAGCTTTGTTTTTGGTAATCTCACCATTTTCATCTAGTTTGTTTCTGAATACCCATTTGGTGCCAATAACATTCTTGTTAGTTGGCCTGGGAACCAAACTCCAAGTTTTGTTTTTTCTTATTTGATTAAATTCTTCTTCCATAGCTTTAGACCAGTCATCATCTTGTAATGCACCATATATTTTCTTGGGGGTTCATATTTTCTAATCAGGCATGATTCATGTCTTAGTTTGTTCCTTGTCATTGGTCTTGCATCTTTGTCACCAATTATCTGTTCAGCAGGGTGATGTCTTTTTACATATTTGGATAACCTTGGCTCTGTCCTTGTTTCCATGTTTGATCTTTCAAATTTAGGATCACTATGCACTTCATTGTCAAGTTGTTCTTCATCATGTGTACTGTCTTTAGAATTAGATTCTGCATTTTTTTCATTTTGCAACTCAGCTTCTGAATGCAACTCGGCATTCACTGGTTGTGACTCGGCTGAAACTGATACTTGTTGTTGATTTTCAATTTGATTGACATCATCCTCATCAACAATCATTCCTTCATAAGAATACACAAAGGTTCTATACTCTTCCATTTTCTTTGGTATTTCAGCTTGGACTTCTGTGTGCTCATCAAAATTTACATTTTCACTTTCCACAATTTTGTTAGTGTTAATATTCAAACACTTATATGCCTTACTTCTAGTGGAGTAACCAAGAAATATACCTTCATCACTTTTTGCATCAAATTTTCCATTTCTAGCATCTTTAAGGATAAAACATTTGCAACCAAACACTTTGAAATGTTTTACATTGGGTGAGTGACCATATCATAATTCAAAAGGTGTTGTATTTGTACCTTTCTTGACTTGTACTCGGTTCAGTGTATGAATAGCTTCTCTCCAGTATTTTAGAGCAACAGTCTTTTCCATCATTAGTGTTCTGGCACAGTCAATCACATATCTATTTCTTCTTTCAGCAATTCCATTCTGTGGGGGAGTTCTAGGAGTTGACGTTTGTCTTTTGATTCCTTTATCATTATAGAATATTTCGAATTCATTTGATGTAAATTCACCACCTCTATCTGATCTTAGGAATTTCAATCTTTTTCTAGTTTCCTTTTCAACTCTAGCCACATACCACTTAAACATTTGAAAAGCATCGGATTTTTGTTTTAAAAACATAACAATCATCATCCTAGAATAGTCATCAACAAATAGCATTATGAATTTATCTCCTCTATAGCTTTATATTTCCATTGGACCACATAAGTTAGTGTGAACTAACTCAAGTATCTCTTTAGATGTATAGTTTTTGCTTTTGAAACTTGACTTTGTCATCTTTCCTAGCTGACATTGTTTGCACATGATATTATCAAGTTTCTTTAATTTTGGTAAACCTTTGACTTTCTTCATTTTACTGATGTTGACTAGATTGTCAAAGTTGACATGACATAATCTTCTATGCCATGACCATTCATCATCAAATTTTGCAAATAAACAAGAAACATCATCCATATCAAGGTAAAAAAAATTACTCTTTGTTTGATCTCCTTTTCCTATCAGTTTACCATCAGTATCATAGATTTTTGCAGTTTTGTTTCCAAATTCCACTTTGCAACCTATATTGCCTAACTGTGAGACACTCAATAAATTGTAGTTTAATCCTTCAACATAGTATGCATTGTCACATGAAATTTGTTCTGTGAGCTTAATGGAACCTTTTCCTTTGATTTGACATGGAGCATCATTACCAAATCTAACACTATTTCCATCATACTGAGTAAAGTTAACAAACTTACTTTTGTCTCCTGTCATTTGATGTGAGCATCCACTGTCTATGATTCATCTGTCATTCTTGTTTATACATGTTACCAGTGCTGTGGGCTCTTCTTCATCAGATTGGTCCTTCATGGCTACATAAACAACTTCATCATCATTGTCATCATCAGAATTTTCTTCAACAATATAACACTTCTTACCTTTTTCTTTGTAATCTCTCTTGTCATCATCTCTTCTGTACTTGTATTTGTTGCCTTCCTTGGAATCCTTTTTCTGTGGACACCTTGCAACAATATGACCTACTTCATTGCAATTGAAACAAATGATAGGCATCTTACCTTTGAATTTTCCTTTGCCCCTGTGAAATCTTCTAGCGAGCAATGCTTCCAATTGTTCCACATCTTCCTCATCAGTGCTACTATCACTGGATACATACTTCATTTTTCTTCCTTTCTTTGATTTCACCTGTTCAGCATCTTTCAGTGATAACTTGGCCTTAAAAGCAGATTCAACATTTTCAGGTCTGTAGTTGTCAAAGTTAGATAACTCAAATGAAGTGAGTCTACCTATTATACCTTCAAAACTTAGATTATTTCCTGGTCTACATCTTAGCTCTTGTATTGTTGATACTCTAATAGCATAGATAGGGAGCAAGGTTCTTAAGAACTTACTATTAATAGTATCTTCATCCAATTTACCACTCAAGCATCTTATTGCACTTACCACTTCCTTTATTCTTGCACCATACTGAGCAGCATTCTCATTTTCTTCCATTTTCATGTCATCAAACTTTCCTCTGAGACTTTCTCTTTTTGCTCTTTGTACATTCTGATCTCCTTCATAGATGTCTAATAGGACTTTCCACATTTTGAATGCAGTGTCACAACCTTTGATATCATCAAATTCAACATAGCTGAGTGCAGAGGCAATTTCTAGCATTGTCTGATTGTGTTCTTGCTATTTTTCATGTCTTCTGTAGTAGGAGCACTTGTTGGATCTACATGTTTAGTGACAGTTGAATTTTGGGCATAATATCCTATGGATCCAAGATGTAGCTTCATCAAACTTTTCCATGCAACAAAGTTGTCTTTGTTGAGCTTGGGAACTTCTCTCTTTGGCATTTTGATCTTTTCTGCTTGTAGTCCCTTTAAACTGAATTAGCAGTCAGGCTCTGATACCAATTGTTAGAATTCTTTAGAATAACTGAGAGGGGGGGGGGGGGGGTTGAATCAGTTATCCAAGGTCCAAATGCCCTATTAATACCTTTTTTCTACTTTTAATGAATCCATACACTTTTCATCCATCCAAACTTAAATCAATCATATAAGCAAGTTACAGTAAATCAATATGCAAAGATAAAACATCCAAGATCAACACATGACACAATGATTTACGTGGAAACCCAATTTGGGAAAAACCACCAGTAAAATGCTACTTGATTCTCACTCTTCTGAAGTGATGCCCTGTTAAAAGCCTGCCTTGTTAAAGGCTTACAACACACTATTAAATGTGACCCTGTTAGAAAATTTCACCAAACTGTTAGGAATGGGCCTGGTTAAAGGTCTTTAGAACATTCACTTGGAATGTCACCTTGTTAAAGGATTTATCTTATTGCTATTAAACCAACCTAAGTCCATAGGATTTAAACTTACTATTACAATTGCTAGAAAGTAACGATAATGGTCTTTTGATCTGATATAACTTACAACATACTTTGCAGATTTTAGATCACACTTTCAGTTCAATCCTTATGCTTGGCTTCAATCACTCCAGCTCTGACTACATGTCTTCCTCTCAAGCTTTGTCTCCTTGAGTCTTCTTACTCATTCTGCCAATGCAATCATCCTTGTGGTCGTCTATCCAAACAGATTTCCTGTGCTTTCTTCTCCTTAGCACCTTCTTCAGTACTTCATGCTTTTATGCTTGACCACCTCTCTCTCTTTTTTTTTCATTAACTTATGTCTTCTTAAATAGAAATCTGATTAGCCTTTGCCACTCAATTCTCCCTCTCCAATTTTAGGGTTTCAAAATGGATTAGGTAGGATACAATGTATCTACCCCATATCTTGTTCTCTTCTAGAAACTTCGCCAGTTGTATCCTTAAAAATGTTCTACATGGTGTTCTGTGTCACCAGCTCATCATTCTTATCTTCCTTTTAATTCACAAATTTCTAGATAACAACCTTGTCGGCTTAGATCTGGTGAATCTTCGATTTCCAAAATAATGCAGCAACTCGGCATTATTGAGTTACTGGTGCTCAGCACCTCTGTGTTACTCGGCACCTATACCTGCTCGGCACTTGGTTCTGCTCAGCACTTGGTTCTGCTCAGCACTTGATAAACTCTGTGTCACTTAGCATCTGAACTTGCTCGGCATCTGAAGTTTACTCAGCATCTGAAGTTTACTTGGCATCTAAAGTTTACTCGGCATTAACTAGAAATTTTCTTGGCTCTTACTAGCTTGCTCGGCTCCTTCTCTCTAATGAACTTAGTTGAGCTTTACAAAAGACTCAGCTAAAACCTTAAATCTTTGATATGTTTCAGTGTGCCCATTCTTTGTATCTTATAGTATGTCATCAAATATACTTTTTCATCAATGGCTTAGTTGATCCTTGTACTTCATTACAACATCATAACTTCAACCTTTCTCTAGGTGTTCTAGTTACATCTTATTGATTGCCTCCTTGACAATCAACTAATTGATAGTATTTGGATCACTTAAGCAATTGTCATTTCTGCAAGTAGCAAGTTTGACATCAATGACAAAACAATGATTGAGGACATTCTTTACTAGTTCCATATATTATTCCAACAACTTTTCTTATGATCATTTCAATCATTTCCAACACATAACAAACTCAATTCGTGCATTAAATACACCCACTCATCAATCCTTATCATCCACACATTTTGATTAATCTAAAAATTCAACTATGTCATCCTCAAACTCAATTCTTTCATAAATTGTGAATTTTTTTGACACTTGAGCATCATTTTTTAGCTTGATTGCTATTGTTTTGTCTCACTCGACTTCCACTAGCTTGCTTAGTCATCACTATGCTCGGTCACTACTAAATTTTTCTTTTTCAACTTGCTTGGCCATAACTATTACTTAGCTAATACTATTTTCCTAGCTAACCTTTAAGTTCCTTAATATTCTATTTCAAGTCCTATATTGACTGACCACATTTTAATAAGCTTTTCTTGTGTTTGACTCAACACTTCCATACTTAATATGATGATTGAACAATACATCATCTTGTCAAAGACTAAATAATTAAGAGCCCATTGCAATTCCATCACACTTACTCCTATTCACTCAACAACATCACTGGCTCATCTAGTCATCTCTCTTTTCAACTCTTCTCCATCAATCAACTAATATGACACTCTACATTATTAGTAAATGTCTCTCGAGTAGGTTTGATATCAATGACAACATACCAATTGTTCCAATTGTAGTTTTTAACAATCTCCCTCTTTGGCATTGATGAAAACACTTCTAGTTACCATGAAAATGTTGATTTATGGAGGAGTAAACTAGATACTGAGAGGGGGGGTGGGGGTGATGAGTAAACTAGATACTGAGGGGCAGGGGGGGGGGGGGGGGGGGGGGGGTGAATCAAAATCTATAACAATTTATACCTTTTCACAAATTCATCCACATTCAATAATAACTTATGCATGCAAATCTATAAATGTAAACTTGTTGTAACATGTATATCAATTCAATCACATGCATGAAAATAATAACACGTAACATAGTATTTTTTACTTAGAAACCCTCCAAGGTGAAGGTAAAATTGGGGTGGGAATGACACCCACCAATCTTCACTACTGCAATACAATAAAGTTAACCAATTAAGGTTATAATGTTTTACCAAAATATATGATTTACTCTATGAGGAGTCTGTCTTATTAAAGACTTAAGAAACTGTTAGGTTTCACCTTGTTAGAGGATTTGACACTTACAACTAAGGACTCTTTTAGGAGATTTATAAAGATCTGTTAAGATCACTTTGTTAATAGATTTACCCTGATTCAATTCTGTTAAAACTGACTCAGTACCTGACTCTCAGTTTTCTCTATAAGTTGATTTTGAGTCTTCTCCTTTCTAATTGATCCTCTCCTATGATTTGATACTCTTTTCTTTCCCTTCCATTGTCATTTCTTATGAATAGGTCACTTGTTTTGTTAGATGATAACAAAATGCTTGTATGACTTTTGATCTTCTCCTCTGTAATCTTCACATGCTTGCACATGATCACTTTCACACACACACATACATTTGATCTAGGTTAAGATCATCACTATATAAATATTCCATGAAGAGTCTTCTAGATTGTTCCATGTTTTGCCTCTTCATCCTGATCATTGAACATACACATGGAGATATGTGATCCATGCCATTTAAATGTTCTGTAACAACCTCAACAAGTATTAAATTTTATTTAACAACTTCTTCAAAACTTAACTAATCCTTCCAAGTCGGCTTGATAATCATTTTTCCTAGAGCTCTATTGCATTTTTAAATTTTATGTAGACTCTGCATTGCTAAGTCTCTATTGTTATCAATGCTCGACATTGTTGTTGCTCAACCTTTATTAACTTCGTGATGCTTGACATATACTGTGCTCAACACATACTATAATACTTGGTACTTATATACTTGGAATTTCACTTAGTTGTTGAATAAGCTTGGTTCATATAGAAAATCTCTCTATGACCATACTTACTTGGCTTCTATACAATTACTCGGTAGAAACTATCTTATGTACATGACTCGACCTATGTAGAGTAGCTCGGTCATAGTGATGACCATCTAACTTTACCCTATAAATGACTATGTGATTGACACTAGTAGACAACAATAGTTAGAGATACCAACAATCTCCCCTTTTCCATTAGTGGAAAAAAAAACTTTCTCATATTAATACAAGAATTTGAGCTCTCCCCCTAAGTCTTATGACTTGTGAAATATGAATACAAGAATTAATTATAGCCTTTATTCATTACTTGTACAGGATACTCCTTCTATATACATTTCTCCCTTGTATACATTTACCCCTTGTTTTTGAACACTTGATGTCACTACTAATGGGGTTGAAAGAGTTTAAGTAATCTATATGTTTCAATGAATTCCTTGTGAACTCTGGTAATCATGGCTAGTGCATGATTCCATGTGGTTCTTGTTGCTAAAAATAATTGTTCACTTGTATATTGTCTTTGATGTTACATGAAATTTCAAGTCTTTACTAGATAGTGCTTGTCAAGCTCACTTGGGCGACACAGATAGTTTCCAGTGTCTGCCAAGCATTCCAAAGTAAACCAAGTTTAGAGACAATATGTGTCAAGCTTCACTCAGGCACCAAAGAAAGTTTGCAGGAAGACAATTTCCATCAAGTTCACTCGAGCACCAAAGAGAAGTTCACACAGAACCAGTGTTAACCAAGATTACTCGGTTACCAAAGGAATTTTTTTTAGGATGTAGTGTTAACCAAGTTTACATGGTTAATAAAGGAATTCCAAAGAAAGTCTTTTATGAGTTAATGTTGATTGAGCTAGGTCGGCTAAAGAAGGATTTTCTTGAGTTGACATATTTAATTTGATAAATTTATTTGTTAAGTTTAGCCAACTTAAGGGATGAATTTTGAATATTTTTAAGTGAATTCAAGCTAGCTTGACTAGGAAAAAGCTATACATATAAGGTCAAGTTGTGGGATTGAAAGAGAGAAGCATGAGATTGAAAAGATAAATGAAGGAAGTAAATTGGAAGGATAGCAGAGTTTCTGAGTTGACCAAGCTACAAATTTTTATCTGATCAAGGAGGATCAAGTATTCAAGCCATAACAGAGATATGAAATCAATAATATAGTTGCATCAACAATCAGGTCATATCATTGTTACTCTCTAATAATTGTAGTAGTGTATCAAATCTCTTAATAGAGTTAGCTTAGAAACTATTTGCCAAATCCTCTAACAATGTGACATTTCTTTATTAAAGTGTCTAAAGACCTCTAACAAGACCACTCCTAATAGGGTGGTCAAATCCTTTAACAGGGTCACACCTAACTATGTGTTTTGTAACCTTTAACAGGGTTGGCTCCTAATAGTGCTCACTTTAGAAAAGTGAAAAATAGTAACTAGTTGCAATTGGTGTTTTTTCCCAAATTGAGTTTCCACATTAAATCTTAGTGTAATATGTGTTCATGTTATTTGCTTTCTATTGTTGCAACTAAGTTAATTACTTGGATAATCAAATTAAACAATTAAAGAAGTAATATTTCAATGCTTACCGAGTTACAATAATTCTTAGTGTTTGCCGAGTGATTTAGTGCTAACTGAGTTACAATAGTATTTTTCAGTTTTAGTACAGTTTAGTTTTGATTTGTATTGACATCTAAGGAATCTAAGATTTAATTTTGTGGTAATGGATTCACCCCTCCCTTCTCAATTACTCCTCTTATATTCCCAACAATTGGTATCAGAGCTTTTGGTGCTTGCAGAAAAGGTTTCAAGGACCTAAGCGAAAGATCAAGATGTCTTATAGAAGGGAGATCCCTAAGCTGAATAGAGATAACTTCAAGGAATGCTAGGAACTCACAAGATTGCATTAGGAAACCATTGGAGACTTAGGCCTAAAGTACCTAGATGCCAATTATGGGGCACTTTCTAGAACTATGATTGTTGAAGAAATTATAGAAAAGAAGAATCATAACATTATGATGATTGATATTGCTTCAACTCTTAGCTATGCTAAATTTGATCAAGCCAAAGAATGTGATATTGCTCATGAGATGTGGATCAAGATGAAAGCCATCTATGGAGGAGGTTATAATGTGAGGAGAGGGTAGAAGTCTTAGAGGTCAATTTGATAAAATGAGGATGAGAGAAGATGAGAACATTGAAAAATACAGTGAAAGAATAAAATCCAGTGTTTGTGCAATCAGAGCCTTAGGAGGAAAGATAGAAGATGAGAAAATGGTAAGAAATGTTCCCAAAACACTTCCTATATATGAAATTAGAGTGTCAACAATTTAAGAGATGAGATGCAATCCCAAGAATGATATAACATTAGATGTAGTAGTGGGAAGGTTGACAACGTTTGAGTTAGATAATTATGAAAATTATGTTCCTAACACTAGCAACCTTGAGTTTGCATTTCAAGCCAAGCTACCACTCAAGTAGAAAGCTGAAAAATCTAAAAGGCGATCTAACAGTGAGGATGAAGATGGCTCTGATGAAGATCTTGAAGTCATTGAAGCATTACTTGCAAGAAGATTTTCCAAGGGGAAAGGGAAGTACAAAGGCAAAATTCCTTTGATCTGCTTTTCTTGTGAAGAAATTGGTCACATTATTGTAAGGTGTCCAAAAAAAGAAGACAATGAAGAAAAGAAGAATGATAAGTACAAGGGAAAGAATGAATTCAAAAACTACAAGGGATACAAAGAAAAAGATAAGAAATCTTGTTACATTGCTAAAGATTCTGAAAGTAGTGAAGAAGAAGATGAAATGGTCAACATTGCGTTAAGGATGAATCAGATGATGATAATGATAAAATGGCACTTATATCACATATTAGTAAGAATGACACATGGATTATTGATAGTGGTTCTTCTCACCATATTACTGGTGACAAATTTAAATTTGAGAACTTAGTACACTATGATGGTGGAAGTGTAAGATTTAGCAATGATGAACCATGTTATGTGAAAGGTAAAGGGTGTATTGCACTAACCAATGATCTCAAATATGATAATGCTTGTTTGGTTGAGGGACTAAAGAATAATATATTTAGTGTGGATCAATTGAATAACATTGGATTCAAGGTAGAATTCATGAATGGAAAGGCCAATTTGCTAGATGGAAAAGGAAATCTGGTTGGGAGTGGCAAGAAAACAAAAGGTAATCTATTCTACCTAGATCTTAATGGAAGTTCATGTTTCATTGCTCAAGTAGAAGAAAGTTGGTTATGACATAAGAAGTTATGTCATGTGAATTTTTTTAACCTAATAAACATAAGAAAGAACAAAAGGGTTAAAGGAATTCAAAGCCTAAAGAAACCTAACATGGGCATGTCCAAGAATTGTCAAATTGGTAAGATGGGAAAGACAAGTTTCAAAAGAAAAAAGTATCATTTTGAAGAAGTGCTAGAGCTTGTCCATACAAACCTTTGTGGACCTATTGGCACAGAAATCTACATAAGAGATAAGTACTTTATTTTATTTGTTGATGATTATTCAAGAATGATGACTATTTTGTATTTAAAGGATAAAGAGAAGCTTTTCAAAAGTTCAAATGGTATTTGGCTAGAGTGGAGAAAGAAACATGAAAGAAACTAAAATGTTTAAGATTAGACAAAGGAGGATAATTTATTTATAATGAATTCAATAAATTTTGTAATGAGAGAGGAATCAAAGTACAAGTGTCTGCACCTAGCACACCTCAGCAGAATGACATTGCTGAAAGAAGGAATAGATCAATCATGGATTGTACAAGTACCCTTATGATAGAAAAGTATGTTGCTATCAAATATTAGAAGGAAGCAATAAAAATTGTAGTTTGTACCTTGAACTGAGTTCAATTGATGAAGGATTCAAATCAAACACCTTTTGAATTATGGCATGACTATAAACCTAATGTGTGTTACTTCAAAGTATTTTGTAGTAAATTTTATATATAGAAGGAGTCTAGAAAAGGAAAATTTGATGTCAAAAGTGATGAAGGCATATTTCTTAGATATCCCAATAAGAGAAAATAATATAAATGTCTGAATCTATCTACTCATAAAGTTATAGAAAGTGCACATGTGAAGATTGATGAGTTTGCAGAAAAGAGCGAAGAACAAAGAAACAAGGAACCTTAAGACTACATAAAATTTGTTTACTATGAGCTTGATACTATTCCTAATGTTCAAGCGAGTGGAAATCAACATGCTTCATCACCTGAGTCCCCAAATCTCCAATTCAACTTGAGTTGCAACAAGTGCAACCTGATTCATTAGAAGGACCCGAGTTTCAGTAGGAGGAAATTGAGTCATAGTTTGATGGACTTGAGTTACACATAGTGGGACCTAAGAATGAAACACAAGATCATGGTGAACCTAGTGATTTCAAAAGGGAGCACAAAATTGCTGGATATGTCAAAAGGCATCATGCACCCAAGAAAATTATTGGAGATCAGTCAGTTGGTGCAATGACAAGGAACAAGTTAAAAGGTACATGTTTGCTTACTGAATTTGAACCTAGATCTATAAAAGATGCATTAGAGAATGAAAGTTGGATTGAAGATATGAATCAATAAATTGACTAGATTGAAAGGAATAAGACTTGGACTCTTGTTCCTAGACCCAAGGATAAGAATGTAATTAGCACAAAATGGGTATTCGAAAATAAGTTGAATGAGGACGGAGAAGTTTCAAGAAACAGGGAAAGGCTAGTTTGCAATGACTATGCTCAAGAGGAAGGTATTGACTATGGAGAAAAAATTTCTCCCGTTACTAGACTTGAAGGTGTTATAATACTCCTTGTATATGTAACACACAAAGGATTCAAAGTGTATCAGATGCATGTGACATCAACATTCCTAAATGGAATCTTAGAAGAGGAAGTCTACATTGAGAAACCTGAAGCTTTCATTGATCCTAACAAAAGGGACATGGTTTACAGACTAAAAAAATAATTGTGTGGTCTCAAACAAGCCCCTAGAGCATGGTATGAGAGATTACACAAGTATCTCATAAATATTGGTTTTCAAAGAACTAATGATAACAACATCCTATACATCAAAGAAGGACCAAATAAGAAGATTGTGTTGGTAGAAATCTTTGTGGATGATACATTATGATGATTTGTGTAAATATTTTTTTGAGGAAATGAGTAAGGAATTTGAGATGTCAATGTTTGGAGAGATCAAATTCTTTGTTGGCTTGTAGCTTCATCAGAAGAAGGATGGTATCTATATTACTCAATCAAAATACATCAAGGAGTTAATGAAGAATTTTTGGAATGGAGGATTCTAGACCAGTTGGAACACCTATGTCTACTGGACATAAGATTTCCAAAGATGATGATTCAAAAGAAGTAGACCAAACTACATACATATCAATGATTGGAAAACTTCAGTATGTGGTGCATACAAGACCTGATATAGCATTAGCAGTTGGAATAGTGATTCTCTTCTAACCCAATAGAAAATCATATGATGGCAATCAAAAGAATCATGAGGTATCTAAAGGGTATTGAAGATTATGGTTTGTGGTATAAGAAAAAAGGAAACTTTGAATTGAAAGAATTCACTGATGCTGATTGGGCAGGAAGCATTTATGATAGGAAGAGTACTAGTGGTGGAGCATTCTTTCTTGGAAAGAGGCTAGTATCTTGGACAAGAAAGAAGCAAAATTGTATCTCTCAGTCAATAACAGAAGCAGAATATGTTGCTGATTATTCAAATATTGTTTGGTTCAAAAAATCGCTGACAAGTATGAAGGAAGCGATCAAGGATCCAATTGTTGTTTTCTATGATAACATCAGTGCAATTAACATTTCCAAGAATCCTGTGATGCATACGAAAACCAAGCACATTGAAATTAAGTATAGTTTCTTAAGAGAATTGGTGCAAGATAAGGAAGAAAGATTAAAATATGTGAATACAAAGAATATATTGAAGAAATATTCACCAAGTCATTACCTAAGGATGCATTTTTGTATCTAAGAGGTAAGCTAGGGGTCATTCCCCTATCTGAATCTCATTAATAAGATTTAAGTGATGTATCAACCAAAGCATGCTGAAGATTAGTCAAGTTGATGCAATATTGTAAAGGGAAGATTGCATATGAATTAGTACATCAGGTACATGGAAGTTCACTAAATACTATCTTTGGCATGAGATGTTAAAGAGGGAGAGTTCTATCATACATCAAAGAAATTTTATGTCTGATAGAGAGAGTTTTCTTTCATGTATCAAAGACATTTTTATATGTCAGAGATGTCAAAAAGGGAGAATGAACTTGAGTTGATATCAAAGAGGGAGAGTTTGATATTGGGGTCACAACTATTAGAGATATGTTTGTTCACACAAAGGGAGTTCTCATGGATGTGAATAAGAATGAAACTAAATATATTATCCTTACTATTATTTTTTCTCTAAATTTTTATTATATTATGACATATTGTGTTGCCATCAATGCCAAAGAAGGAGATCGTTGAAAATAATTGTTCAATTGTATATTTTCTTTGACTTTATACAAAATGTCAAGTCTTTACTAGTCAGTGCCTACTGAGCTCACTCAGGTGATGAAGATAGTTTCTAGTGTCTACCAAGCATTCTAGAGTAAACCAAGTTCAGAGACAATATGTGTTGAGCTTCACTCGGGCACCAAAGAAAGTTTGTAGGAAGATAGTGTCTACCAAGCTCATTCAGGTACCAAAGAGAAGTTGGTATGGAACCAATACTAACCAAGCTCACTCAGTTACCAAAGGAATTTAGTTTAGGATGCAATGTTAACCAAATTCATGCAGTTAACAAAGGAAGTTTGAAGAAAGTCTTTTCTGAGTTAGTGTTGATTGAGTTGGGTCAACTAATGAAGGAGTTTCTTGAATCAACATATTTAGTTTGATGAATTTATTTGTTAAGTCTAGCCAACTTAAGGGATGAATTTTGAATATTTGTAAGTGTATTCAAGTCAACTTGACTAGGAAAAATATATATGTATAAGGTCAAGTTGTGGGATTGAAAGAGAGAAGCATGGGATTGAAAAGATAAACCAAGGAAGAAAATTGGAAGGATAGCAGAGTATCCTAAGTTGACTGAGTTGAAAAGTTTTATCTAATCAAGGAGGATCAAGTATTCAAGCTAGAAAAAAGATCTGAAATCAATAATACAATTGCATCAACAATCAAGTCGTATCATTGTTACTCTCTAATAATTGTAGCAGTGTATCAAATCTCTTAATAGACTTAGCTTAAGATCTATTTGCCAAATCCTCTTACAAGGTGGCATTCTAGATTGAAGCATCTAAAGACCTTTGGCAAGGTGACTCCAAATAGGATTGGCTCCTAACAAGACTCACTTTAGAAGAGTGAAAAATAGAAACTACTTGCAATTGGTGATTTTTCCCAAATTAGGTTTCCACATTAAATCCTAGTGTCATATGTGTTCATATTATTTGATTTCTTTTGCTGCAACTAAGTTAATTAAGGCTAATCACATTAAACATATAAAGAAGTAATATTTCAATGCTTACCAAGTTATAGTAATTCATAGTGTTTGCCGAGTGATTCAGTACTAACCGAGTTACAATAATACTTTCATTTTCAAAAGAGTTTGGTTTTGATTTGTATTGACATCTAAGGGATCTGGGATTTATTTTTGTGGTAATTGATTCACCTCTCATCTCTCAGTTACTCCTCTATATTTCCAACGCTTGCTACCTCCAAAATTTGATTTTGAAGTTTTAGTCTTGCAGATAAATCTATTACTCTCAGCCACTGATAGGTTATGATCTTCTATGATAAGATCCTAGGCTATTTTCAGCTCTCTCTGCATGACCTCCAAATGAGGTCTCAAGATTGCCTAAATTGAGATCAACTTGGATCTCATGGTACTGTCAGCTTCTTGAAGCTCAACTATTGTACCATGAGCATTCAAAAAAATATTGTAGTGATCTATGATAGATCTTACTAACTCTGAGATAACACTATTGAATGCCTTCATCATAGCCCGAGTCTTAACTACCTATGCCTAAATAATATCTATAAATCTTGGCACATCTGACAAAATTGTATCAACTTGTTGTACCCTATGTATAATATTCATCATTACTTGTGCTTTCTAATGTAAGAGCACCTTATGCTCAACTATAGTTATGAAAAATTTGTCCATAACCTTGGTCTCAACTCTTCTTGCTAACCAATCCATTAACTTGTCATTGGATTCAAAATCTTCGACACTCACTTGATCAATGATATGTACAAGTTGATCAATGATCGGTGTCTCTTCATCTACATTATGTATGTCCAAATCATCAACAAAAATATTCTTTACATCTTGTAGTGTTTGTTGCTACTTTAGCTCTCTCCTGAGCTCTTCTTGCCTCTTTTTCTTCTTCAAAATTTCTTGTAGCAAAATTTTTTTCTGCAAGGTGAGAATTGCTAGATCAAACTATGACATCTTAATATGTTCATCTAGATTGGCTTCACTATCTAGTGAAATGCCCTTTATTTCTTTTCTCTTCCTTTTCAATGAAGGGTGCTACTACTCAACAATGCCTTAGGAGTAGGTGAGGGAGTGTCACCACTTGGTCTTTCTTGTGCATCGATGCTTAAGACAACAATAATAGCACTTGGTTAAGCCTTATTTACTTCTTTATTTTCCTTAATTTGAGGTTCTGAAACTATCTTATCATTTTCATTTTCATCATTTTATTCTTCATTGGTAAGCCTCAAATGCTTGGCTTTTGGAGTGTCAGGAGTGTCAGCATGTATAAGAGACATGCTCCCTTGTGGAATCAACAACCTAAGCTTTCTTCACTATTGTATTCATCATCAATATTCATAGTCTTTACATTCTTTGTTGTAATCCCAAAAGTGATTTTCCACAACAATTCACTCTGTTGTCATATAACTTCCCCTTTATTTTGTAATATCAATATCATTCTATATTTATGAACAAATCTACTCCTTTGTTGTTTAAAAAATATGAACTATTGTTGTTGAGATAGATTAGGCATAACTCCAACTAGTGTGTCAGTTCTTATATGATTTTTTGTTACTTCATCTTGTTGTTGTCTTCTTTCTAATCTATCATGTAGATCCTTGGGTATCTTCTTCTCAATTGAAGTAGGAGCTAGTTTTTTTATTTGCAATCATTTCTACCATAGATTCCTTAAGTTTATTTCTATCATCATTATCTAGTGTATCATATCTCACATATTTGAAACTAGATAATCCTACAAATCTTCTTAGGTTGTCACATACCACTTCAATAGTCTTGATATGCCTGATAGGTGGTCCTCTAACCGATCTCCTTATCTTGGTTCAAGGTTCACTTGACTCAGTAGTCTTTGCTACTTGCTCCTTCACAAATAACTTGATAATAGTAGCTACCCTACCTCTTGGCTTAGTTGGTGGTGAAGGTGTCATTGTCTTCTTCTTCTTTGATCTTTAAGCCTTCTTGCTTGATGGCATGAAAAAAAATGGGGCTTTACCCTTTTCAATTTCTTCCTCTTCTGCTTCTTCTTCCACATCACCGCTATCTTGTTCTTCATATTCACCAAGACATTGAATAAACTACAATGGTTATTTTCCCTTGCCTAGGGTGCCTAATTTAGCTTCTAGGTCTGCAATCATCTTCTTTCTTTTCTCTTCTTTGGAAGCAATCTTTATGTTCACTATTATCCTTTCCTTTGCATCTTCTTATCTTCTAAATGGTTCTACCTCAACATCTATCTCTTCTTTTAATAAAGCGTCAATGTTTGCACTAACATCATCACTCTCTATGTCATATCCAAAAATTTCTAGCCATGTCTTCCTTGGCTTTACTCCTTTTACAAATGTGTTGTCCATATCAATAAGAAAACAAATGTCACTGTAGTATTTTATGACCAATTCCTCTAGAATTGTCATTCTCAACTTGAATTTATCAAAATATGTATTCATTGCATTATCAAAAGTATCTCCCAATTGAGTAATAAACTCATTGATTTGCCTTGTAATTGGTTTGCCTTGTTCCCATACAACATTACCTATGACAGGAAAATACTTCTGAATATAAAAGAATGTACAACCAATTAGAGAACTAAACTTACACATAGACTTCTTTGCCTTTCTTATGGATGATAGGTTTTCTTCTAGTTGTACCATTTGTAGCTTAGAAAGATCATACTCATTATCTTTCATCATAATCTTCCATGCTTGGTCCACATCCATACTTGACACACTATTTAATCTCCTAGATTGATAGAATTTGTGAGCAATGATTCTCACCAAAATTTTTATAAGTGGATTAGAAATACTTGTGATAGATAGACTTTGTCCATTCCACTCGGCTATTATATTAGCCTCAACTTCTCCCCAGCTCAAGAATCGCATGGTTTTCTTCCTACCTAGGGTTGGATAGACAACAACCATATGCATCATCATCTTTCTTATTTCAACTAGTCCATCCTGTAGTCAATAATTCATATCATGAATTCTGCTTAAAACAAATTTGATCCATTCCACTCTGAATTTTCTTAGAAATTCTAGGGCTCGAGTTAACCCAAGTTCCTTTTAACAATCTAAAACTTGTCCTTCAATATTCATTCATCACACAACTTCTCATAAGCTTTCCTAATCTCATAGTCTTCTACTTCTCCAATTTTGCACATGTGGCAACTTTTGACATTGTGAATCATGATGACTTTAGGTGGTATCGAGGATAACACACCCATTGAGTCTCCTTTAACAAGAATTTATGGAATAGCATGAAATTTAGGTGGAGGACATGCATCACTCATCACCAACTAAAATTTACTAACCTTTTGACTCATTCTAGTAGTGGATGAAGCTACCATGATTGTAACTAGGGTTTGATGAATTTCCTTCTCTGGATTCTTGACACTCGATCACACTCTCATTCAATATTTTTGTTCAATTTTCTCTTTGAAATATCTTTTGATTTTCTTGAATTCTCTTTATTTCTTGATTGCTTAATCACTCAGAGCTCTTCAAAAATTTGGATGCAAGGTATGAAATAATGTATTTGAAATCTATTATATACCTTGTCTTTTGATCAATTAGGCTTTCCATTAATGCTATGTCTTTCATTGAGTGGAAGCCAACTAGCACAATAGCTCAATCTCTTCCATAGCCTTCAGTCTTTATTAGAATGCTTAGTCTATGTTGCAACACTCGGTCAACATAGACTATATACTAGTACTTGAAAACCATTCACAAAATTTGTTCTCATGCATCTTATATATGCAGATATAAACTTTTGGCACACATGTATGTAAGGAAAAATTGTACGATGTATCAATTAAAAATACAGTTCCATATATACCTCCTTTTCTTAGTTAGAGATGACATGATCAGCTTCTCCATTGGATTGGGTGACGATAGCTTTATTAGCTCCATTTCTTCTAGTTTCTTTTTCCATTTCTATTTCATTTCATTCCTCACTTTCTCAATATCTACTTTTCTTTTTCCTTTGTCCTTTGTCTCATTGTCTGAATGTACTTTAGTCCTGCAATTATTTCTCTGATGTCCAAACTTGTGACATTTGGAACATGCCTTGTTAGGTGCATAAATCTTCTTTCTCTAATTTGGCTAGTAGGGTTTTGTCTTTGATCTACATTCAAATGCTCTATGCCCATATTTCTGATAGTTGTAGCAATATCCCTTAAATCTAGGTGTAGTAGGTACATTTCTCAATTTTGATTTACACTCATGTATTTGATGTCCTTGTTTCTTGCAGAAAAAACAATAACCAATAAACTTAGGTTTAGAATTTTTCATACCATATTTGCTTTGATAGATATTTGTAGTATGACCAATATTTACATAGTGATAGCAAGTTGGCTTGTCTTTTGGCTTTGCATTTCTCATTTCTCCATTCTTGGATGATTCTCCTTTCTTAGTGCATGAATGCCCTGACCCATTAGAATAACTTGATGATTTCATAGGTTCTTTAAAATATTTCATTGTTTTCTTTGGTTTGTTTAATTTCTCCATAGATTCCTTCTCATTCTTTAGTTCATTCTTTAGTATCTCAAACTGAGATTTAAAATTTGCATTATCCACATCCTTGTGATATAGTGTCTGATTTGTAGTCATTAGTTGATTCATCAGATCCATTTTGATATTTGTGAGATTCTTCACATATGATATCCTTTCTTCTAGTCTGGTAACCATTACCCTCTTTTCATCTTCTTCCATAGTTCTGTCTTCTTCAACTTTCTTTCTTTGTTCAGTCACTTTACATAGTCTCACCAATTTTATTTCATGTTCTCTTTTTAGTGCCCTTATCTCTTTATTGAGGAGTTTGTTCTTTTCAAGTAGTTCAATAGATTCTTTGTCATTAGGATTGATTGGTCCAAATAGTCCTTCAATTTTAACTTCTTCATTAGAGAATTGCTTTATCTGGATGACAATTTACTTTCTAGTTTTCAGGGAATCCTTTAGATCTTGTCTTGCCTACTCTAGTTTTTGTAGTGTGAGTTGGATGTTAATCACCTAATTCCCAATAGACTTGTCTAGTTTGAAAGCCTCCATCTTCCAAGACCTAATCTCCAACCATTAAAGCTTTCTTCAGAGAACTTAGCTCTAATACCAATTTTTGATTTATGGAGGAGTAAACTAGATACTAAGAGGGGGGATGGGGAGGGGGGTGAATCATAATCTATAACAATTTATGCCTTTCCATAGATTCATCCATATCGAATAATAACTTATGCATGCAAATCTATAAATGGAAACATGTTGTAACATGTAAATCAATTCAATCACATGCATGAAAGTAATAACACATAACATAGTATTTGTTACCTAGAAACCCTCCAAGGTGAAGTTAAAACTAGGGTGGGGATGATACCCAGAAACCTTCACTACTACAATAATAAAGTTAACTAGTTAAGGTTACAATGTTTGACCATAATATATGATCTACTCTATGAGAAGTCCATCTTGTTAAAGACTTGAGAAACTGTTAGGTATTACCTTGTTAGATGATTTGAAACTTACAACTAAGTAAGGACTATTTTAGGAGATTTACAAAGATCTATTAAGATCAATCTGTTAAGAGATTTACCCTGATTGAAGTTTGTTAAAATTGACTCGGTACCCAACTCTCAGTTTTCTCTATAAGCTAATTTCAAGTCTTCTCCTTTCTAACTGATCCAATCCTATGAGATGATTCTCTTGTCTTTCCCTTCCACTTTCACTACTTATGAATAGGTTACTTGTTCTATTAGATGATAACATAACCCTTGAATGAATTTTGATCTTCTCCTCTCTGATATTCACATGATCACACATGATCACTTCCACATACACACATACTTGATCTAGGTTAAGATCATCACTATATAAAGATTCCATGAAGAGTCTTCTAGAAGGTTCCATGTTTTTCCTCTTCATCCTAATCGTTAAACATACACATGGGGATATGTGATCCATGCCATGTAAATATTCTATAACAACTTCAACAAGTATTAAATGTTCTATAAAAACCTCTTCAAAACTTAACTAATCCTTCCAAGTTAGCCTGATAATAATTTTTCCTAGAACTTTGTTCCATTCCTGACTTTTATGTAGACTCTACATTGGTCGGTCTCTACTATTACTAATGCTCGACATTGTTGTTGCTCGACCTTTATTAACTTTTTGATCATGCTCGACATATACTATGCTCAAAACATACTATAATACTCGGTACTTATATACTTGGGACTTCACTCAGTCACTGATGACTTGCTTGGTTGCTAAATGAGCTCAGTCCATTTAGAAAATTTCTTAGTAATCATACTTACTCGATTTCTATAGAATTACTTGTTACATACTATCTTATGTACATGACTCGACCTATGTAGAGTAGCTCAGTCATAGTGATGACTGCCTAACTTTGCGTTATAAATGACTAAGTGATTGACACTAATAAACAACAATAGTTAGAGATACCAAGATCAAATGCAAAAGACATTCTCATGATTTAACAATAAAAACTCCTTAACAACTCCCTTTGTGATTTGATATAAATCTTCATTAATATCCTCAATTTCATTCTAATTCTCACCTTGTACTCACTTAAACTTATCCCTCTATGATACTAATTGAATATTCTTCAATGCTAACACCAATTGAAATACCAACTATATTGAAAAAACCTCTTTTAGATCTCTTTCAGTTTCTCCCTCCATCATTGGATGACAACACCTCTAGTTATAAATTCATCTTCAGCTTCATATGTCTCCCTCTATTGACTATAATTACTTCATATAGATTCTCCCTCTATCATTTAGATATAGGATGGTAACTGCACAAGTTCTCACTCATGATAATGATAGGAATGGTGAGTACATAACTTCTCCCTCTTTGACAACAGTTCCAAAGACATCAACCATTCACATATATATCTCTCTTTTCTCTAGCATACATAACATCTTCATGTCACTGTCTGACTGATATAGAAATACCACTTCCACTTGTTTACCTTGACTCCTTAAAGTCTCATTCACTCCACGTTTCAGTCCATCATTTTAGAATATTTAGATAACTACTAAAGTGTGACTTCTTGCATCAATGTGTAAGATATTCTAATCATAACATTTGATGCAATGCAACATCTCTTCTCATCTTGTGACATAGTGCAAGGTAGGAGAATCCCCAAAGGAGATGTCCAGCCCCTAAAAAATAACCACACAATAGAAACACAACACAAGATATAAGATTTGACACCAAACATAACTCTTTATTCATAAATAAACTCATTTCATGCAATGTGTTAGGTTGTAAGACCTTCCTAGTTACAACCAAACATAAAATAAGTAATAGTTCTGCAAAATCCCTCAAGATCCAATCTAAATCCTAGCTAGTCTAGATTGTAGCACCACAACACTCTAGTAGAAACCTCCAAGCAAGATCTAAACTTGTACTTGTAAGACACCAAGCAATCTCCTTGTTTCCCAGTCCACAACTACTAACTCTCCTCAAACTTGAACTCTCCTCTTCCATATCCTCTTCTCTAAGATGGATGATTATGCCTAAAGACTCCATAAGACCCCTTACATATACCCAACTAATGCACAAGATGGGCTACAATAGATATTAAATAAAAAATTCATTATAAGCCTTACAAAACTCATTAAATACACCTAGAATAAATAACCAAGACCCAAATAGGTCCTGTTGGTCTATTTTCAAGAAACTATGTTCCTTTTTCCATTAGTGGGGTTCTTTCATAATTCTAGATCCCTGTTGATGCCCTTGCATAAGGAAATCCCTAATAATGGAGGGTTTTAAGGTGAAACCCTAAGTGAAACCAAAAGGATGCACTAATTTTCTATTTCATCATTACCTTTTTCTTCAACTTAAAGAGGGGACCTTTCCGTGAATTTTTTTTAAGAGTGGCTAGGTGTTATCACTTTATAGTTTTGACCCCGTCCCCTTTTAACTTTAAAAATAAATGCATGTATATCTTAAATCACTTAAATAAGGGTTGTTCTATGTAAAAAGGTGTCTAATGTTATTTTCCTAGGGAATTACTTGCCTTGGTCTCCCACAATCCATTTATTTTAATCAATGATTAAAGCTTCATTTCAATTGTTTTGGCACTTTCTATTTCTTAAGCATGCAAAAGTGATGTATCTCTAAATCAACAACACACATATCAATGCTGGATCTCATCCCCATGATAGTGAGGTTGCATTATCAAGCCACACGGAATTGGTAGGGCTTTGTATCTCTTATTTTAAGCTTACAATTGTGACCAATCAATGGCCATCACTATTGCAATAAGTTGCATCTACTGTATGGCACCACAACGTGATGGTGACATGCATCCAACCTGTGGCCCTTATGGTACTATATATAATGATTCTGATCTATGACCCATGTTAACCCAATCTCCATGGTTGCTCTCACAGATATGAAGTGAGATGATGATGCATGGAACTGGCTTTAGGTCTAAGGTTTTCAGTGGGACCAACACTAGTTAGGAAAGGTTCTTCTCCAATTGGTCCACGTGTATTTGTGTCAATGAAGGAAAATGAAGAAAGGGTATGAGCTTTGAAATCAAAAGACTAAGATGGTGCCACATGGATTAAATGATGGCTTCATTTATTATATGAGAGTGGGTTCTTTTCTTATGAATTTGCAATGTCATGGCATCTCAAAATTTGATAGGGATTATGGGAAGCATGCGAGATGATAACAAGTGTCTTAATCTTCAAGAAAGTTTCTTACTAAGACCTAATGAATCAGGTGAGACTTAGTAGATAAATGGGCCATGTAGATCATGTTAGCATGCTTAGTCATGAGGTGCCCACACCCATTTTTAAAAGGTGATAATCTAACAGTCCTCTCTTCTTCACTAAATATTGGTCATCTCATAGCAATGCAGTGCAATCCCTCCATGTGTCCCACCCATGGTAAGATGAATTTATTGCTACTTAAATAGGGAATAATGCATGAGTTGTGAATTGATGACTAAGACTTATTCAATCGAATAAGATAAGTGATCCATCTATTTGAAAAGGACCTAGAAAATTGATAGTGTCCTTGCAAGACAATGACATCTGTAAAGAAATGCAACACAGTATTGCCACATGTCCCACCCACCCAAAAAGGGTTGAATTTTCAAAAGAGCTTATGTAATAATTTTCTTAGCTTGCCATTGGTACCCAATGGGTCTCGAGAGCTAAATAGGATAGTTAGAAAGAGTCAAAGGTTTTACAGCCATCTAATGCAGAGTTGAAATTTGATCAACGAATGATTTTCAAAATTGAAGTATAGAGCCGAGGAGAGGAGTTTTTCATCATGACAAAAAGATAGTTAATTTGCATGAGCTCATGATAAATGCTAATAAAATAGATTTAAAGGTTGTTATCTCATCTTAGTTATCATAAAATACAAACTAAATTGCAAAGAGAAAGTTGTAGAGCTCGAGAATTTACCAAATCGAAGTTGAATTTCTTTGGAAGACTGTAAATTGAACAAGTGTTATAAAATCCCATGTATCTACAATTTTTTCACCTAAGGTTTATTACTGGTGCATAGTGAGACCTAGTTAGTATTCTTCAAACCCTAGAAAAACCCTATTTGAATAAAATCATCTACTCAGAAAATTCCTTCGAAGAAGTATTTTGGAAAATTCAATTATGAAGATAGGAGGCTCTAGGATGATTTCATTGACAAATTGCCTATTTCAAGGGAGGGTAGAGAAGGCATTAAATGTTGGAAACTATTTAAAGATAAAGTATGGTCAAGGTTTGAAGAATAAATATGGATTTGTATGTGACACAAATATGCCCACAAAAGGCCTAGAAATCTTTAGATGGTGGCATGGCCAAGCTAATGTAGGAATCCCACTTAGCAATGTATGGCAGTACGACTTAGGCAAGTTGGTGATGCCTACTATTTTCCCAAATGTTGACCTATTGTTGGAATTGGTAGACATATATGATCCTTCATCACATGAGATCAAGGATATAGATGGAGAAGTTCTATTGAAGATAAATGCTAACTTATTCAAGGAAGATTTTGGTCTTTGCATTGCTAAAGAGGTAACTGATGTTATAGATTTCCAGATGTCTAAGGAAGATTTTGACAAGGTAGAAAAGGATGTACAAAAAAATTTGATAATATCTTTCCTAAAAGAAGTAGATAGAGTGAAATTATCTCCCCTAGCTATTTCATACACAATAGGAAATTGTGAAAACTATAATCATGCCCTGGTCAACACCCACACTTCTTTGTACCAAGTCTTGGGATTGGAAAATTGGAGAAAATTTAGCAAGAAAAAAATGTGGATGTCCTTTGGTATACAAAATTATGGGGATCTTGTGATTTATGACTTCCCAAGATATTTAGAGAGAAACATAAATAAAGGATTGACTATTTTGAAAATGGGAGAGTTTACTAATTTTAAGTGGTATTCATTATTGATGCATATGCTTCTCTTCCATTATAATGATTTCTTTGTAGAAGAGATGGATCTTGAATTCCAAAGAGATGGGGAGAAATTACCTATCTAGTTATGGTCCACAATTATGTGAATGGATTGGGAGGGCTCAAGTTTTTTAGTTTTTTAAAACCTTGTTGGAATTTCCCTAAGGAGAAACATTCTACATAAGGTTGATAACTTTCCCCAGTCTTTAAATGTTTTCTTAAGATCTACTGATTTTAAATCAGTACCAAAGATGTTTCATCAGTGGGGGGATATCTATTATTATCCTCTTATAATAGTTATCAAAGTATATGGTTTTCTAGGAAGACCTTTTGTGCTTCCAAATTTTGTTCCATGAAGAATTGATTTCTTGGAAGTCATGAGACAAATTTCCATGTTACAAGATATTGACTTCCCCCCAAAGAAGGCCAAGAAGGGGATTTTCTTTCTAGAGTTGACAATCTTTCATCATTTTTCTATCATCAAAGATTTGAGAAATAATCTAATTCAATTACTCAAACCCTACAATGTGAATGTGATTTCAAAGAGGATAAATGATATATGAGGGGTTTTATGAAAGATTGATATGCAATATTTAAACAAGGATCCAAGGGGTAAGCATGAATTTGATTACCTTGAGGACATTATAAGAAATGAAGAGGATTTGAGGGTTCAGAAAGGGAAAAAATCACATTGGTGCATGTGTGAATAGACCTTAGAAGAGATAAAGGAAAAAGACCCCAAGTATGTTCCACTCCCAGATTGAAAAAGTTTAGAGTAGAGATTGAGGATACTTTTGGACAATTTCAAAAGTATAGATGACGCCTTGATAGAGAAGTTGGGGAAGGGAAGGAAAACAAAAGTAATTGTTGTTGATAATGAAGAAACTTTGAATATATTGTTGCAGTCCACTAATATAATCCAAAATGAAAGAGAGGGACACAAAAGAAACACAAGCCCATGATGCTGAACTAGACAAAGATTCTAAAAATCTATAGGGTTTGAGGATGTATCAAATAAGAAGAATGCAAGAAAATCTTATTGATCACAACATAGGTGAAATCCCAAAAATGGAGGCTATAGTGCTAGATGATCCATCCAGAAGATCTCCAACCCCTAAATCTCCTAGACCACCTCCTATAGTTTCTCCACATGAAAGGCATAGTGAAGATATACATGAAGAAAATGAGGGAGAGATTGACAAGGGAGATATTTTAGTAGAGATAGAGCACACTTAAGGAGCATAAAAATTTGGGGAATTAAATTTGCCTTATGGGGATGATGATGATGAGGAAGAGGAATACATATATATTCCTAAGAAATATACTACTGGAGAAGAGCTCCAAGTCCCTAAAGCACCAATTTTAGACATTATTATTCAAGAGATAAAGGGATTATTTCTAGGAGAGCTTAGAAAAAATTCTTGTGAAGTGGATGTCTCTAATGATAAAGTTGTCAAATCTATTCCTTTCAAGAAACTATTATGGCAGCATTTTAGAGAGGATTATCATAGGATGATAGGTGAAAAGAGGAGGCAAAATTTGGATGATGATCTTGATGACATTGGTAAAGAAGTGGAGTGAGAAATGATGATCAAGTTTGATGCACTTAGCCCAGAGTAAGGGAGGAGGATAGTGAAGCAATCAGGAGTCCACTTGCTCCCAAACCTTAATATTATAGATGAAATTTCATTTGATTCTATCATGAAGGATATGAGGTTGAAGAAACCCAAAAGACAAATAGAAAAATCCACTTTTGGGATGTACTACAGTGAATATCTAGCTCTCTTTGCTACTTGGTCTATCTCTCCTCCTAATTCAAGTCTAACAATTGGTGAAGGTAGTGGAATTAGGGGTAATGTTGTCTTACACCGATTTGAAGATTCTAAGCTTACCCATTCCACCAAGAATCTACAAGAGCATATATGGCATACATTGATAATGTAGCAGAAGGAATAAAGGAAACACATGAACAATTACAAGAAAAATACAGTAATGTATATACTACATATGAATAGAGGACAAAGGAGAATGCTGATTTACAAAGCAAAATAAATTCACTAGAGAAAAGGATAAAAAAGTTAGAAGCAACAAGAACATCTAGTGGGGACCAACCACTTGCTTTAGGGGAAGCCACCACATCTAGGCATTTAAGAAAGGTACCTCTTGTTCCAATAGTTTTGCAAACACGTCCTAGGGGAACTCTATCAAAACTACAATGAGTGATATTGATTTAATAAAGGAGGTTGTATATCTTTAGATGCAGTTAGAAAGAAAACAAAGTGAATTTGATTACAGTAAAGAAGTTATAGTCTGGATTGCACTGATGTTTTTTGTTTGAGAGAATAAATTCCAAATTATTTAGAGTCCATGAGGTATGAAAAATTCTTTATCTAGTAATCAACAAAATAAAGGAGGATAGTAAATTAGTCAAGCCCATATATACAAAATGGATAGGGAGATTGGAAAAATTAAGACAAATTGAACTCCATGGAAAAGTGGATCTAAGTCCTCCTCCTAATGCCATGACCAATGTGAAAATTGTTAAATCATTAAGGCAATTTTTAGTATTGCTAGATGTCATTGAAAATAAAATGGATGAATTGAAAGACCAAATGAAAGGATTTAAGGATACCCTAGTGCCACCACTTTTGAATACTTATATGGTTATTAAAGATTTTGGTAGTTGGAGAACAAAATCTATAACAAGAATGAATGATTTGGTTAGAAAGATAGCTGAAAATATGGACATGATCCTATTTTCAAGAATGCATATCCAAGCTAATGAATTTGGATATATTCTATTAGAGTTTCAAGAAAGAAGTCACCTAGGCCATAGTTAAGTATATTCCCTATAGGAAGGTGGTAGATTAGATCTTAGAACATACGTGGCCATATAATGATGAGTTTTAAGAGTGGGTGAAGAAGTACATACCATTGGACCCCAAAAATTCCCCACCATTGAAGCAATAGCACGGGAATATGTGAGAAGAAGATAAACCACATGGAAAAGGACATGTGGTCGTGCGACTATGAAGTAGTCACATTACTCTATTACGAGGTTATTTTTGTCATAAATATTTCATGAAATTGATGTGTCATGTAAGATGATGACAGGTGTCACAATATCTAAGCCTAAAGCTTATTGTAACTCACCTGATATAAGTGAGTTTCCAAGGCTAGAGAAGGGCTCGAGTTTTCATTTTGAATAAATGTATATTTTGATGTTTTGAATCAATCCATGATTGTATACCATGCCCAAAATCTTTTGAATTGTGTTGAAGTCTATTTGAGTTATTCTCTTATTGAAAGATGATACTGAGTTGTAAATTTTTTAAAGTAAGATAATACAAAATGTTGGCATATTTGGTGATCCAATATGGGCTTTGTCTCTTGTCTATGTTATTTTCATTTTTCTGAGTATTGGTAGCCAAGTTTACTGAATTCTTAGTTATAATTCTTCTTAGAGTTATATCTTTTCTCATATATTTCTAATACTCAAATGGATTGTGTACATGCTTAATATGAATTGACACAATTGAGGGTTTCTTGGAAAGATTCTAATAAGAATGATATCTAGGGTTGGGTCCTGATTTCTTCTTCACAAAGTGGGAAGATAGATCTGATGTCATGTATCAATTTTCTAAACAAATAGCCCAATGGATAAAATATTGGCCACATAGTTAAGTTAAGATTTGGATATGATATATAATGCAAAATTAATCAATCAAATTTCTCAAAATCCTTATTAATATTGATCTAAAATGTTTTTTTGTTCTTGGTTTGAGGTGTGTTAAGGTTTTGAAAGAATTATCTTTTCTTTTTCACTCTTTCACATTCCTTGAATTAGAAGTTTCATAGGAACTTAATCTTCTAAATTGGAGTCACATTGCATAATTGTTTTCATGTAGTATAAGGGTGATTCTTGGGTATACCTACCTGAATTTTGTAGGATTCAAAGGGAAGAAGACTGAAAATAGTCATAATAGTTGGCCCTATTGATTTTCTTTTAGGAATACTTATTATGGTTTTTAGCTAACTCCTAGGTATCCTTGGATTTTAAAGAGGTATTTAAAATCTTGTCAAATCAAGAGCCAAAAAAATAGTGACTCTAATGGGGAACACATGGCGTGGGTTGTATTTGGAATAGTTATCAGTCATTTGTCAAAGTAGTGCCTTGTCCTTGTGACAGAGTATATTCTTTGGTGTGAAAAGAGTTGTCAAGTTTCATCACCTTTGATGTGTTTAGAGTTCTCATTTTCCAAAGGGTATCATGATAGTGAACTTAGTTTCTATTGGGCCTCCATGTCAGTCTTGTATTCAAAATGCCATTCTCTTGATAATTTCTCATTTTGAGCCATATTTAAGTATTTTTCCATAGTGGGTAGTGACTTGGTCAAAGGTTTTAGTAGCTAGTGTTGATTTAAATATTGATTGAAATGGATGATAAGAGGAGAAACATGAGAACCTATTTAAAAGAAAATCTAGAGATCCCCTTATACTTAGAGTTACCCCAAGCTAGTAGAAAAAACTTGCCTAGGAAGAAAGGAGATTCTAGCCACACATGGAAACACTGAGATAATATATTAGGTCATTCTTAGTATTAGCCTATAATGGAAAGGGAATCCTCATCTTGAACTTTGAATATTAGAGCACAAGACTTTTGGCTGAAATCTTCACTACTCCTTTTCTCGAGGAGAGATTATAATAGGATAATATTGTTTCTTCTATTGGAAATATTGCTTTTAGACTGAATGTGTCTAAAGAAGTAGATCAATGTTGGAAATACAAGAATACCCCAGATAATAGGCAAAATCTTGGACATATTCCATTTATTGAGAGTAACCTTATTGATCTAAGTGATCCTGTAGATTCAAAGACTACCTTTGGAGATCCTAAAGAGTTTTTGTCTAAAGTAGAAGTACTTAGAAAGAAGTTTGAAGAGGAGGATGCCAAACACATTCGTTTGGAAAAGGGGGTGGAAATGATCACTATGAATGCCCTGACAGAAAGGTAGAACCTACTTAGAAGAATGGAAATTCTTAAAGAGAAAAATAGGAAGTTGGAGGAGAAGTCTTCAACTTTGCATTCAAATATATTCGAAAATATTGGAGAAATGAGATCTAAGGTTCAAGACCAAGAATGTGCCCTATGTGAGAAGGAATGACTTGATATTTTGTAGATCCAACCCTATAGACCTCTTGAAGAGAACGCAATAGACCTCACTGCTAAGAGTGTTGATAAAGGAAAGCAAAAGGTTATTGGAATTTAGATCAATGAACCTATTGTTACATCTAAGGGGAGTTATGGTATCTCCAAATTTATTTGAAACTAGAAAGGGCTAAGAAAGAAAGAGAAGATCTGGAAAAAGAGTTGGAGAAGGTTGAAAATGAAACTCAAGCAACATAAATGGAAAGAAAGATCCAATTCTTGAAACCCACTTCTGGTCTAACATTAGGGTAAAAACAAGCTTCCCAAGCTATACATCTTCTATCCCAATATGTGGTCCTATGATTAGTGGTCAGGGAATTTCCCAATCAGTACTAGCCTCTTTTTCCACCACAACTAATCAATTGACCATAGCACAACAAGGGAAAACCCCAGTGCAAACTCAATCTGTTGGACCTAATTCTTCCAATATCTTAAGATCTCAAAAAAGGCCAATTTATGGAGAGCTATAAGAATATATCTTTTGTACATATCTCTAATTACCTAAATACCATATGAAATGAAATAAGAGACAAAGTGTCAAAATTCTCTGGGAACAATGTCGTTAGTGGAAAAGAACACCTGAGAAACTTTATTGACATGTTAAATGATTAGGAGGTGGAATGTGAAGATGTTATGAAATTGTTTGTGAACTCTATCATAGAAAATTCTAGGGATTGGTTTAGGAGACTCCCTGGTGACAATATTGGTTCATGGTATGATTTGGAAAAGTGTTTCAAAGTAAAATATAGACATAACACTAATGCTAGCTTTGTCTTGAACAATTTAATAATATAAAAAAGAACCAAAATGATTAGACTTTTGATTTAAATGTTAGGTTCAAAAAGGGGATGTACAAGCTCTTCTAGGTCATGAGATTGGATGAGAACACGTGCTTGACTACCTACTTTAATGCATTTGATAGTAAATTTGCATACATACTAAGGGACAAGGATCCTAAGACGTTGATGGATGCTTTTAAGATAACTGTTAACATTGAAAACAATAGGAGAGTAGTTGGGAAGCTAGGAAGAAGGGATGATCCAAAGCTATTTAATCCTCAGGGTAAAAAGAAGGAAGGAGACAATTTTGGTACCAACAAGAAGCCTGAAGAAGAAAAGATGGATCAAGTATTGAATTTATTGAAAAAATTGAAACCCCCAGTCAATAATGTAAATATGCCTAACACTGGTAAAAAGACATAGTTTAATAACAATTTCAATAGGCAAACTAGATTGCAAAATTACCCCTACAACACATAGTGGAAAGATGGTCAACCCATAAAAAATCATGTGCAAGGTGAAAATGAGAAGGGTACACCAAATCCATTACAAAGGAACTCTATAAACATGGCTAAAGAAGTGCCTTGGTGTGGTTTTCCAATCCTTCCATTCTCCAGAGTGTTGTGTAGTGGCTTAGTCATTCTCTACATCCCAAAAATCAAAATTTGAAGAAGATGAGGGAAAAAAAAATCATGATGATGTGGCTTGTAATATGATCAGTTCATGCCATGACTATGAAGGATCAAATATAGAAGAATCTGAATTAGATGTAAACAATCAATGAGATGTATATCAAGTTTATCATAAAAAAAATTTCTCAGATGATGAAAGTGAAATTGATGACATAGCATGCAACATGACCTCATAGGTGGAACACATGAATTTGTGAAAACCATCTAAGGGAGAAATTGATAAGATAACTAAATAAATGGTTGCTCAAGTTCATAGAACTTACAACTTGAGAAATATAACACCGAATAATGTTGATGGTAATGCCTCAGGCATTTTCATCAAGGATGTGACCCAAAAAATGAATGATGAAAACAAAGAAAATAATCAAATAGTGGTCAAAACAAAAGATGCCAAAGCCTAGAAATGGGAACCTAGGAAAAGTATGCAAACCCAAAATAGATGTAGTCAAGACAAATGTAGAAGAAAAGAAGCTAAAGCCTGATGTTGTCAAACAAGTGGAGGATTTTGTTGTCCAAGGACAAGAGAATAAATGTACTTTAGATAAACATCTCATTTATAATCCAGTTGATATGATATCTATTTTGTCACAAATTACTACAAAGGCCCCTTTATTTGAGATATTTAGAATAGAAGAGCATAAGAATAAAGCCCTATCTTGGTTGGGAGGAATTGGGAATGGTAGTATCATTGAAAATGAGTCATCATTAGGAAAAAGGGTACAAATCACACGCAAAGTAAAATAAGAGAAAGGAGTAATATCTCATATACCCCAATGTACCTAGATAGTTTAGTAGTAGCATACACAGAGAATATGACCCATTCTTTCTCAATTTAATTTAAATAGAAAGATTGTGAAGAATTGTATGATTGACTTAGTAGTATAAAACACTATCATGCCTTTCAAAATCATGGAGTCCCTTGGTTTAAAAGAAGACACCAAAAAAGGTAGATGTTGTGCCATGGATTCAAGGGAAGTCCCTATCATAGGTATTATTAGTGCATTACCATACAAACTTTCTGCATAGCAAGTTCGCATATCACAACATATTGCATAATTCTATATCCACACCTCTTATTTTAAGATGTCCTTTGCATAAATACCATGCCTTTACACAAATTTCTGCTAGGTCAGCTAAGACCACAATATACTTTTCAACTTGGAGTAAATTTCTAGGATGTCGTCCCTAATTGGTCAAGTTTCCTTTAATTTTGTTGTCATGTTACATTGCTAAAACACAAATATCTCTTTTTTGTACAGTTCATACAAACTTCTAAGGTTATACACATCATCAACATGTATACTATCTCCATCTAACTTTGATAGTCATAATACGATGTCAGTAACAAGTTACATACAAAAGAATACACAGTTGTATACCGAATTCATACTTAGACAATTTCTGAGTACTAAAAGCTAAGTATTTTTATTTTTGAGGTTTCCTGTAGCATGTACATCATGTGTTGCCATTAATGAAAAGAATTACATATCTTCACTAGCCAATTTTCAACAATCTCCCCATTTGGCATTGATGGCAACAAAATAGGGAAAATTGCTAAGTATCAAAAACTCAAAATAAATAACACATTAACATTACATCTATTACAACTTGTCCATCTTACATATGCTCCCCCTTACAATATGATTTCATACTTAAAAATATTATTTTCTCCTCTTTACCTGATTTATAATTTTCTTATGTACTTCTCCCCCTTTAACATCAATGACAAAGGTTAAAATGTAAAAAAAGTCCAAAAACTGTCCTTCTACTGTTAAAATCTTTGTAAATATCTGTCTTAAGCTGATAGTATCTTCATGAAATCATAAAAACTTTCCTTAAGATTGTTCATACCTTTAGTCCATGTATCCTTCACAGATTCAACAGAGGTGAGAATTGCACTTAAGGCATATGATGCAATCTCAACTGCATTAAGATCAAAGTATAAAAAGTTAGAATAAGTGTCCTTGGCCTTGACACATTCCTCCAACCATTTCTCAACCATAGATATTTTTAGAGCAATAGATTCTTTTAAATTTGATACTCTTCAAAAAAATTTCCTTCTAAAGTTCCAGTTTCCTGATATCATTATGAATACTGGCCACTTGTCCTTCAAAATCTTTAATTTTACTAGTAGGATGTTGTAATTGGCTAGATAGAGCCTCTCACTCATTTATGTTTCCTCCAATTTGACTATCAATATCCTTAGTCAACTTGTGAGATAGATTACACTTGATGTACAATATCTTGCAATCCTGTTGACACTTTCAAAGTTCCTTGATACAAGTATCAAGACTTATCAAATCGTTCTTAATATTTTGACAGATAGTACTAAACAAGTTAGCTTCATGTGAGATCTATTCCTTTGTTTCTACAACATTCAACAAATTTATGAATTCTTTATCAAAATATTTTAGCACTTCCTATACCCTCTATTCAAGATCTCCTTCTGTGTGTTGCACTACCAGAGTACTATGTAATCTATCAAAAACCTCCATCAGGGTTCTCTGTAGGCTCTTCACTGTCTTGTTCTTCTGAATAAGCTTTGACAAAAATGAGATCAATTCAGTTTGATCATCATCATCAATTGTTAGGCTAGCAAGAGAAAGTGGAGTAGATGAACTAGAAGGTTTATTGTCATCCTTCCCTTTGCTTCTTTTTAGCTGCCTCTTTGACTCTTCTTTCTTCTTCCTCTTTGTCTTCTCTTTCCTATCTTTCTTTTTCTCTCTTTTCTGCCTCTTCTAATCTTTTCTTCTTATCTTCCTCTATTTTCTTTTTCATTTCTTCTTTAACTAATCTTTTCTTTTCTTTCTCTACTTTTCTTTTCATCTCATCCTCAAGCAATTCTACTTGGCCTCTTCTATTTTCTTTTTCTCTCCCTCTAATATTCTCTTTTCCTCTTCAATTTGTCTCAATTGTTGTTCAATATCTTCAGTGTGAGGTTCATTTTGTTTGGAACTCTCAAATGGGTTTGTATCATCAATGTTAATGGTACCATTGGTCTAATCTATCTGCATCGTGTCACCGCTCACTAACACCTCTGAGGTTCTAGGTGCTAGTGAAGATGTTGCCTTGGAATCTATCATCATCTAACTTATAGTTGTTGTAGTCTCACTTCTTATCTTATCTTTCTCACCCACCATAAACAAAAATGGTCTTACTTTGTTTCTCAAGTAAGGTGCTAGATTGTTCAATAATCTCTTGACTTCTTCATTATCAGTCTTGCATATAGTTCTTAGCATAGACTTCTGAAGTTCTAAGTCCTCTTCTCGAGCTAGTGCCTTCTTTACAATGGGTCTATCATAGACTTTTTGGTTTACTGTGCATTTAATATTTTAAGTTTTAGATTAAATTGGCTATTATGTATCATACAATAGAGATATCAATCTGATCTTTCTAAAAATTATTATACAAATCATAAAATGTGTTCATCTCATACAAGTTGCCTTCATTAGCAATAGCTGAATTTATCTTCTCTATCTTTGGCTTTCAGGGTTGTCGAGATTTTCCTGCTGACTATTTATAAGTGGTTACCTTCTCAATCTATTTGACTTATTATTCTTGTTCTTGTTCTTTACTAGACTCAACAATTGTCAACAATGTCTTTTGTCTCTTTCCTGGTCTAGTGGCTTGTTTCTTGACCCTTTTTTTCTTTGTGGTCACAACTTCCACTAATTTCTTTGATTTCCTCTTCAGCTCATTTTTCTAACCATCTGATATTGCTGCATAGGGAATGCTCTATTTTGAAGATTTCTCTACAACAAACATTGAAAAAGGTTGCACATAAGTTATACCTTGCTTCATGGTCTACCTGACTACCTGCGACTCACTCTCAGTCATATTGACTTCTGTTAAGGCTTTCTTCATTATTGTTTCTATCTTCTTGTGAGGTGCCTTCTCCAAGGATGCATGATGAGCTTATTGGATAATATCATCATAGTTTCCAAATCTATATTCAACTTGGTACTTCTCTAATTTCAACAATAAGTCAATGTATCCAACTATGGTTTCATCACTCAATTCATTACCTAAGGGATCAAGAAATTTTTCTCGAGGTTCTACTAGTTGAATATAAGTAAAATCTATAACAACCATAACACAAATATCTTCTTTAAATCTATCTACAATTGTAGGTGTAATTCTAAATCTTTGCCTCATTTCATTCTAAAATGTTTTCATTTTCAAGTTTCCACTATCCAGTATTTTGTCTATTGGATTCCTTCTAGAGACATCTATGATTTTCTCCATTGTACACCTCTCACTGCTCATAATCTCTATGAATGAAAAATATGGAAATCTCTTGAGTACATGAAAGAATATGTGGTTGATTAGTGACTAAAATCTAAACACACCATTCTTAGTCCTTTTGATCTTCTCTAGGTTCTCAAGAAGTTGCATTTCTAGAATTTCACTAAGATTAACTTGTTCCTTTTCAACACATATCTTGTAGGCTACATAGATGAATCTGGCTGACAATTCATCAATATTGGAACTTGCACATATAGAGTAGGCAATGATTCTACTCAGGAATCTTACATCATTTTATTTAATGGTGTTGATCACCATGGCCTTTCCATTATACACTGCCTTCGTGTAGCTCTCAACTTTATTCTTAACCAATTTCTCACCTATAGGTACACTACCCTTTTTACTAAGACTAGTTACCTCATGAATAAGGTTGGCCGAAATATCAACTACACTATCTTCCATCCATAATTTTGCATCATGTATTCTACTTAATATGATTTGTGTCCACTCATCTGTGTCCAATTCTCGATAAAAATGATATTTGAACAGGTCTAGTTCCTTCAAGTGTTCAAATTTGGGTTTCATAGTCATATCATGATTAAAGATTAATTCCATATCCTTGTTCATATATTCACTCCCAATAGATTCAAACTTACTGGTAAGATAACTTCCTATATCTTCCAAATAAACTACATTGTTCAGAGTAATGGATAATGTTGAGTTAAGGTTCCCTTCCACAGGTTTCATGGAAACAACTTTCAATTTTAGTCTATCCTCATTCTCAACATTGTGAAATACTAACATATCCATGATTCTATCAAATATGAACTTTTATTGAATAAATTCTGCAGAAAAATGACAAAATACCTCTTTCTCAAAATAGGGTTTGGTTTGAAATTGCATTGTCAAGTTGCTTCTAAGTGCTCTAAGCTTTTGATGTTATCGCAATGAAGTGAAAATCAAGTTTTTACTCCATTTATTCCTTCAACTTCTACTTGCATTAATTACATACTTTGCAAACAAGAAAACAATGTCAATTACATTTTGAAATTAAACATCTACTCAAGATCTTCTATCTGATCTTCAGATGCTACCCAAGGTTTGCTAAAGTTTCTTCTCATCATGACAATGCTCCACAAGACTTCACTTCACAAAATTCTCTGCAAAAACATAGTTTTCATCTTTTGCCACAAAATTAACTTTCTCTGCAATAACATTAACTCTTAATTCCTTCATAACTAGTTTAGATAAGCTCAAAATTACAAGCAAGCTTAGGTACCATCTAAACTTATCTTGATACATCCTTTCCCAACTTCGCTACCCATAATTTGATCTTTGAATGAAGTTTTCAAATTTTGGTGTTGTAAACAAGCTTAATTCAACTTAATTGAATCAAACTCAATAACTATATTTGATCTTCCTGTCTCATCATCTTCTAACTTTTCTTTTGAGATGTCTAATCCTTTTACAAATGTCTCATTGAGTTCTTCTCAAAGTTCACTGACTACATTTCTTTGTTTGCCATTGTATTTGTTAGTTTTGGAGTTCCTCTCATGGTTCCTTCTATCATTTCTGACATTTCTTCCATCATTCCTTCTGTTTCAAAAGTTTCTTCCATTTTTCCTTCTATCTCTAAAGTTTTTGTCCATTCCACAATATTTTATTGTATGTCTAAAGTTGTTGCATAACTGAAATACTAATGTTCTACTTCTAGGATTCTGTTGATCATTAGGTGCATGACAATTCTGAGCTATGTATCTAAAGTTGTTACACTTATGATCTATCTTCTTTCTTCATAAGGTCTTCCTTATCTTGATGTCCTTTCATTAGATCTTCTTCTATTTTTAGGGTCAGCATTTCTAGACATTCTATTATTCCTTGTATCTTTATCATATTTAGGTTTCCTACAATCATTTTCTCTATGACCCATACCATGACAATTATGACATTAAAAATCTATAACATGATTAAATGACTTAATTTTACACTCTCTTTTCATATGACCTATTTCATTACATGGAAAATACTTACCTCTAAATTCACACTTGGTTTCCTTAGGAGATTCCGCTTGCTTTGGTTCATTCAAAATCTCAACTTCCTTGTCTTGTCCAACTTCTTTAGGTTTATCAAAAGATTGACTGGATTCAATATTATCATTAGGTTTATCTTTTTCTTTTGGATTTGATCTAATCTCAAGTTTCATTGCAAACATGTTAAGTAGATAACCAAGACCAATCTTACCCTAGTCCCATGCAACTAGGCTTTATAGAAAACTTGACAACAATATATGAGAAACCCTAGTTGCATAAAATACTATGCACCTGGAATGTTAATACCTTGTAGTAATGTGGAATACCAGAATAGAGGTAAAGGGGAAGAATGGGAAGTTTGATCCGATATGGCTTGGCCCTTACCTAATAGATTCTAGGAAGGGAGAAGACTCATACATATTGAAAGAGCTCACTGGAGATATTCTTGAATTGCCTGTTTATGGAAAATTCTTGAAGAGGTATTTTTCCTAAGAAAATACTTTTCCTTTCCATGAAAATTGGATGTGCATAGTATTATTTCTTGTATATACGTGTGTTTCTTTGCTTGTTGTGTGGTCATTTTTCATTGTAGCATTGTCAATTTTGTGTTCTGCTTCATCCAAAAAATTTGAGCACTTGCATGAACATGGATTGTTCATCATTCACAGAGAGAGCCACTGTTGGTCTATTTTCAAGAAACTGTGTTCCTTTTTCCATTAGTGGTGTTCTTTTAGAATTTAAGATCCCTGTTGATGCCCTTGCATAAGGAAAACCCTAATAGTGGAGGATTTTAAGGTGAAACCCTAAGAGAAACCAAAAGGATGACCTAATTTTCTATTTTGTCATTACCTATTTCTTTTACTTAAAGAGGGGTTATTTTTGTGAAATATTTTTAAAAGTGGCTAGGTGTTATCACTTTATATTTTTGACCTTGTCCCCTTTTAAGTAAAAAAAAAAACACATATATCCTAAATCACTTAATTAAGGGTTGTTCTATGTACAAAGGGGCCTAAATACTCTTTTCCTAGGGAAATATTTACCTTGGTATCCCACACTCCATTTATTTAAATCAATGATTAAAGCTTTATGTCAGTTATTCTGACACTTTCTATTTTTGAAGCACATGAAAGTGATGTATCACTAAATATGATCCCCATGACAACAAGGTTGTGTAATCATGCCATGTGGAATTGGTTGGGCCCTATATCTCTTATTTTAAGCTTAAAATTGTGACAGATCAATGGCCATCATTTTCATGCTAAGTTTCCTCTCCTGTATGGTGTCGTAACTCAATTTTGACAGGTGTCCAACTTACAACCCTTATGATAGTAGATCCATGGCCTGTGTTAACTCGCTATCCATAGTTTCTCTCATAGTGATTAAGCAAGATGATGACGCATGGAGTTGGCTTTAGGTATAAGTTTTTTAGTGGGACCAATGCTAGTTAGGATAGGTTCTTCTCCAATTGGTTCATGTGTATTTGTGTCAGTGAGGGAAAATGAAACAAGGGTATGAGCTATGAAATCAAATGATTGAGATGCTACCACATGGATTAAATGATGGTTTCATTTCTTATATCATAATGGGTCCTTTTCTTATGAATTGGTAGTGTCATGGCATCTCAAAATTTGATAAGGATTATGGGGAGAATGTGAGATGATGAGACATGTCTTAATCTTCGAGCAAGTTTCCTAGTGGGACCTAATGAATCATCCAAGACTTGGTAGGTAATTGGGCTAGGCAGATCATGTCAGCATGCTTAGTCACAAGCTACCTACAACTATTTTTAAAAGGTGATAATCTAATGGTCCTCACTTCTTCACTAAATACTAGTCATCTCATAGCGATACAACTTAATCCATCCATGTGTCCCACCCATAGTAAGATGAATGTATCATTACTTAAATAGGGAATAACGCATGAGTTTTGAATTGATGGATGTGACTTAATCACTCAGTTAATATCAAACATCTATTTTTTTGAAAAGGAGCTGACAAATTGACAGTTAGTGTATTCTTGCAAGGCGATGATAGCTATATGACGATGCAATGTGATGTGGCCATGTGTCCCACCCACCCAAAAAGAAGAAAATTATTGAAAGAGCTTATGTAATCACTTTGCTAGCTTGCTATTGGTTGCCAATGGGTCCCAAGAGCTAAATAGGATAGTCAGTGGAAGTCAAAGGTTTTTTCAACCTTTCGATGTAGAGTTAAAATTTGATCAATGAATGATTTTCAAATTTGAAGTACAGAGCTAAGGAGAGGAATTTTTCAATATGAGAAAAAAGTTAATCTATATGAGATCAACATAAATGCTCATAAAAAAAGGTTTAAAGGTTGTTATCTCATTGCAATTGTTAGAAAATACACACTAAATTACAAAGAGAAAGTTGCAGAGCTTGAGGTTTTACAGAATCAAAGTTGAATTGATTTGGAAGACTGTGAATTGAACAAGTGCTATAAATCCCCCTATATTTATAATTTGGTTTCTCAAGATTTATTACTATTGCATAGTAAGCCCTAATTAGTATTCTTCAAACCCTAGAAAAGCCCTAGTTGAGTAAAATCATCTACTCTAAGAAAATTCCTCCAAAGAAGTATTGTGGGAAATTTAATTATGAAGATAAGAGGCTCCAGTATGATTTCATTGAGTAATTGCTTATGTCAAGGAAGGGTAGAGTAGCCACTAAAGGTTGGAAGGTATTAAAAAATGAAGTATTATTGGGGTTGAAGGATAAATATGGAGATCTATGTGATACAAATATGCCTACAAAAGGCCTAGAAATCTTTAGATGGTGGTATGGCTAGGTTAATGCAGGAATCCCACTTAGCAATGTATGGTAGCATGACTTAGGCAATTTGGTGATGCCTACTATTTTCCAAAATGTTGACCTATTGTTGGAATCGGTAGACATATATGATCCTTCATCACATAAGATCAAGGATATAGATGGAGGTTTTCTATTAAAGATAAATGCCCACTCAATTAGGGAAGCTTTTGGTCTTCACCCTGCTAAAGAGGTAATTGATGTTATAGATTTTTAGAAGTTCGAGGAAGATTTTGACAAGGCAGGAAAGGATGTACAATAGAATTTGGTAATCTCTTTCTTGAAAGAAGTAGATGGAGTGAAATTATCTCCCTTGGCTATTTCATACATAATAGGAAATTGTGAACACTATCATGATGCCCTGGTCAACACCCACACTACTCTGTACAAGGTCTTGGGATGGAAAAAGAGATAAAATTTAGAGAAAAAAAATGTGGATGTCCTTGTGTTTATAGAAGTAAGGGGATCCTTTGATTTATGACTTCCCAAGATATTTGGAGATAAACATCAATCAAGGATTGGCAATTTTGAAAAATGGAGATTCTACTGAGTTTAAGTGGTATTCATTATTGATTCATATGTTTCTCTTCTATAATAAGAATTACTCTGTTGAAGAGATGGATCTTGAATTCCAAAGAGATGGGGAGAGTTTACCTATGTAGTTATGGTCCACTATTATGTCAATGGTTTGGTTGTGCTCAAGTTTTTTATTATTTGAAAACCTTTTTTTGACTTCCCTAAGGAGAAACATTCTACATAAGGTTGATAACTTTCCCCAATATTTAAATATTTTCTTAAGATTTATTGATCTTAAATTAGTACCAAAGATGTGTCATCAGTGGGGGACATCTATTATTATCCTTTCACAATAGTTATCCAAGTATATAATTTTCTAGGAAGACCTTTTGTGCTTCCAAAGTATGTTCCATTAAAAAATGGTTTCTTGGAATTCATGAACCAAACTGCCATGTTACAAGATACTCACTTCCCCCCAGAGAAGGCCAAGAAGGGGAATTTCTTTCCAGAGTTGATGATCTTTCATCATTTTTCTATCATCAAAGATGGGAGAAATAATCTAATTCAATTACTCAGACCCTACAATATGAATGTAAGTTCAAAGAGGATGAATGGCATTGAGTGGTTTTATGAAAGACTGATGTTCAAGATAAACAAGGATCCAAGGGGTAAGCATGAACTTGGTTACCTTAAGCACATTATCAAAGATGAAGAGGATTTGAGGGTTCATAAAAGGAAAAAAGCATACTGGTGCATGTATGAAGAGACCTTAGAAGAGATAAAGGAAAAAGACCTCAAGTATGATCCACTCTCAGATTGCAAAAGTTTAGAGGAGTGATTGATGGTACTTTTGGAAAATTGCAAAAGTACATATAACACATTGACGGAGAAGTTGGGGAGGGGAAGAAAAACAAAAGTAATTGTTGTTTTTGATAAGAAAAATAGGTTTTGAAGGGAGCCTAAAACCCTTAACAAATAAAGAATTTTTCAACGAAGCCCACACCAAACAAAACATCAAACCTAAGATGAAACAGGTCACCGAACAAGATACAATGACTAGGGTGGCAACACAGATAACACAATAGTCTTCAGCCACACAAATAGTAATTGTTGTTAATAATGAAGAAAGTTTGAATATATTGCTACATGCCACTAATATAATACCAAAAGAAAAAAAGGGACAAAAGAGGGCCAGAAAGGAAACACAAGTAAATCATGTTGAACTAGAAAAAGATTCTAAAAATTAAGAGGGTTTGATGATGTATCAGAGAAGAAGAATTGGAGAAAAGCCCATTGATCCCAACATAGTTGAAATCCCAAATATGGAAGCTATGGTACAAGATGATCCACCAAGAAGATCTCCATCCCATAAATCTCCCAGACCACCTCGTATAGTTTCTCCACGTGAAAGGCATACTGAAGATATACATGAAGAAAAGGAGGGAGAGACTAACAAGGGAGAGATTTCAATAGAGACACAACATACTTGAGGAACATAATAATTTTGTGAATTAAATTTTCCTTATGGGTTTGATGATGATGAGGAAGAGGAATATATATATATATATATATATATATATATATATATATATATATATATATATATATATATATATATATATATATGTATATATATATATATATGTATATATATATATATATATATGTATATATATATATATATATATATATATATATATATATATATGTATATATATATATATATGTATGTATATATATGTATATGTATGTATATGTATGTATATATATGTATATGTATGTATATGTATGTATATGTATGTATGTATATATATGTATGTGTATATATATACATACATATATATATACATGTATATATATATGTATATATATGTATATATATACATATATATACATATATACAAACATATATATGTATATATATGTATGTATATATATGTATATACATATATATCTATACATATATATACATATATATGTATGTATATGCATGTATATATATATACACACATTTATATATATACATATATATATATATATATGTATGTATATATATACACACACATGTATATATATACATATATATATATATATATATATACATACATATATATACATATATATACATATGTATATACATATATATATACATATATATATACATGTATATATACATGTATATATAGATGTATATATATAAAGATGCTACTCGAAAAGAGTTCCAAGTCCCTAAATCACCAGTTTTAGACATTACTATTCAGGAGATAAAGGGATTATTTCCATAGGAGATTAGAATAGAGTCTTGTAAAGTGGATGTCTTTGATGATGAATTTGTCAAATTAGTTCCTTTCAAGCAATTGTTATGGCTGTATTTTAGAGAAGATTGTCATAGGATGATAGTTGGAAAGAGGAGGCAAAACCCAGATGATGATCTTGATGACATTGGCAAAGAGGTGAAGCGAGAAATGATGATCAAGTTTGATGCCCTTAGCCCAGAGGAATAGAGGAGGATAGCGAAGGAATCAGGAGTCCAATTTTTTTTTATTCTATCATGAAGGATATGAGGTTGAAGAAACCCAAAAGAGAGGCAGAAACATCCACTTCTAGGATGTACTAAAGTAAAAATTCTAGTTGTCTTGGCTACTTGGTATATCTCTCCTTCCCATTCAAGTAAGGTAATTGGTGAAAACAGTGGAATTAGGGGTAATGTGGTCTTACATTGAGTTGAAGATGCTAAGATTACCCATTCCACCAAGAATATACAAGAACATATGGCATATGTTCATAATGTAGCCAAAGGACTAGAGAAAAAACATGAATAATTACAAGAAAAATGCAATCATGTATATGCTGCATATGAATAGAGGAAAAAGGAGAATATTTATTTACAAAGAAAAAAAATTCACTAGAGAAAAGGATAATAGAGTTAGAAGACAAAAGGACATCGAGTGGGGACTGACCAATTTTTTCAGGGGAAGCCACCACATCTAGGCAGTTAAGCATGGTTCCTTTTGTTCCAATAGTTTTGCCAACACCTCCTATGGGGCCTCCATCAAAAAAGGTAAGGAGTTATGATTCTTTAATAAAGGAGGTTGTAGATCTCCAGATGCAGTTAGAAAGCAAATAGAGTGAATCTAATTATAGTAAAGAAGTTATAGTTTGAAATATACTGACGTTTTTGTTTGAGAGAATAAGCTCAAAATTATTTAGAGTCCATGAGGTATCTAAGTTCTTTATCTAGCAATCAAAAAAATGGAGGATGCTAGTAAATTAGTCAAGCCCACATATCAAAAATGGATAGGAAGATTGGAAAACATAAGACAAATTGAACTCTATGTAAGAGTGGATCCAAATCCTCCTCCTAATGTCATGTCTACTGTGACAATTTAATAAATCATTAAGGAATATTTCAGTATTGCCAGATGTCATCAAAAATAAAATGGTGGAACTAAAAGACCAGATAGAAGGATTTAAGGATACTTTGGTGCCACCACTTCTAAATAATGATAAGGTTATTAAAGATTTTGGTAGTTGGAGAACATAAGATATAAAAACAAGGAATCATTTGGTTAGAAAGATAGCTGAAAATATGGACATGACCCTTTTTCAAGAATGTATGTCCAAGCTAATCAATTTAGAGATATCCTATGAGAGTTTCAAGAAAGAAGTCACTAGGTTGTAGTTAATTATATTCCTTTTAGGTAGGTGGAAGATCAGATCTTGGAACATACATGGCCATCTGATGATGAGTTTGAAGAGTGAGTGAAGAAGTACATACCATTGGACCCTGAATATTCTCCACTGAGAAAGCAATAACATGGGAATATTTAAGAAGAAGAAACACCACATTGAAAGGGACATGTGGTCACATGACTATGAAGTTGTCACATCACCCTGTTATAAGGTTATTATTGTTGTAAAAATTTCATGAAATTGACATGTCATATCAGATGATGATAGGTTTAACAAGCTCTAAGCCCAAAGCTTGTTGCAACTCACCCTATATAAGTGAGTTTCCAAGGCTAGAGAAGGGTTTGAGTTTTCATTTTGAATAAATGTACACTCTGATGTTTTGAGTGTGTCCATGAGTGTATACTATGTCCAGAATATTTTGAATGAAAGTAAAAGGTGTTGAAGTTTGTTTGAGTTGCTCCCTTATTGTAAGATGATACTAAGTTGTATATTTTTCAAATCAAGATAATACAAAATGATGGCATATTTTGGTGATCCAAACTGAGTTTTATGTCTTGTCTATGTTATTTTCAATTTTTTGAGTATTGGTAGCCAAGTTTACTCAATTGACAGTTATAATTTATCTTTGAGTTATTTCTTTTCTCATATCTTGTTAATAATCAAAAGGATTGTGTAAATGCTTGATATGAATTGAGAGAATTGAGTGTTTCATGGAAAGATTCTGATAAGAATGATGTCCATGGTTGGGTTTCGGTTTCCTCTTCACAAAGTGGAAAGATAGATATGATGTCATGTATAAATTTTCTTAGCAAATATCCCAATGGATAAAAAACTTATCACATAGTTGAAGTTAAGATATGGATATGATTTATAATGAAAAATTAATCAATCAAATTTCTCAAAATCCTTATTAATGTTGATTTAAAATGTTCGTTTGTTCTTAGTTTGAGGTGTGCTAAGGTCTTGAAAGAATTATTTATTCTTGCCCCTCTTTCACATTCCTTGAATTAGAAGGTTTATAGGCACTTAATTTGCTAAATTGGGGTCATATTTCATAATTGTTGTCAAGTAGTATAACGGTGACTCTAGGGTATACCTACCTAAATTTTGCAGGATTTAAAGGGACGAAGACCAAAATTAGTCTTAATAGTTGGCCCTATTGATTTTATTTTAGGAATACTTATCATGGTTTTTAGTTAACTCCTAGGTATCCTTTCATTTTCAAAAGGTAGTTAAAATCTTATAAAATCAAGATCCAACGGGTCCACTCAAAATCCCATGATTGATCCAAGTCATGATCTCAATCCTTGCACAATAGATGCAACAATTCAACAAATAAAATCCATGAGAACTCCATCCCACAAGCCACACTATCGAGCATCAACAATCACTAGCTAAGCACTTTCGAGCTCCTACAAGAATTACCGACCAACATAGTACATGACAAGCAACAATATGTGTTGAACAACAAGAAAAACCAACCTCCTTTAGCAATGGAGCACCTCTACCAATACTACACCTAGTAACAATCAAGCACCACTCCTTTGATGATGGAGTACTACTCAAATCGAAATAGAAAATCCCTCCAACATCCAGGATCACTAACTACCCTAGGATGCTCCTGCATGAGACATCCCATGTGCAAAAAAGATGTTCCTAGTAGCTGGAAGAACATCTTCTCAGATTCAACACATCAATCTCAAATTGGTTCTTCACATACATATCCTTCAAGTCTTCAACTTGTAAACTCTTTCCCTTGTTCCATGTCTACTTCTTGTAATACCCCTAAATTGGCACATTGTCATTCTAAACCAATTTATGCACATCAATCTTACAACATTAGTTTCCTAATCAATTAAGTCCTATTTTACTAGGCATTTCTAGTTCTAATTGTCTCTACTTGACCTAAGTGTCAAATGCATAAAATTCCTAATCTATATTAATCATATACTTTATTTAATTCTTAAATATTGATTAAATTGGCTAAATTAACCTTCTAATCAAATTAATTTAATCATATGTCCTAGCACTTTAATTATATTAAAATCCACCCCCTTTAACTAATACACATCCAAAGCTGATCCCAATCTAACTCTTTCTTTACAAGTTATGGTCTCTTTACCAAGACCCATATTTACTGTCATAAACCAGAAAGAATACATGTCACCCTACATAAAAAAATCCAATATCTTTCATAAACCTAAACCAAATGATCCCAAACCAATTTCATAGTAATCCGTCATGATTATCTTTTCCAAAAATGTAATCCATTCATTCTTCCAATCCATAAATAATTATGAGCATACAAATTTATGCCTGCAACTCCATTGAAGATATTAAAAAACAAGTTCCTACTAAAATATTCATAACTTCCACAAATATTCATTAAAATGACCCCAAAAAAAAATAAAAGAAATATTATTTGTATATATTTCCAATTAATCTATTTATAGGTCATAACTCTTCCATATGTAATAGTACCAAGTTCTCCAATATGACTATTGTTAGGGAATCCAAAATCTGGAAATAACCACTTTCACTAAAATATGCATAACTTCGTCAAAACATAATTAAATTAATCCAAACCAAAAGGAGATTAATGATAAGTCATCCTACTATCCAAATATATAACTTATATAGTTTTTATAGGTTGTAACTATCTGGATAGGGCCTAGAAGTAGAATAATAATAGTGAACACCAATCAAAATAGCTAGGAATGAATGCACAAAATGTTCTCTTTCTTCTCATTCTGATTTGGAATGACCAATACAAGTTATTTATAACATTTTAGGAATTTAGAAACTATCCAATTTCCCCTATGACCTTTCATCTTCCTTTTTTCAATATTTTTCAATATTACAAATTTTCATTTATTACCTTTAGGCATTACCATTGATTCCATTACATTGAATATCACATAAAAACATATGGGATTACATTAAATAATAAAAATATTTCTTGGGATCATATAAAATATCTTTATGACTAGGTGCTCCTGCACCAACATCTTAAGGGACTACATACATCATTTCAAATTAAACCTATATGATACAATTTCAAATTAAACATTGCATCAAAATTTTATAATAGAGGTTGATAAATTGTTCTTCATAAACTAGTACATTAAAATTGAATATTAAAAACATGATCAAAATGGATGATATTCCATGAACATGAACAATACACATGATCTACGATAACTTAAACAATACTATACTAAACTAATATGTATATCCTTGTGCACATAAATGATTAAAATATATATCAAAATACATGTACCTATAGAAAAATTATGCAAATATATATCAAAGTTCATGTATCCATGGAAAAATTACACAAAATATATATCAAAATACATAGATCCATATACAAAATGTGGCTAATCACACCATTGAAATGTGTATAATACAAGTGTTTCTATATACAATGTGGCATATTCCATCTCAAAATGTGTCATGATGCATCCTATGATAACTATAATATCTTATGTTGCTAGTGGATCATCAAAATACAACCTTTTTGCTAAACTAGATGGACCCAATGCCTCCTAAATAAACAACAAAGGAAAACCCAAAGTTTGACTACTGAATTTATATGATTCTATGTATCTAACATTGAAATAATCAAATGCATAATGATCCTTTTTTTAATGAAGATTTATAGTTTAAATTTTTATCATAAATACCTCTCATTGACCTCCTGTGGCAGTAAGGAGTCCTCTCATATGTCCCCGACAATGCTTGAACCTCATTGATTATGGCCTATATATGTTCAAGTATGGTTGTCATATGGATCTACAACTTAAACTATAAAATTATAATTGATAGCATTCTAAAATTATAAGATATAATCGAGAATTGAAACTAAAAATCAGCTTTGTGGACTCCTCCTTTGGATATAATGGCTGTGTGAGAAAAGATACAAAACTCTGACATCTAGCCTCCTGCACACTAGGTGTTTCCTATGAGATACAAAAGCCTAGTTTTTAATATAATGGAAATCAATTTTGAATTTTTTTATGAAAATAAGGAAAATAAAAAATAAATGATACTTATATATATGATGGGGCTCTTGTTGCGAATGGAAATGTTAGAGGTTCTGTGATGTTGAATCTGTTTGGACTCATTACCAATAGCCATGCCCTGTACAATAAATAATGTAATTAAATTTCATTGGCACAAACATTTTACAAGAATCCATCGATATTTAATCACTTTAAAATCACCTGATTACCTTTCCCTTGTCAATGGGTTGTGTCTCATCCCTCGAACTCTGCCCCATACTAACAGGTGATACCTACAAGAGAAAAGAAATATTAGAAACCATATATGTTCCAATATCAAATAGAAAAACAATGAGAACACAACATAATGTACCATAATTTTCTCAAGACCAAATAAAATAGCCAAGAGTGTGACATCTTCAACTTGTCTGAGATCCTCCTCAGACATCAAATAAACATGAATGAAGATTACATACATGTATAAGTCAGTATGGATTAAAATTATTCTATTCTAAAGATTAACTTTAAATCAACTTTTTCATAAAAAAATATGTATACACGTATTGACACAGAAGGGTCGCATGGCTCTGCATTTCCCTCCTCTCCCATGTCAGGGTGTGTATTCTCTGTAGGTGTGTCTATTGTATCATCCTCCTCAAATAGAAATTGATACTTAGAATGATCACCAATGGGACCTAGACACATATTCTTGCATATTATGCGAGCATGGGGAACACAAACATGTGATTATCTCATTGATGATGAACTCATGCCAGCATCATCAACATGACAAGGAAACAGTGAACTACTCTAGGATATCAATAGGCTACTTAATCTATGGATGAATCTAATAGTCTGAGAGCTAGCATTTGTAATGATATCAAGATGTTGTACTAGAGGAGTGGGGGAGATGTTAGTAAGGGGCACAAAAGTGCTAGCATTCTTCTATTGGGAAAAGGGTCTATCTTGAGGAGCTCCTCCTCCTACACCATGGTGGGCTTTATTCTCCAGTATTTAACATTGATGCCCAATAAAAATTCAGCATATATTTTTCTAATGAAATAGAATGGGACCTATAAATTGATGTGTGGAGGTTTGTCAAAAACCATCCCCCAACGATCCCATTTTTTTTTGGGTATAACCTCATTTATGCACCATTTAATTGATAATTTGAGATTTTTGCATGTTTGAATTACAAGTGGGAAAGGAGTAAACTTCTGGGAGGGGGGGAGGGGGATGGGTGAATCAGGAGTTTAAACTTGGACCCATAAAACTTTCATCATTCATATATTACATGCATTAATATACTAAAATAACATATAAAGTATATGCATCAATCATGTAAACATGTAATCAAACACACACACTTAACACCATATATGATCACCTAGAAACCCTCCAAGTGAGAAGGTAAAACTGGGGTGGGGATGACACCCAAAAATCTTTACTACTATAGCAATAAAGTGTATCCAATTAAGGTTACAATGGTTTGACCATGAATCATGGTCTTCCCTGTGAAAGGCCTACCCTGTTAAAGGCTTACAAAGATTGTTAAGTCCCACCTTGTTAGAGGATTTCAACACCACATTAGAAGTGTTCCTAGTTAAAGGACTTCAACTTAAAATTAAGCAAGCAACCTGTTAAAGGATTTCATACAGCCTATTAGGATTACTTTGTTAAGAGATTTAACTGAAATCACCTGTCAAAATGCCTCAGCATAGATCCTACAGTTGGCACTTTCCTGATAACATATCACCTCTATCCAATTTCTAATTGATCCTTCATGATCTGATGCATTAATGTTGTATCCTTCTCCATCCTTTGTTCTTCACTTAATTGATTCTTCAATTCATTCTTACTATTAAGTCACCTTGAATGCTCTGCAAACTATCTTGTTCATTGTTCCAATTCGATCATTCACCATTTGTGTATTGTTCTCATCATCGTTAAAAATATAGGGCTTCATCCTTCTTAAGAAGACTCTAGTAACTTGGGGTTAGGTATGAATCTATGGCTAAGATTCATCCATTTTTTCACTTAAAAGTTTCCACTTTCTGATTGGCTACATGCAATTACATAGGGAATCCACATATAGATTCATCCTTATCTCTAAAAGATCAAAATCTATCCTTAAGTCAGCTCAAAAATGGTTTACATAGTTGATTGTGCCATTACAAACAAATATGTTCAAACTGTGTCACTCGACATATGAAGTCTCTAATGCTCGACATACATTGTATTTTTGCTTTTGACTCAGCACTTGGATTGCTCGACATCTACTGTTTACTCGACACTTGAATTCACTTGGCATGGTCTATCTACTTGGCACATGAGTGACTCGGCACTCATTACAACTCGACATGGTCTAACATTTATATGTTGTGCTCAACATGTATTATTAGTTCAGCATGAACTGAGTAAATGATTTAAGTGTGTTGACACCCACTTGTCAAAACCAATTTGAGATCAACAATCTCCCCCTTTGACATGAGTGTCAAAAAAACTTAAAGCATAACATATCCATGACTTGGCTTATATAAAAAACTTCAAAATTTCAAAAAAATTCAATAACCTATATACCTTAAAATTTATAACTCCCCCTGAGTTAATATGTCTATTCTGTATTTATAACTCCCTCTAAGTTAATATGTTTTTTCTATATTTATAACTGCCCCTAAGTTGATATGTCTATTTAGTATCCAAAATTTGTTCTCCATTCTGAGTAGACTCATCTCTACTGATACTCTTTGACTTCAATGCACTTGTACTCTTTCATGCCGCTCTATTTCTATCTCTACATTATATTTCTCCCCCTTTCTTTATTCTCCCCCATAAGATATTCTCCCCCTTTTTATCCGTCTCCCACTTTTTGAAACTTTTGTCAAATGGGCTATACACATATAGTGTGTTTGTCCAAAAATGATTTATGGACCTCCATTATAATTTTAAGAGCTACATCCCAGTTTTCACATGCAACATCTAATGACTTGAGTTGGATAGCAAGCTCGACAACAAGGTGTACTAGGCCATCTAGAGTAGAAAGATTGGGGTCTTTCTTTAGCAAAGTTTCTGCATAACCTAGTTCCTTGTGTAGTATTTCCATATGAGAGGTGAGGGATGCCTAGATACATGTGAATTTGGCTCTTATACTAGCCACTTCTATTGTCAACACAGCTAATTGACTTTGTGTTTGAAGCAATGTATTAAAATGCTTCTCACTCTGAGCTAGGATCTGAGGTAACCTTGTACCTGATATGTTGAGATTTCTCTCCAGGCCCAAAATATGATTTCTAGTCTCTTGGGTGAAGAGTGTAGTATCACACAATTTGGTGTACAATGAGAATATATTCTCAAGTACCTTCTTCACATCCTTAACCTTTGTTTCCAATGCAACTTGAGTAAGTGCTATATCACCAGATATCTTTTCATTTACTTCACTTGGAATTTCTTTTCAAACCACTCTAAAAGTTCAGCATTTGTCTCAATATCTTCATTGTTGACCTTTTCCACTATATCTAACATTTTTTCTAGTAGTGGCTTGGTCTCTTCAGGATTTGGTAGGTTGAATTCATCCAAAAAGATGTCTTTTATGTCTTGAAGTGCTTGCCTCTGCCTATGTTCTCTCCTAAGCATTTCTTAATGCTTTTTCTTCTTCAAAGCTTGTTGCAAAATGCTTATTTAATCTAATGTCATTGTATCATAATCAAACTTGGGAATAAAAATCTCTTCATCAAGAGTGATGTCACCATAGTGTATTACCTTTTCAGCTTTTTAAGAGCTTGAGCTTGGCACTGAGATTTGCAAAGGTATAGCTATTGTGCTCAGCTTTGGAAGAACTTTTGTAGGAGAAGTGTCAGATGTAGGTAGAGTTACCAATGCTTGGATGGCTTCTTGCTCCTTTATCTTAGGTGTTTTCTCACCCTCTTTAGATTTTCTCTTGTCTAATACAATGACTTGAATAACACTTTGTTCTTGTGCTTTGGGTACAAATGAATCTTTCTATCCTATTTCCTGTTGTGCATTTGTATCTTTCTCTTCTTCTGCAATCTTCTTCTACTCAGCTATGACAAGTGTATCAACATTAGTAGATGTATCTACCATAGTTTTAATCAAAGGTTGCACTTGAGTAACTAAAGGGATGGAAAAAGGTGGTTCTTGTGGATTCACCTTGTCCTTTGTGATATCAATTACTACATTTTGGAGCACATGTACACTAACCAAGACTGGATTTTCAAATAACTTTTCTTGTATTATAGAGTCGTCCAATATTTTCTTCAAGTCATCTATAGTCAATGGATTGATGTTCTGAGATGAAGCATCAGGAACATCCTTGACAATAATAGTTTCAGTTGACTTGACTATGTCATGTGGGGCACTGACACTCGGCACTTGTGTGTGCTGAACACTTTATTCATCTTGCTATTGTTTAGCTATTGCCTTGTCATTAGTTTGCTTTTTAGTTTCCTCCCCCATTTTATCATCTTCTTATCATCTTCTTGTTTTTCATCATCTTCTTTTTCATCTTCATCTTTATCATCATCTTTACACTCAAAAGGGTCAGCTTCTCTTTATTTTACAGTGGTCAACCCATAGATAAGTTTTTCATATTTGGGTAGTTTCTTGACCACATCTTCAATATTGTTTTGAAGTATGTTGAAGGCTCTATACTTAGGTGTAAACCTAACTCCATATTTCTTAGTAGCCTTAGCAATCTGCCCTTTTTTCAGTTCTAGCATAACTTCGGCCAAAGTAGTTTCCCTTATTTGTTTTTCCAAATTTAAAGAATAATGCCATTTTTGCTCAACTCAATCATATAATTTCTTGGGTACTAAGTTAGCAAATTCTAATGGCATAGTCTTAAATTTAAACATCATTGCATATAGGACTTCTTCTACTAAATTTTGTTCTTCTTTCTCAAGTTTCTCAAAATCAATATGCTTAAATCAAAACAAATCTGCATTATTCTTGACATTTTCACACAAATTTTCAATATCAGAAAGTGGTTTGTGACTTAAAACTTTGAATTGGCTTATGTCATCCAATTCAATCCTTTCTTCATCTGAATCAGGTTGTGCAACATATTTTCTTCTCTATTTCTTTTGCTCTTGGCCTTTGTCCTCTGTTTTCTTGGATTTCTCCTTGGCCTTCTTTGTTGTGGCTCGTGTGCTAGCTTTGCTGGTGGGTGCACTTAGCTTGGTTGGGCTAGGTTTAGGAATTTTCTTTACCTTGGCCATAGGCTATGCCTTAGCCTTTCTCTTCTTTGCCTTGCCTTGTGTGGGTGCTTCATCAGCTTCTTCTTCCTCAACACCTTCTATTTCTTCTTCTTCCTTGTCCTCTTCCATGCCTTGGGTCAATGCAAGAGGTCCTTGCATTTTTTCTTGCTCTTCTTCTTCATCCTCTTCATCTTCTTCCTCTTCTTCCTCACTTGCACCTTCACCAAATTTAGCCTTTAGCTTCTTTACCAGCTTATCTTTCTTCTTAAATGTGGAGGCAATTTTCAATTCCTTTTCAATCTTTGATTTCATCAAATCATAATTCCCAAAGATTTTAGCAATCTTGTCAATTTCCTTTGCTAGGAGTGCTATGATTGCTGCTGATGCTTCATCAACATTGATCTCATATCCAAATGGTCTTAATCATCTGACCCTTGGTGTGGTAGCCTATACAAAGATGTAATCAACATCAACCAAATATATATATCATTGTAATGTTGCTCAACCAATGAAATAGGTATCCTCATTCTTTGCTTCATTGACTTCTTGAAATCTTCAAATTAGCTAGTCATCAATGTCTCAAAATTTTCTCCCATCTATTCAATATACTCATTGATCTATATTATAAATGACCTATTGGTCTTCAATCCAATTGTACCAAAAGAGGGAAATGCATTTTGCACATAAAACAATATGCAGAAAAGTATTGCACCAAACTTGCATTGTGCACTTTTGGTTTTCCTTATAGCTCCAAGGTTCTCCATCAGTTGTTGTAGCTGAAGTTCTGCTAGATCATATGTATGATCTTTCTTTACAATTTGATAATCAACATCTACTACAATGTAGGGTACACTACTCAATCTGCTAGATTGATAGAATTTGTGTGAGATTACCCTTATAGCAAAGTCTAGTAGAGGATCAGTGATAGTATCAATTGGCATGCCTCTTTTGTTCCATTTTTCCTCTGTTTTTTTCTCTATCACTTCCTTGGAGTCACTTCTCAGAGTTTTGGGCCAATCTAGGGTTGGGTAGCTAGTAACTCTATGAATTATCCTCTTTGATATCTTAATTGGTCCACCTTCTATCTATAAGCATCCATCATGTATTCGACTTAACATAATTCTAATCCATTCAGTCTTGAAAACACTGGGAAAATCTAGGACATGGGTCAAACCCTTTTTCTCAACTATTTTATATTCTTATTTTAGAACACCATTATCACATAATCTATCATAAGCTTCTCTGATTTCTAAGTCCCTAATGCTATTTTACAATTGTAACATTTCCTAACATCTTGTACCATAATAACATTCAGTGGGTTCATTGAAAGTGCACCAGAGGGATCTTGTTTATACATTATGTCAGGGATGGCCTTGAATATGGGTTGTTTGACTTTGTTACTAACAAGTTGAATATTTAAATCCTCTTTCCCTTCTACATTCCTCAAACCAGATGCCATTTGTCAAACTAGGGTTTGTGCAAAGTAAAACTGCATAGCTTGGCTTGTGATAAATACCTTATAAAATATGGATAACTAGTGTGAGATCATTGTCAAATTCTTTGTATTGTCATAGAAAGGTTTCTGAATCACCTTTTTCTCTACTTGCTCTTTGCTTGAATTTGAAATGATGAATAATCAGTGAAAAATGATCATATACCCTTCAAAATCTTGCATTTAATGCTTAGTGCTTGTACAACTATAAACTCAACATTAACTCAATTTTAGAATCATTCAACATCCATTAATATTACCATCACTTGGTAGATACTATAGACTCAACATCAACTAGATAGTTCTACAACTCGACATTATTTCATGCTCGACAACAACATGAAAACCTTAAAGATTTAACTTTAGATTTACAACAACATCTTGCATCTTCTTTCATGCTAGTGTAGTCTTTTTATTACTATCACCTTTTTTTTGGAACTGATGTATGATATTACACTTGAATATTAGTCCCTAATACCTCTTGGTTGTTTAATTTGATGAGGTGTGATCACTTGACCCATTGGGTGAAGTGATCCCTTCTGCATTTGATGTGCTGCAAGCATCTTTCTTTTTCCATGTCTTGTTCATCTCATCTCTAATGTGTTCAACATTTTCCTTTCCTTTTCCTTTATCAAATTCAAAACTTGGTGCCTTTGACCTAGTTGGACAATGTTTACTTATGTGACCAATCTTCAAATAGCTAAAACATGTAGTTTGACTCAACCACCTTTTGTAGTTACCACTGAAGTGTGTCCTAATGCAATTCTTAGGAATATGTCCATATTCTTGATAGTAGTGACAACTATATCTTGTATTCTAATCCCAATTATAAGAGTTTCCATAGCTTCTTACCTTTGTTGGCTTGTTTGATGACACATGGATTTGGATCTGCATTCAAAGGCTCTATGTCCATACTTCTGACAGTTGTAGAAATATCCTTCAAATCTTTGTTTTTGCATAGTCCTAATTTTCCATTCATGTGCCTGATGACCTTTTTTATTGCACTTATGATAATGGGTCATGTTCTTAGGCTTGACATTCTGATTTGCATTGTTGCTCCTACACACACTAGCAGTATGTCCTTTCTTTCCACAATTATGACAAGTAGTTTTGGATTTTACTTACTTCAACAACTTTGGATGATTCTCCTTCTTCAATGCTTGTGTAGCCTAATCCTGATGTATCTTTGTTAGATCTAGGGGATCTTAGTAATTGCTCAAAGTATTTGATGGCTTCATTTGGCTTGTTGAAACTGTCAAAAAATTCCTTTTCTCTTTTCAAGTCATTTTGTAATTATTCATTTTGCAAATTCAATGTGGTTATCTTAATTTCTTTGACATTCAGTTCATCGTTGGCATTCATCATTTGACTTACAGTATCCAATTGCATGTTGGAGATCTTGGTTAGCTCTGTTGAATTTTTCTCCAATCTGTTTGCCAAAATTCTTTTGTCTTCTTCAATCATGGCTTTGTCTTCCATGGCTTTCTTCTTTTGTTCAATCACCTCACATAGTAGTATAGGTTGTGATTTTTGATCCAACTTGAGATTTCTGATTTCCTTAACTTGGATTCTGTTCTTCTCCATTAGATTTGCAATTGCTGCATCAAATTCACTAGAGTTACCATCTGCAAATAGCTTGGTGGTGTCTATCTCTTTGTATAGTGTGTCATTTTCTACTATAGCAATCTCTTTCCTTCTTTTCAAGGATTTCCTTAGTTCCTCTCTTGCCTCATTCAGTTGATGTAGTATGAGATGTATTTCAATCTCTTGATTCTCAATAGTCTTTCCTAATTTGTAGATTTCCATTTCAAGATCTTTCCTCTAAGCTGCAAAGCTTTTCTTTTAGAGAACTAGGCTCTAATACCAATTGTTGGAATTACAAGTGGGAAAGAAGTAAACTTTTGAAGGGGAGGGGGGGCGGGCGGGGGGGGGGGGGGGGGTATGCAGGGCGGAGAGTGTGGGGGTTGAATCAGGAGTTTAAACTTGGATCCATAAAAATTTTATCATTCACATATTACATGCATTAATATATTGAAATAACATACAAAGCATATGCATCAATCATGTAAACATTTAATCACACACACACACACACACACACACACACACACACACCAGATATGATGACCCAGAAACCCTCCAAGTGAGAAGCTAAAACTGGGGTGGGAATGACACCCAAAAATATTTACTATTGCAACAATAAAGTGTATCCAATTAAAGTTACAATGGTTTGACCATGAATCATGGTCTACCCTATGAAAGGTCTACCCTGTTAAAGGCTTACAAAGACTATTGAGTGCCACCTTGTTAGAGGATTTCAACACCCTGTTAGAAGTGTGCCTAGGTAAAGGACTTCAACTTACAATTAAGCACCCTATTAAAGGATTTCATACAGCCTGCTAGGACTACTATGTTAAGAGATTTAATTGAAATCACCTGTCAAAATGTCTCAGCATAGATCCTGTAGTTAGCACTTGCTTACCTGAAAATAGATCACCTCTATCCAATTTTTGATTGATCCTTCACGATCTGATTTGGTCATGAAATTCTCTTTTCAACATGGTAACTTTTTCACAAACTGTCTTCGTATTTGAGATATGAATCCATGTTACTTTTGTACCTCTTACTCCTAGTATTGAAATCACTAAATAGAGGTACTCTTTTCTACCATAGAGAAGGAACATGAAAGACTCTCTATCTTCTACAACTTTGGTGAGTTTATATTCAACTCTTTCAAAGTTCTAACACACACGCTTAGATTTTCCCACACCTAACAAATCTGATATGAAATTACAACAACAGTTCTTCTCCAATATATTTCTTCACACTTCAACCATATTATTTAATAAGATGAAAATTAGAAGTATGGTAACTTACTTGGTGTGTTGCATTTTCTTATGACTTCCAAGATTAGAGATGCTTGTCTTTTTGAACTTTGCAGTGACTTCCTCTCAAGAAAATGAAGCTCACTCATAGATCTAAAAAAAGGCTACTACTCCAAAATGGTATGTGTCGAATTCTTCAAAAAAATACAACAATAACTACTATAAATAACTTTTATCACTGGTTAGAGACTATAGTCATCATGCAATATGGAATTGGGACTAAATTTTCAACAAGATCTTGCACAAATCTACAAGACTCACTTGCCTATGTGACACAAGAGAAAATGACATAAAATTCTCTCAAATAATTATAAGATTTACACCCAAAATGAAAGGTTCAATTCAACTTTATGCATTCCAATAGACAACCTACTAGGCTTTAATATGATAGAAAGGGTATATGGATGCTACAAAAATTTGAAATAACAATCCTAACATCTCTAAACATTCATTTCTTCACTTATTCCCAATAGAGTCACCATTTTGTTGGCTCCTTATTTAACAATATTTAAATAACTAGGAAGCTAAAACAAAACACATCTAAGGGTAAATAATTCTGATGATGGATGCATTTGAATAGAACTTGGACCAACTAACAAGGGAACTATCCTTCTACTCTCCAAGCTTTAAGACCTAGATAGGTAGACCTTGGATTCTTAAAAACATAACTAGTGCTAAAACATATTCTGTAATCCCAACAAAGAAAATATGACCCTTAAATCTTCTACACTAATGCAACAAACTAGATGTGCAAGAGCTAATCATACAAACTAGAAACTCGCAAGCTAAGTGGGGGTCTTCTTTTCAGCTCTATAAACAAAAAAGGAAAATTCACTTTGATAAAAGATTTCAGAAAGATCCCTAAATGAAACAATAAGAGCATACATTATCGCAACTAAGATTAGTGTCATGTCCATCAAGCATTTGAATTCACAAGAGGATTAGAAAAGTAACACGAACCTATTTAATAACCCAAATCTATAAAATGATTCCTTATAACACTTCATAATAGTGATTCATATTTGACCTACTTATCAAAATCAACATGTAATATTGGCAGATCCACTATCTCTATCAATCAAATTACTTAATCCATTAGATTGAAGTATGAAAGAAGAAGGTGTATCTCACAACAAGACACTAAAAAGAGATGGAAACTTTTTTTTTTTCTCATTTCAAAACCCAACTCATTCACAACAATGGAGACAAAAAAATCTAAAATAATTTTCCTTAAAACCTTGATATTCTGTATTTACAATGCATAAATGACTCACAAAACAAAATACTACCAAATATTCGACACCAAAATAAAAAATCTGCTCAAAGAGACATACAATGTGTTGCTCATATAATTAAAAATACTGGAAATGGTGGAAACACCAGTTGTGAGACTTGCTCAACAAGTTGGAACCAACCCTAGAGAATGAGGGAAAAAAATTAGGGGAGTAGAGAAGGGTGATATATGATATTTTTATGCCATGTGTCACCTTTATTCTTCATCTCCATTGAAGCTATAGAATCTCTCCTCTCTCCTCAACTCAAAACCTAGATCAAATCTCATTATTATTGCAACAACCTCACAAATATCTTTCCAAATGATGACGAGAGAACACTTCTTGAAGAAAATCAAATATGCCTCTTAACACTCTACCAAAAATCCCACCAAAGTGTTAGAGAAATAAAATAATGATGCTAAGGTAACATTCACCAAGTTTGGCCCATACTTAGATGACAAATCTACCAAAAGAAGTGTCTAACTTCCATGAGAGAGTCATGAAACTACCAAGAAGATAAACAGTTGAAAAAATCCTTGTTGGAAAAATCTAGGAGTAATTCTTCACCATTAAGACTTACACTTGGTTTACCAAAAATTATGAAGAGTTCATCTCATGATCTTTCTGATGGTATATATGATACTCATATACTTGCTAAATATTTGAAGTTAAAACTCCTCTCTAAAAAACAAAGGTGAAGAAAATTGTAGACCTCTTCATATTTTAAAATTTTCATTCTATTATAAAGTTGAAAACTTTATAATAAGAGAACATTCCATTTAAAATGTGCAAGCCTCTTTGATTTTTCCATTTCTACATGTGGACCCCACTTTCTTTGGCCTTAAATAATAAGATATATATGTTATTATCTCCTTCAACTCCAAAATGTGTGCTCAACCTTGGAAGATATTTTTTATTAATTTCAAACCTTGGTTTTTTTCCTCCACAAATTGGTATGCATTCAAACTTGGTTGAGTAAAAAGTGACATGTGTCACCATGTGATTGGCCCATTAGAATCTAGTCACTACTAAGTTAGCATTCCTCTTGGTATCTTGCCACATCATTGCCATGTGACCCATCCTAATTCATCCTTGGATCCTTGTTAACCTCACCACCTTCATATTCTAGGACCCTGTGCCACATGGCACAATCTCACATTTTTGGAAGACTTGGTATGAGTCTCCCAAAACTATGAGATGTTGACACTTGTCCTCTGCTAACATCATCACCCTCCGACTTCGTCCACCATGTGTCTCTCAAAGATTCATTGGTTTCACCGTGTATGTCACCATTGAACACCATCTTATCACATCGATTTGAGCATCTATTAAGTCCACAGAGACACATGTATCCATATTGTGTTTTCACAAATTTTGACACCCTCATGATAATGCAAGACTCATCCATGTGTCAAGTTTGTACAACTGACCTCCTTGAAACTCATTACACATGTTTTCTTCCCACCATCCCAAACTTTGTGCCACATGGAGGGTTCTAATTCATTTTTGTGATTTCCATGTCACTCTGCCAGTTGCTAGTCACCTTGGTTAAAATCACCCTCCATAAGTGCCAATATTTGCCTTGGGATCCACTATGTATGTAAAATTCCTTGTATTTAAAGGAAGTGCTATAGACACTTACACTCTTAGCCCTCACATATAAAAATAGCTTGAACACCTACTTCTCATTGAATGTGAAACAAAATTTTAAAATCATTATCACTTAACACACCACAAAATCTTTGCACGTGATTTGACACTCTACAAGAAATGCAAACAAGAAATGCTCCATACAATGATTCTTCCAATCCAAACTGTAAGCACTTCTTTTCATGTATGTGTGTGTATATGTATATGTATATGTGTGTGTGTGTATATATATATATATATATATATATATATATATATATATATATATATATATATATATATATATATATATATATGTATGTATGTATGTATGTATAAGTGTGTGTGTGTGTGTGTGTGTGTATATATGTTCTAATATATTTAGCTCTTTTATGTTTTAATTATCACACAAATTATTGTATATGTGAATCAATATAGATATATTTCTTACATATTATATATGTACACACACACACACACGTCTCTGTGTGTGTGTGTGTGTGTGTGTGTGTGTGTGTACATATATCTATATATGTATATATACATACATATAAATATATACACACATATATACACACACACATACATACATACATACATACATACATACATACATATATACATGTGTGTGTGTGTGTGTGCATATATGTACACACACACACACACACACACACACACACAAATATATGTACACAAACATGATAATATGTAAGAAATATATCTATATTGATTCACCTATACAACAATCTACGTGACAATTAGAACATAAAAAGAGATAAATGAGTGTCACCCATATAGATGTATAAAAGTCTAAATTTATATACACAAATTTAAATCAAATATGTAGAGAAATGTGTCAATATTTATAGGAATATCAACCTAAACTAATATTTGTTAGAGTAAACAATTAATTTTATTTCATTTATTAAATTACCTTTACTCCCTTCTTAAGAGTTCACATTATGCACCTTGTATTTCCATTTAATAATTAATTAGTAATTATTAAATGTTATTTATCTCTTAGGGTTTTCCTTTTAGGGTTTTGGTCTCCTTCATAAGGATTGATTGGTTGTAAATTCATTCATTCTGTTTTGCACAAGTAAATTCAATCTTCTTGTTTATCAAGCAAACCCTTCTCTCTCTATCTTTCTTTCTTCCCTGTAATAGGTTATTTTCATGCAAGATATGTAGGGATCTATGAATTTTTTCATCATCAAATTCTACATGGTATCAGAGCTTTTCCTCTGGTTGCCTGTTATTCTTTGAAGAAAAAGAACCAAGGTTTGACAGAACAGATCTGACATTTTTTGTGAAAATAAGGGGGGGCTTTGATTTTTAGAGCACTTTGTGGCCGACAAGACCTCATGGTTGGATTAAGAAGGTTTCAAAACCCCCATTTTCATATAAGCTATGTCTATTTTGGCCAACATTGCATTTTGAGGCAAAAAAAAATTGCCTACCAGGGTTGTACAACCCTTGGCACGTGAAACGAGATTTTTTTGTGAAAATCACAAAAAAAATTAAAAAATTAAAATTGCATTTTAAAAAAATGTGACGCATTATAAAAAATGTGTTACTAAGTGGCGACCACCATGTCACCCAAGAGCCACCCTTTGGTTGTCACACCACTGCATCGCCTCTCTTTGGCCACCCTGCCATTGCAGAGCTACTCTTGCACCACCTCATCTATCATAACTGCTAACTATGGGTTGCTCATGCTCCTCCTAGCCTCCATTACTAGCCTGTGGTCATATGGGAGGGTGGAGGGCCTAAGTTTTCAGCCCATGTTTTTTTTTTTAAGGGGTTTCATAAATTTTGTTTTGCTACGGGAGCCTTGTCAATTTTTTGCCTCTAACTTGAGCATATAGGGGTATTTTTTGAATCCAAAAGAAGTGTCAGAAGGCTGATTTAAAGAAGGAGATGATGGTGTAGGTATTTTTTGGAATTTTTTTCTAGTTTGGTACCTTTTTTCACTCGAAGTGAGATGATGTATTTAATCTTCTAGAGGGCGTAACTTGCTCGTTTTAGCTCCATTTTTTGATCTAAAAGAACTGCTAGAAATATCTTCTTGAGCCCTATTTAGATTCTCTTCTATTTTCATCAGTATTTCTCAAAGGTACATTTGATGCTCAAAGTGAACCTTTTTCTCTCTCTTCTTGTTTCCACATTCCTTCTAGCAGTTGGGGTTCAGTTTTTTGTATTGTGGGGGGTGTTTTGTATTATTGTTTCTATTATTTACATCAGTAAACCAAAAAAAATTCAAAAAAAATCCAACACCTTAGAAAACAATGACCAAGACATTTTCTTTTCTAGAACTTTTGGCCCCTCATAACTATCACATATGGAAGACCTTGATGACACAGCTTCTTCGATCAAAAGGGTTATGGTCTTGTTTAGATGTAGTGCAACTAGTTCTACAGAGGCCTTTTGAGGTCATGCAACATAGGAGAAAGCTGGATGAGGCAATAGGGTTGATTTCATTATAAGTATCTAACAATCTACAGTTTCATCTTTATGGGTGTAATACCCCTCTAGCTATATGGACCAAGCTTGATGGCTTGTTTGGTACTGTGAATGAGTTTAGGGCACTTTAGATTGAGGCAAAACTTACGTCTTTTTTTACCAATTTATTTTCCATCCATTGAGGACTTCTTGATGAAGTTCGAACAATAGAGATCTTTATTGTAGGGTTGTGGGAAAACCAAGACTGACAGTGAGTTCATCTACCTGATTCTTTCTAAGATTTATGGAAACTTTTAGATTTTTTTCTTCTACCTTCTATTCCACTAAAGATGCTTTGGGTAATAGATTTTCCATGCCATCCTTTCAGGATTTTTGTGATTATTTGACTCAAGAGAAAGCCAAGATCTCTCATTTGGATTGTCTCATAGGCTCATAAACTTATGCATTGGTAGCTCGACCATCTTCAAGGATGAAGGAGACAACACAAAAATCTCATTCTACAAAGTCTTAGATTGATTCTTGCACTCACAGTTCATCAGGCCCACCTCCTCCTAAGGGGGTAAACCAAAACATGAAATATTGAATTGTGCTTATTTCAATAAGCTTAATCATGATGAGTCACATTTCTATGAGATGAAGTTAGATTTCTATGCCAAACAAGTTTAAGATTTGACAGCTCTCTTTTAGAAGAGAACCATTGATATTCCTTCTTCTCATAGATCTTCTTCATAATCATCATTTCAGTCAGATGGAAAGACATAGGAAAGGGTCATGCACTACGTGCTACTCATACTCCACCCTCTTCTAGATGGTTGCTGGATTTAGGTGCTCCACACCACATGGCATCTTCTCAAGATTTGTTCTCTTTTTTTGAGGCTTCTCCTACTCCACACATTTTGATGGGGAACAACATTGTTATGACTGTATGTGGGAAAGGTTCTATTGGCATTGATGATGGTAAATTTCATGATGTAATTTGTATTCCATCTTTGACCTATAACCTTCTCTCTATTTATCAGATCACACACAGTGGGATAGGGAAGACAGTTGAGTTAGCACAAGATTTAGTGAACATTAGAGATAGGGAGATAGGAGACATTGTTTCTATAAGGATTGTTGATCATGCTTCCCGCCTATATCCCTTTTCTCATTTTGGTCCACCACTCCACTATCAGAGACTCACTCTTGTTCTTCATGACAAACTACTGATGTGAAGTCAGGTTTCTTGAACTTATGTGTTGTTCCTAAGACTAGTGTTCTGACTTCTACACCTCTGCCTCTTGTTCATATTTCATCTCTTACATAGGATTAATCTTCAACATTGCCTACCATTGGAACTCCAGTCATCGAGCCACCTACTGCAGTTGTTGAGGATATATCAGAGGACGCACATCTCCTCTCACATGACATATTGAGCATACTTGTTATCCCACCTCCATTGGAGATTCTATTTTAGGATTCTCATGCTTTCTCCTTTGAGAATCAGCTAAGACTTCTAGATGCACCTTACATACATGGGTTTTATCATCCTTGTCCGCTGCCTTTGTTTCCTTCAAATTGGAGCCATATTGGTATGTTCATCGACATTGGAATTCTACCGTTCTAGGGAGCTATGGAGTCTCAAGCTTCTATCATGGGGGATTCCATTATACTTATGGTCTTGAGAGAGTCTCTTGAGATGTTTCATTTGTTTTTCTATCTCTTTTCGGAGTAGGGTTTTTCCCACTAGGTTTTCTCTATTTCTCCATTTCATAAAGATTTGATTGTGATTGGGTACCTCATCAGGCCTTGTTGTTAGGAACCAAGTTTTCTTTCAGCATTGCATTGTGGTTTCCTTACTCTTTTTTCATTATTTGTAGCTACATTATTTCTCATCTTAAGGGGGGTGTTAGAGTAAAGCGTTAATTTAATTTAATTTATTAAATTACCTTTACTCCCTTCCTAAGATCTCAATTTATGCACCTTGCATTTCTATTTAGTAATCAAATAGTAATTATTAAATATCTTTACCTATTAGGGTATCCCTTTTAGGGTTTCAATCTCCTTCATAAGGATTGATTGGTTGTAAATTCATTCATTCTATTTTTCAAAAGTCAATTCAATCTTCTTGTGTATCTAGAAAACCCTTCTCTCTTTGTCTTTATTTCTTCCTTGTAATAGGTTATTTGCATGTAGGATATCCAGGGATCTATGAATTTGTTCAACATCAAATTCTACAATACACACACACACACACATATAGATATAAAGAATAAATATAGAAAAAAGAAGAAAAAGATGAGAAATATCCTCAAGGAACTAACAAAACAAAATGCACAAATGGTTAACAAAAAGAACTAAAATCACACAACAAAGATAAGAATACAAAATACCACACTAAAAAATCATGCCAAAAACATAAAAAGCTAAAGAGGATGCCTATCATACACATATGCAAATATAATAGAAGACCAAAGACACCACACACACACACACACACACACAAATACATATAAACACATAAACATACATTCCTATTAGTAATTTTGTGTGTCTGTGTGTATGTATCATATTGATTAAATATACTCCCATGCAATATATATATGTTTGTGTGTGTGTGTATTATAAATTTACATACATATACATGTAGTGTGTGTGTGTGTGTGTGTGTGTGTGTGTGTGTGTGTGTGTGTGTGTATATGTATGTATGTATGTATGTATGTATGTATGTATGTATGTATGTGTATGTCTGTATGTGTATATGTACATCAACATGTAGATACACACACACACACACATATAGACATACACATACACATATACACATACACACACATACACACATTGACATACACATACACATACACATACACACAAAATATATTGAGTGAATGAATAATTACAAAGAGGTCAATCCTTATAAAGGAGGTTCAAATCTTAAAAGGTAAAACCTAGGTTACATTATAATAATTACTAAAAGAATTAATTATTAGATGTCTATAGTATAGCTTAAGTAAAATAGAGTTAATTAGAAAATAGCTAATTACTCTAACACCCCCTTAAGGTAAACTTAGGGAGTAGTTAAAAACCTAGAAACTACTACTAAAAGTAGATTTCAGTCCTAACAACAATGCCTAATGAGGTACCCAAGAAAAACTAAATATTTGAAAAGAGGAGAAATAGAGAAAACCACATGGGAAAAACCCTACTCCAAAAAGAGATGGAAAGAATGCTAAAAGAACTAGTGGAGGACTGAAGAAGCATCCAACTAGAGCATGACCTAGAAGATAGAAACATGAGGATGGTCATGTAGAACACAATTGAAACATGTAGAAGTTGCAAAGCTCTGTCAAAAAGTAACTGTTGATCTGAAGAACCTCCACTGAAATAGAAATTGACTAGGTAGAGAAGACTATAATATGCATGAGTGCTCTTATAAGACACTACTCAAATTAGGAAGCACACAAAGGAAAACACATGAACTCAAAGATAAAGATGGCAACCCTGAAGAGCTGATCAATTGAGCATGGAAGGTTTCATCCAAGGTAGAAATGAAAAGAAGAGTGTCTATATGGTAAATAATTCATCTCACAAAAATGCATAGGTACCTAGCCACTACATCAGCTTAGTACATAGGAACAAATACTGAATATATAGCTCACTCCATTGAACCAAGGAAGCATAAGAAACAAATAAAGAACCCCCCTAATGCAGATAAGGGTGAGGTGATAGGCAACTAGAAAATTGGGCCAAAAGAACTGCATGTCAAAGAACTAGTCTCAAGATGTACAAAATAATATATATGTATGTACTAAGGTGATCAATCTCAAACATGTCATGAGACTAATGTCATGGAAGGAATACTCAATGACAAAGGAAGATGGAAAAAAGGGCAAAACATCGACCCCCCATGGCACTTTAATCATAATAGTGCATATACAATAAGGAAAAAGATATGGTGAATCCCAAGAATACAATAATCTACATGAGTGTCCTCAGATGATACTACTCAAATTAGAAAGAGAAATAAGGAAAAATAATTGAAATGAAAATACAGATGCAATATGGAACTTTATCTCAATGCACTTATAAAAATGCATACAAATAATGTTTATAAAGACCATAAGAGACATATGGATGATACAAGAGATAATACAACCCATGAAAATTTGTCTAAAGTAACTAAATTAGTCCTCATACCTAAAATAACTAAGATATTTACCATAATGCAAAAATGTAAAAAAAAAATAGAAAGTGTCTAGAATAAAATTTGGAAAAAGAAATAGCATTACTAGAAAGAGCCTTGAAATACCTTTCCAATGATATAGAGAACTCCCAAATCAAATATTAGATACTCAAGATATGTCTCCTGGAGTGCAAAGTATAACTCTTGACTTTTATAGAAAAAAAACCCTTAAAAAAGCATTAAAAATGGAAATTTCTTATAGCAATATGATGAGCTCAAAACCAACTTTTTGGTGATATCTTGTTTGCCAAAATAGAATCTAGATGAGCAAGATATGACAAAAAAATAGATAGGTCTAAACTGAGCGAGGAGGTCAACCAGGTGTGATGATACATTTACTACCATCAACAAGTGACAAGCCCAAATTTAATGGTCAAATGGTTGTCGAGCTAAAAAAAAGCCAAAAAATGTCCCCACATGCCAGAAAACTTTAGTATGCCATAAAACCAGTCTATGTCACTGAAAAATACCAAATGACCAAAAAACAATAGGAGGTGTTGAAAAATTTACTAGTGCCCATGAAATAAACATTTGGAAAAAATAATTTCAAAAAACCACTGGCATGGATGAGAAAATGCCAATAGTTGCCAAAAAACTAGCAAACAATAAGCATACCCAATAAACCACTAAATAGATGGTAATACAAGTAAACCATCCAATAATAAATGGAAACCACCCATGCCAGTATAAACCACCAAACTACGTGTCATATAAAATAAATAGTTAATGGGCCAAAACCTCTATTCTAAACTATCAAGTTATGGAAAGCTTGCCCAAAAAAGTTTCAAACCCACCATCACTTTCAATAAAGTGCCAAAGAACCATTAGTCCAAAAAGGAAACTTGCCAACAAAATGCAAGGCAAAATTAAAACTCACGGGTCTGATTATGTCTTGGCACAACATCCAAGGTGGGATTAGATGATGAGGCACCATGTGGGCCCAAATGGAGTCTTCACTATTATAAAAATGTGTGACATGGGCATGAAGCACCAAAATACAAGGTCACTCACCACAAAATGCACACACTCAAAAAGAATGAAGTGCAGGTTCTGTAATGTGGCCACATGATCTCCAAATTATTTTTGACATGGGAGCCAGAAGATACGCCAATAGGAACTAAGGCCAAAAATTTCATGTGCTTTGGAAGTGAATTTCTAATTGGGCAACCAAACCAAAGCAACACCAAAAATTATGGGACCCTAAAAGATGGTGTGATACCCAAAATAAGGCACTTGAGCCGAAAAGAGCCATTATGGAGGCAAAAGACATGCCCACAAAATCTGGTGGTCAAAAACCAAAGAATGGTAAAAGAGGACATGCGCGCACCTCTAACAGAGTGTAGTCTAATCCATAGGATGAAGAATCATCAAGGCTCATATTTTCAAAAAAGAGTAGTACAAGAGGACCCACGAGGGTTTTAAAGGTGTTGTGTGGAAAAAAGAAGTGCTTTCTCCATAAAAAAAATACCATAGAAAATGGAGTAGGCATGATGATGCAAGATGCTCTTGCATTAGAGGAGTTCTTGAGCATGTGGATAGATTGCCAAACGTGAGGTAGTTTGCACCAGGACCTTGAGTTGGGTAAATTTTGCCAAGAAGGAGTTCTTGATTGTGTAGACTGATCGCCGATTGTGAGAAAGTTTGCACAAGGTGCTTGTGTTGCATGATATTTGTCTTATGAAGACTTGATTATGGAGAAGAGAAAGAAGAAGATGAATTTTGTGATTGGATGGATTTTGAGGATTCCTAGACTTGAGAAAATTAGAGCAAGAAATCAAGAGGCATTATGAGTTACATTCTTTGATTTATAGAAGCAAGTGAATCAATTAGAAGCAGAGTTGCGAAAGAGAAGAACGCATCACCAAAAAATACATGTTGATGATTCTTTGGATGTGGAAAAGAAAGAAGATCCAGTGGAGTATTAGACACATGATACAAAAGAAGAGCAAGAGGATGAAGATACACATATTTTCGAACCTGAAGTTGAAGAAGATGAAGAGCATGCAAATGATAAGATTTGTGAGCTAGAAGTAGATCAAGATGATTTGAAGATAGTAGCAATGGAGGAAGAATACAATGCCTTAGTTGGAGATCAAGCAAGTGAAGTAGTTACATGCATTGTTGACAACATGAAAGAGGCAAGCAAAGATGATGAATATGTAAAAGAGGTAAATTCTTACAAATCATTGGATGTTGTCTTTGAGATGAATTTGAAAGTTGATGATGGTTTGCAAGAGTTTCTTGTTAGTGATGTGTGGTATGCAAAAGAAGATTTCTATGGCATTGTTGAGTTTATTACATGTGTATTTAGTTCAAAAAAATTGGATGAGGATGAGACATATACTTGGACAAATTTAATTACAAAGGAGTATTTTCAACAGTAGACACTTGTTCTAGCTAGGAGTTGGAAAAGAAGAAAGAAAGAAATATATTGATGATGGATACTTGTTCTAGCGAGGTGTTGGAAGAGAAGAAAACAAATTTCATTGTTAGTTGCTTCATTTTGTGAATTCATATCCACAAATTTTTTCCTACCATAGGTGTTTGATGCAGGAGCATCTTGCATCACAACAAGGGGGTGTGATAAAAAATATTATTAAAAAAAATAAAAATAAAAATAAAAATTGTGGAGGAGAGAGAAAGTGACAAAAATTAGAGGAAAATAAATAAATAACGGGGAAAAAGAGAGGAAAGAGGAATTTCTATTTTCAAGGTGCATAGATGGCATAAATAGAAAAATAAGAAAAATAGTTGGCATTCCATTTATCAAGGTGTGTAGCTGGAATATTAGAAGTTTGTGGAAAGTTCCTTAGATCATGCATTTAATATTTGTTGTGATCCACAAAAAAAATGCAATTTTCTAATTGGGCCACATGGTGGTGCTTAGTTGTATTTGGGTGAGAATTTAATATTTATTTTAAGGTAGTTGTATTTACCTTTTATCCCACATTGGTTGTGTTTGTAACATCTTTGATGGTAAGTGCCTATTTAAGAAAGGCTTAAGATCATTTATAATCAAGCTCTTCAAGTGTAAGCTCTTGTAGTGAAACTCTCATGGTGTAATCTCTTGTAAGAAAGCTTGGAGGTGAAAGATCTTAGTGTGTAAGATCTTGAGAGGAAGTTTCTTCTTGGTGAAGCTCTTCTTTGTGGAAGTTCTCTTGGTGGAAGCTCTTGGTGTGAAGAATCTTCTTGTAGAAGCTCTTATTTGGGAGTTCTCTTATGTTGAAGCATTTGTAAACTTCTTTTGGAAAAATTCATATCTATGATATAATATTGTTAATGTTGTAAGGATTTTTAAGTATAATAAAAGCATGCTTTGTGAAGAAATTTGTCATCTCTTTGTCTCCATATTATTGTGTTTTTGTTTGTAAGTTGGTAAGGGTGGTGTGGCTCTTCATCACACGACCACAAAAAAATCGCACACCAATCTTGCATGCACATGGGCTAAGAAAATCTATGTGTACCACTCATGGAGGTTGGTTGACTAGCACTACCATGACCTATGCCTTGAGTTTTGTATTATTCATAGAGTGGTGTTGTTCTTTTATGAAGCACTGATCACATGGTACCAAGCATTTTGCAAGATAGAAGGTCCATGCTTAATTTCCAAGAACAAGGCATGGTCTTCCATACTAGATTGCACCCTCCAAAAAGACCTTCCTTGGTCTACCATTACCAGAGGTCTGTCAAAAAATACTTGCCTTCTAAAAACACTTAATGCACTGATTTCATGACATAGAGCCCATAAAATGTCCCCCCTTCTGCATGCACCTTATTAAGGCATTAAATGTTTTTTTTAAACAAAACAAAACAAAATCAAAGCTTCCCAGTTTAATTTAATAAAATAAAAAAATGTCGCTTGATTTTTGGGCCCAACGTTGTACAACCTTTTGCTATTTTTTTCCTCTGATTTCAATAGCTTCTTAATTGGACATATATTAATAGCTTCTTAACTGGACATATATTATATGGAAATTGGGTTTTTGGATGCTCTAAGCACAATAGTGATGTTGGTTTTGGCTCAAAGTGACCAAACACAAAGTCCCTCCCCCCTTAGATCCAATACAAAATACCTATAAAAAATGAAACCCTCTTAAAGAGAAATCACATTTTTGAAGACCAAGCCAAACCTCTCATAAAGAGAACAAATGCATGAAGATCTAGGGCTCTGATATCATGTTGAATTTGATGAAAGATCAACCCCACAACTCCCAACAATCACTTGCATGAAAACAAAGGTACCCACACCTCCCAAAATCTTTGATAGTCCTTTTCATCTATCAAAGAACTTTAAAAGAACATGTCAAAGGGAAACATGGGTGGGGCATACACACAGATATGGAAGGCTATGTAGCATGTGGGGCATGCAACACAGAGTGTGGGTGAGGCATCCCATAGGCTCACTCAGCTTTAACGGTGCAAACTCCAACAATAACATTAGCGACATGTATACTTCACCTACATGTGCAAGTCCAAAAAAGAATATGCCCCATCTTCTTCAAATAATAACATCGTTGACATATTAGTTTCATGAACATGCAAAAATTTGTTTGTGAAAATAAACAAAACAAAAGATATTGGCACCAAATTATAATTTTTTTTTTGTGAAAATATAAAAACAAATTGCCACCTCAATTTTTGTGCCGATGTCAATATGTTGATACCATGCTGAAGTTGATGAAAGATCAACCCCACAACTCCCAAGAATCACCTACATGCAAACACCTATCATAGAAAGAGAGAAGAAAAAGCTATGGAGGCTAGAATTCCTAGTCCACAGAGGAGACATTCTTGATGAAGAAAAAAATAAATTACTATTAATCAAAAGTGAATGAATATCTGAATATGGTTACAAAGAGAGACCATCCTTATAAAGGAGATCAAAACCCTAAAAGGTAAAACCTAGGTTGTATGATAGTAATTAATAAAATAATTAATTATTAGATGCATAAAGTTTATCTTAATTAAAATAGAGTTAATTAAAAAATATCTTAGTACTTTAACACTCCACTTTATGATAAACTTAGGGAGTAGCTAAAAACCTAGAAACTACTACTATAAGTAGAAATGGGTTCTGACAACAAAGCCTTATGAGGTACCCAAGCACAACCAAATCTATGTAAAGAGGAGAAATAGAGAAAACCACATGAAAAAAATCCTACTCCAAAAAGAGATTGAAAGAATGCTAAAAGAATAATGAAGGACCGAAGAAGCCTCCAAACTAGAGAATATCCTAGAACATAGGAACAAAAGATGATCATGAAAAATACCATTGGAGCATAAGAATTTGCAAAGCTATGCCAAAAAGTAATTATTGATCTGAAGAGCCTCTAGTGAAATAGAACTTGACCAGGTAGAGAAGACTATAATCTGTATTAGTTCTCTCAAAAGACACTACTCAAATTAGGAGGCACACAAAGGAAAGCAACTAAAAGATCAACCCCACATATGTGGGGTCGAGCTTTACACACATACAAAAAAAGATATATATATATATATATATATATATATACATACATACATACATACATACATACATACATACATACATACATACATACATATACAAATACACATACACACAGACTATAAATATACACAAAAATCATATTAATTAAATGCACTCACATGCACAATGTGTGTGTGTGTGTGTGTGTGTGTGTGTGTGTGTGTAGATAATTATGTATATACACATACACACAAACACATATATTGTGTGTGTAAGTGTAAGCAAGAGAAAATAAAATTGAAAGTAAAAACTAAAAATCAAGAAATAAAAAAGATAAGGTGAACAAAACAAAGATAATGAACATCAAAGAAAGAAAGGAAATAAGGGGGAAAAATCCAAGGGAGAGACAAAGGGGGTTTGACATGGAGGGGTGGCAAGGGGAAGATAAAAATAAGTGAGAGAGGTTCAAGGAGAACCACGGTCTAAAGAAACAAAAAATGAGGGGAAGACAAACCTAAATAGTAGGGTGTGGGTGGGGGGGGATGTGGGTAGTAAATGGGGAACCTAAATAGAAGAAAAAATAAAGAAGAAGCTAAAAAACTAAAGGGAAAAGGAGAGAACCAAACTAAGGAAGACGACAAGGGAAGCAGGAAAAAATGTGAGGGGACATCAAGGAAGATGGTGGCTATTGATCAAACATAATTAAGGTTTATAGGACTGGCTCAAGGACTACCCATTTTCTTAGTTGAGGTTAATGGGATGGTGGCTGATTTCAGTAACCTCTTTAAACTTCCTCTTTAAATAGCTATCTTCCTTGAAAAGGGTTTGGGTGCTCTCCAAACATATATGGTGTTTGGTAGATGATGAGTTCTCTACTAAAGCCAATTTGTGGACCCTATCGTGCTTGATTTCAGCACTATACTCTCAAATTCTAGTGTATAATGAGTGACCTATTTCACCTATATAGGGTGCACCACAGGAGAACACAATCTTATAGTCTCTAGAATCTAGAAAAGAATCCTTGGAGTCTTTGAGTAGGGGGACACAATTTTCTAACCCTCAAATGGGATTGAAAGAAACTCAAAGGCCCTTTTTTGGACACAATTTGGGAAATATTTTGAGAAATATAGTCAATAAATGGAATGATGATGATCAAGGAAGGTGGGGACATAGAAGGTTTGGGGTTGGTGTAGGACAAAACAAAAATACTTGGCTTAGTTAAGAGTCTTCTAGATTTCCCTATGAGAGTAACCATTGAAATTGAAGACCTGATGAAGATGGGTCAATTGTTGGTTTATGTTCTCATCATTGGAAATTTTGTGGCCTTTTAAAGAGAGAGTTTTAAGGATGCCCACCTTTTTTATAAGGTGATGTTGAGAAGATGAGTGGAGGTATATGTCATTATGGGTGGGTTTGCGATACACACATTTACTAAGGGATCCATCCGACTTCTTAATGAGAAGACCACCAAGAAAAGGTAGTTGGTTGTTTGACTCAAGCTGCATGGTGAAGGAAATGTTGGTGGCCAAGCTCTATTGATGTGTTTGCGAAAGTCATTGAATGTTTTTGAAGCCCATGTGACCAAAAAATATTAGGGTCATCAATATATCATTTCCACCATCTGGGGTTGAGGGGAAAGGAATAAAGGGCTAAATATTCCATATAAAGTTTGGCAATGATAGGGGAGAGGGGAGAACCCATAGCTACACCATCTACCTGCTCATAGAAAATATTTTTTAAGGAAAAGAAAGTGGACCTAAAACATAACTCTATAAAAGTGATGATTTCTTCACTTGTCTTGCCTTTAATGGTCTAAATAGAGTTAGGAATAGGGATCTTGGTGAAGAGGGATACCATGTGAACAATAGCTAGGATATCATTATGCTCCATCCTAGCATATTTTGCAAACTCAAAAAAATGGTTAGAATATTTGATGTACAAATTAGTATTTCCCACCAAGGGGGAGATAATCTTGGCAAGATGAGAGGCCAGGAAATATGTGGGTGAACCAATGGTGTCCATGATGTGTCTCACTAGAATACATTCTTTATGAACTTTAGGAACCCCATAGATGTGAGGGGTTACTTCTTTTAAAGATAGTATTTTTTTTCCTAGTGGCCTCATCAAAGGAAGACTTGGACACAATAGTCGTGAATTGCTTAAGAATCTTGGAGGATAGGTTGCAAAGAAGGATATTGTAACTAAATGAAATAGATAGAAAATCAAGCATCTTGGAGACATAATCCTACCTGTTCAGGATGACAATAGCATTTCCTTTATCAGCCTTGGTGATGACAATGTCATTTCATTGGAAATTAAATTCTTGAAGACAAGCATCTCCACTTTGGGGAAGTTGAGGCTAGGAGGTTTGGCACGTCTTAGGGTAATAACACAATCATGCCTAAAATCTTCAACCACATCACAGGAGAGAGAATGAATTGCATTTTCAATCTCTACAAGAAATTGAATGTGAGGAATGGTATGAGGAGCACAAGAAAAGTTAAAACCATGCTTTAAAAACTTAAAACAAAGAAGGTCAATCATGGAACAAGATAAGATGACCATGACTTTTCTCTACCAATCACATACCATTTGGAGAGAAGGGAAAATGTAAGGTGAGCTAAACAAAGAATGTAAATGGATAGCATGAAGACAAACATCATGGTTCACCAAGAAATCCACGTGTTTCACGATAGGATAGAGGGATTTAGAAACAAAAGAAAGAATGGGAGGCATGAACACTGAGTTGGAAAATGAGGGAGATGAGGTAGGGAAACCTACGTTGGAAGTGACGGGGGCCTCTATAGAAGAAGATAAGAAACCAATCATCTCTTATCTACAAATAGGCCTCCAATCTAAACATGCCTCAACACCTTGGCTTTTGACTACATCTGAACTATAGGAATATGCAACTCCTAGAGAAAAACTATGGTGTGGATGAGTTCAATCCTTGGTAGATGGAAAGGGAAATGCATAGTGAATGCCTCAGGATTTCCTATGGAGAGAAAAAAAACTTATCTTTTTTCCTTCTGATGCAAATCGCCTATCTTCCCAAGGCTCTAGCATATGAAGAGGTATCTAGATTGACCCATACATTGAAGATTGATGCATGCGTGACTTCTCAGGATATCACCTCCAACTTCACCATTTTCCTTCACTCCAATTTCACATTACTTTTTAGATTGCATATAGTTTTCCATTAGTTCATATTTGAAATAATTATTCAATGCATGATCCTTAGCATTAAAACATTATTAATTTTCTATGATCATGTATTTCTTTAGTTTCAATATAATAACATAAGTTTTGTTACAAATAGTCCATCTCCAACGTAGGTTCCAAATAGACTTTTGCATTTAATGAAGAGCAGATTATGTATCATCTAACTGCATTAACAAGCACTCAAGTCTAGAATAACCATGATAGGTTTCTCCAAGAGATATTCTCTTTGCATATATATTGTTTACTAATAAATACATAATGTTGTAATACATTTTTGTAACTAGAATAAGTTGTAATGAAAGATTAATTCTTTGCTATAAAAAAAATAGAGTTATTCTCTTCTTTCCTATATTTTTTGTGTGGTTGAACTTTCTTTGTTTTAGTGTGCATTGGTTTATTTGTTTGATTATTGTTGTTTCTCTTTAGATTGTTCTATATTTGGTATCAAAGTTGAAGGTGTTTGGAAGAAAACAACATGTTAAACAATTTTCATATCCTAGAGTTTGATGGAGTTGATTACTAATATTGGTCAATCAAGATGAGAACATTTTTTATTGGGAAAGATTTTTGGGAGATCGTTGAGTCTGAATATGTAGAACCTGAAGATTGGGATACTCTCCAAGCTAATGAAAGGATATTAAAGAAGGAAGCTAAGAAGAAGAATGTAATGATGTTGTTTCACATTTAGATGGCTCTTGAGAAGAGCTTGTTTCCTAGAATTGCTAATGCATAGACAAAAATAGAGTCCTGAAAGACTCTAAAAGATGCTAACCATGGCAATGATTAGATCAAGGTTGTGAAGCTGCAAACCTTGAAAGGAGAATGCAAGAAGTTTAAGATGAAGGAAACAGAGGATGTGGGATATTTATGTGTGAGATTCAAAGATGTGATTCATAAAATGCTCACCTTTGGTGAACCTATGAGTCAAGAGCATGTGATACAAAAGGTATTAAGATCTTTAGCCCCAAGATGGAATACTATAGCAATTTTTATGGAAGAAAGGAAAAATTTAGCCACCATGGAGTATGATGATTTGGTTAGATTTCTCATATCACATGAGGATAGAATAAGGGACACTTCTATTATCATTGATGAGAAAGCTTTTGCTACCTAATTGGAGATATTGAAGAATGATGGTGCTAGCGGTAGTAATAACAACAACAAAGGCTCAGGAAGGAGTCAAAATAAGAATTATTCAAGAGGATCTAGAGGAAGAGGAGGTGCTCAAGGAGGAAGAGGTAGAGGCAGATTTGATAAAAGGAACATCCAATGCTATCATTGTAATAAGTATGGGCACTTTGAGAGAGAGTGTAGACTAAAATCAGGTAACAATAATGTAACTTATGCTCAACAAGATGAGGATCCTTCCTCAGGCAATTTATTTGTGTGTTATGGTAAAGGTGAGAGTAATGTGAATGATTTTTGGTATTTGGATTCTCGATACTCTAACCATAGGTCTGGTAACAAGGATTTTTTTTTCAAATCTTGATGATGGTGTAGGATACAATTGTCTAATTGTGTATTGTCTTTTATGTTAGAAAAATGTCATATCAGTTGTCTGTCAGTGCTTACTAAGATCACCTAGTTAGCAAGGCAATTTTCCTTATCTACCGAGAATTCCTGGAGATTACTCTGCTAAGACAGTGTCTACCAAGGTCACTCGGGCATTGAAGGAAATTATGAGAAAAAGCAATGTTAACTGAGTTCTCATGGTTAACAAAGGAAAGTTGGTCAGAGTTAGTGTTCACTGAGTTCACTCGGTTGCCAAAGGATTTTGCAAGTTCACAGTGTTAACCAAGATTTGGTTGGTTAACATAGGAAATCATTTCAGGATCAGTGTTTACTGAGTAGGGTCAACAAATGAAGGATTTTGTTGATTTGGGATATGAAGTTCAATTATTTCAAGTATTGATTCCAGCCGATTGTGGTAATGATTATTGGTCATTTTAATTTGTAATTGAGCCGACTTAATTATCTGAACAATATAAATATAAGGTCAAGTTGAGATTCTAATGTATGGGAGAGAATGCAAGTGTATTGATTGATTGATAAGGAAAGTGTGTGAGCAAACTTGAAGGATGGTCAGATATCCTTCTAGAGTAGCAAAGTAATATTCAGTCAGGATGGATCTAGCATGAAGCAGAATAGAGATCTGTAATCAAAAATTTAGTTGCATCTCATTCAGGTCATTTCATTGTTACTTTCTTACCATTGTAGCAGTGATTCCAAAATCTCTTAACAAAGTTGGTTTAAGAGCCAGTTGTAAATCCTCTAACCAGGTGATAGTTCTATTGAATTATTTTAAGACCTCTTGCAAGGCCACTCCTTATAGGGTGATTAAATCCTCTAACAAGATCACACCTAACAATGTGTTTTGTAACCTTTAACCAAGTTGGCTCCTAATAGGGCTCACTTTAGAAGAGTGAAAATTAGTCACAAGTTACATTGGTGGTTTTTCCCATATTGGGTTTCCATGTTAAATCTTGGTGTCTCATGTGTTCATGTTATTTCTTTTATGCTTGCAAGTTAATCACTATGAATGTTTCAGATCAGTAATAAGTAAATCACACTTCTTTTACCAAGTTACAACATTTTCTTTGTGTTTATCAAATGACAACAACAATCAGTTTTGTTGACATCCAAGGGATCTGAAATATTTGTGTGGTAACTAATTCACCCCCCCTCTTAGTTACTCCATATATATTTCCAAAAATTGGTATTAGAGCTTTTGGTTCTTGCAGGAAAGGTTTCAAGGACCTAAACTAAAGATCAGGATGTCTTACAGGAGAGAAATTCCAAGGCTTAACAGAGATAACATTTCGGCATTGCAGGGACTCATGAGGCTTCATTTGGCTTCCATAGGTGATTTAGGATAGAAATACCTTGATGAAGAATACACAACCCCCACTAGTCAATTATCTGTTGGAGACATTGCTAAAAAAAAAAATCATAACACCATAATGATAGATATTGCATCTTCTCTTAGCTATGAAGAATTTGATGATATCAAGTACTACAAAACCATCTTTGAAATGTGGAACAACCTAAAATACATCTATGGTGGTGATGATAATGTTGGGAGAACCAAAGAAAAAAGTCTTAGAGGACAATTTGATCAGATGAGAATGAGAGGAGATGAAAACATTGCCAAATATATTGAAAGGATCAAAGCAAGTGTCCGTGCAATCAAAGCTTCTGGACGATACATCAAAGAAGAAACTATTGTAAGTAAAGTTCTCAAAACATTTCTTCATATTTATGCAATTGGAGTATATTCTATTCAAGAAAGGAGGTGTGAGACAAATCATAAGATAACTTTGGATACCTTAGTAGGAAGATTGATAACCTTTGAGCTAGATAACTATGACAATTATGTTCTTGCTTCCAAGAATATTGAATCTGCATTTGAGGCCAAGCTTTAACTTAAGGAGAAAGACAATAAAATAAAGGAAATTCAGTCAAAAAGTGAAGAAGAATTAGAGGAAAGTTCTGACAGTGATCTTTAAGTTGTTGAAGCTCTACTTGCAAGAAAATATTCTAGAGGCAGAGGAAAATACAAAGGTCATATTTCTAAGTGAGCAAGAAAGATACATGGATCATAGATAGTGGATGTTCACATCATATGACTGGTGACAAAACAAAGTTTGAACACTTTGAAGACTACGATGGTGGTAGTGTAAGGTTTGGAAACATCAATTTCTTCAATTTCTTCAATCTGATAATGATGAAGAAGATTAGATGACACTTATCTCTCATGTGAGCAAGAAAGATACATGGATCATAGATAGTGGATGTTCACATCATATGACTGGTGACAAAACAAAGTTTGAACACTTTGAAGACTACGATGGTGGTAGTGTAAGGTTTGGAAACAATGAACCTTGTTGCATAAAAGGGAAAGGTCGAATCTCATTAACCAAAGAACTTGTATATGATAATGCCTATTGGGTTGAAGGACTAAAACATAATCTATTGAGTGTAACACAACTAATCAACATTGGATTCAAGGTGGAATTCATGCATGGCAAGGTAAGACTGCTAGATGAAAAAGGAAAACTAATTAGATCAAGCAAACAAACAAAAGGTAACCTGTTTTGTCTTGATCTTGGTGAGTTCTCATGTTTTATTGCTCAAGTTGAAGAAAGTTGGTTATGGCATAGAAGGTTATGTTATGTAAATTTTGATAACATGGTGAAAATAAGAAAAATCAAGAAAGTAAGAGGCATTCCTAGTTTGAAGAAACCTAATGTTGGTCTATGCAAGAATTGTCAAATTGGAAAAATGGGAAAGACTAGTTTCAAAAGGGAAAACTATCAATCTGAAGATATCTTGGAAATTGTGCATACTGATTTGTGTGGACCTATTGGAATAGAAAGCTATAGTGGAGAAAATTTCTTTATTTTTTTTGTTTATGACTACTCTAGGATGATGACTGCTATGTATTTAAGAGAGAAATCAAAAGAGTTTGAGAAATTCAAATGGTATTTGGCAAGAGTAGAGAAGGAAACAGGGAAAAGATTGAAATGCTTAAGATCAGACAGAGGTGGTGAATTCATCTCCAATGAATTCAATAACTTTTGCATTGAAAGAGGAATCAAAAGAAAAGTAGCAGCCCATGGAACTCCCGAGTAGAATGGAATAGCCGAAAGGAGAAACAGATCTATCATGGATTGTGCAAGGACTCTAATGATTGAAAAGAACATTGCTATCAAATACTGGAAGGAAGCTATCAACACTGTAGTTCATACCTTAAATTGAGTACAATTGAAGAAGGACACATATAAAACTGGTATGGCTATAAACCCAATGTAAGTTACTTGAAGTATTTGGAAGTAAATGTTATATCTTGAAAGAATCTAGAAAAGGAAAATTTGATGTGAAAGGTGATGAAGGTATATTTTTAGGATATTCTTGCAAGAGTAAGGCATATAGATGTTTGAATTTTTCTACCCATAAAATCATAGAAAGTGCACATGTGAGAATTGATGAGTTTGCAAAAGGGACTGAAGAAGAAAACAAAAAGGAACTAGAGGATTATAGGAGATTTGTTTACATCAAACCTAATACATTTCCAGACACATCTATCAACAAGGAGACTTCTACTCTTGAGTCTTCCTTAATCACCAAGTTGCAAGAAGTTCAAACCAAGTCACAAGGACCCGAGTCACATTCTGAAGCTATCGAGCTAATGCCTACAGAGTCTGAGCAACCAAAACCAGAATTTGAAGTTCAAAAGGATGACAATGCAATTCATTCAAAAGGAAAAGAACTTGTATTGGCTAAGTATGTCAGAAGGCATCATGCACCAGATCAGATTATTGGAGATAAATCAAAAGGTATTATGACAAGAAGTAAGCTAAAAGGTACTTGTTTACTTGTTAATTTTGAACTTAGAAATGTCATAGATGCATTAGAAAATGAAAGTTGGATTGAGGCTATGAATGAAGAGATAGAGCAAACAAAGAAGAACAAAACTTGGACTCTTTTACCTAGGCCTAAAGACAAATATGTGATTGGAACAAAATGGGTATTCAAGAATAAGTTGAATGAAGATGGTAAGGTATCAAGAAACAAAGCTAGATTGGTGTGTAAAGGATATTCTTAAGAAGAAGGCATTGATTGTGGTGAAAATTTTGCTCCTGTTGTAGATTGGAAGGTGTCAGGACCTTACTTGCATATGCAACACATAAAGGATTTAAAGTATATCAAACAGATGTCAAATCTACATTTCTCAATGGTATTCTTGATGAAGAAGTCTACATTGAACAACCAGAAGGTTTTGTTGATCCAGACAAAAGGGACATGGTCTACAAATTACACAAAGCATTGTATGGTTTGAAACAAGCCCCTAGAGCATGGTATGAAAGATTGCATAAATGCCTTATATAGATTGGTTTCTAGAGAACTAATGATAACAATAGTTTGTACATTAAGGAAGGACTAGATAACAAGATTGTTTTGGCAGAAATATTTGTGGATGGTACTTTATTTATAGGGAATGATGATCTATGCAAAGAATTTTTAGAGCAAATGAACAAAGAGTTTGAAATGTCTATGTTTCGTGAGATTAAGTTCTTTGTTGGTCTTCAGATGTAGTAGAGCAAGAATGGTATCTACATCACTCAATCCAAGTATATCAAGGAGATACTCAAGAAATTTGGTATGGAAGATTCAAAACCAGTTAGAACCCCCATGTGTACTAGATTAAAGATTACCAAAGATGATGACTCAAAAGAGGTAGATCAGACCTTATATAGATCAATGATTGGAAAATTACAATATGTAGTTCATACAAGGCCTGATATTGCTCTTGCAATTGGTATAGTGGCAAGATTCTTGGCAAAAACTAGAGAAAATCATATGATGGCAATCAAAATAATCTTGAGATACTTGAAAGGTACTGAAGATTATGGATTGTGGTATAAACTTGGAGAAAATCTAGACTTCAAAGTATTTACTGATGCTGATTGAGTAGGAAATATTGATGACAGAAAGAGTACAAGTGGTGGAGCATTCTTTCCTGGTAAAAGGTTGATATCTTGGACAAGTAAAAAGAAAAATTGCACATCCCAATCAATAGTAGAAGTAGAATATGTTGCAACAATAGTAAATTGTTCTAATATTGTTTGGTTTAAACAGTTGTTGGAAGGCATGAAGGTTGAGATCAAAGAACCAGTTGTCATGTTTTGTGATAATACAAGTGAAATTAACATATCAAAGAATCTAGTGATGCATTCCAAAACCAAGCACATTGCTATAAAATACCACTTTGTCAGAGAATGGGTGCAGGAAAAAGAAATCAGATTGGAATATGTCCATACAAAAGAACAAATTGCAGACATATTTACCAAGCCATTACTTAAGGATGCATTCTTGTATCTAAGAGGTATGTTAGGGGTCATTACCATATCTAAAGCTCACTAAAATAAAGTTTTAGTGATGCATCAATAGTAACCAAGTTGAAGATCTATCAGTTAATGCAACATAGTCAAGGGAACATTGCATATGAATCAGTACTCAAGGTACACTGATACTCATTTGGTATGTGTTTTCTTTAGAAAATGTTGTCAAAGAGGGAGAGTTTACTATCATATCTAAAATTTGTATGGAGAAAGAAGCTATATAATTCCTTCATAGAGGGAGATTACTGCATTAGAGAAGTTTGTGGTATAAAATCTAAAAGGGAGAAACTTTCTATCAAAGAAAGTCTTGTTTTCAAATTTCATTTTCCTATGACGTGTTGTGTTGCCATCAATGTCAAAGAGGGAGATTGCTTAATACAATTGTCTAATGTTGTGTTGTCTTTGATGTTACACAAATGTCATATCAGTTGTTTGTTAGTGCTTACCAAGCTCACTTGGTCAGCAAGGCAATTTTCCTTGTCTACTGAGCATTCCTAGAGATTACTCTATAAAGACAATGTCTATTGAGCTCACTTGGGCATCGAAGGAAATTATGGCAGAAAGTAGTGTTAACCAAGTTCTCATGGTTAACAAAGGAAAGTTGGTCAGAGTCAATGTTCACCAAGTTCACTTGGTTGCCAAAGGATTTTGAAAGTTCGCAATGTTAACCAAGCTTCTATTGGTTAACACAGGAAATCATTCAGGATCAGTGTTTACCGAGTAGGGTCGACAAATGAAGGATTTTGTTGTTTTGGGATATGAAGTTTAATTATTTCAAGTATTGATTCCAACTGATTGTGGTAATGATTATTGGTCATTGTAATTTGTAATTGAGCTGACTTGATAATCTGAACGATATAAATATAAGGTCAAGTTGAGATTATAATGTATGGGAGAGAATGCAAGTGTATTAATTGATTAATAAGGAAAGTGTGTGAGCGAACTTGAAGGATGGTCAGATATCCTTGTAGAGCAGCAAAGTAATATTCGGTCAAGATGGATCTAGCATGAAGTAGAACAAAGATCTGTAATCAGCAATTCAGTTGCATCTCATTCAGGGCATTTCATTGTTACTTTCTTACCATTGTAGCAGTGATTCCAAAATCTCTTAACAGAGTTGGTTTAACAGCCAGTTGTAAATCCTCTAACCAAGTGATAGTTCCATTGAATTGTTTTAAGACCTCTTGTAAGACCACTCCTTATAGGGTGATTAAATCCTGTAACAAGGTCACACCTAACAATGTGTTTTGTAACCTTTTACCAGGTTGGCTCCTAACAGGGCTCACTTCAGAAGAGTGAAAACCAGTAACTAGTTACATTGGTGATTTTTCCCATATTGGGTTTCCATGTTAAATCATGGTGTCTCATGTGTTTGTGTTATTTCTTTTATGCTTCCAAGTTAATCAATATGAATGTTTAAGATTAGTAATAAGTAAATCACATTGCTTTTACCGAGTTACAATATTTTCTATGTGTTTACCGAATGAAAACAACAATCAGTGTTGTTAACATCCAAGAGATTTGAAATATTTTTGTGGTAACTGATTCACCCAACCTCTCATTTACTCCATCTATATTTCCAACAGATGGTTATAGATCCAATATTTCTCTTAGTTATAACAATACAGTGGATGTTGCAACCAAAGGAGCCATGGATGTTCAGACAAAGGAAGGTAAGAAAAGTGTTTAAGATATCTATTATACTCCAAAATTAAAGCATAATTTATTGAGTTTTGGGCACCTATGTGAAAAGAATTATAGAGTGGTATTTGATAATATGAAATGTACTATGTATGATAAGAATCAGGGAAATACAGTGATTATAGTAGTTCCTATAAAAAAGAATAGGATGTTTCCTTTGAAGTTTGGTGAAAATGACAATCGACTTGTCAATATGGCGTATAAGGATAAAAGTTGGTTACAACATCTCAGGTATGGACATTTGAATTTCAATAGCTTGAATATTCTCACATCAAATGCATTGGTTCTTGGATTGCCTAAGGTTGAGGAGCATAAACATTTTTGTGAAGGGTGTGCAAAATAGAAGCATGCAAGGGAATCATTCCCTAAAGGCAATGCATGGAGGGCCCGACACCCACTTCATCTTATTCATTAAAATTTTTGTGGTCCTATGAAAACACAAAGCTTGGGTAAGTCATAATATTTCATTACTTTTATTGATGATTACTCACGCATGTGTTGGGTGTAGTTTTTGAAGACCAAGGATGAAGCCTTTGATACATTCAAAAGGTTTAAAGCTCATGTAGAGAATGAGAAAGGGAACACAATTAGATGTTTGGGAACAGATCATGGAGGAGATTTTTTCTCAAAATATTTTTAGAATTTTTTTGAGATGAATAGGATCAAAAGGCAACTCACAAATACATACACACCCCAATAGAATGGAGTGGCTAAAAGGAAGAACCGTACTATGGTAGAAATAACAAGGAGCATGTTACAAACCAAGGGTTTGAGCAATTCTTATTGGGCTGATTTAGTTGCTACAATAGTCTATATTCTCAATAGGAGTCCTAAAAGTGCCTTGGACAAGATGAATCCATATGCACCATGGTGTGAGAAAAGGCCTAATGTAAATTATTTTAAAGTTTTTGGGTGTTTGGCTTATGTTCACATCCTTGATCAGAATAGGCAAAAGCTAGATGCTAAAAGTGAATCATGCATTTTTGTAGGTTATAGTGAGGAAATAAAATCTTACATAATATTAAATCCTATTACTAATAAGATTTTTGTTTCAAGAGATGTGATTTTTGATGAAGGGGGAGTTTATGGTCATCAAGAAGGTCATGTTGAAAAGCCAAAATCAGTTTTAGATGATGATATTATTGTTGATAATGATAATGAGCAACCAGCTAATGGATCTATTTCAAGATCACCAAGCCCACCAATTTCAAGAGCAAGTCCATTCTCAAGTCCTCCAAGAAAGGTACAAATATTAAGTGATATCTATGAGAGGTGTCAAAATCATACACATGAAGAAGATCCAGTAGGTGAGATGATAAATTTTGCATTACTTGCTAAAGCAGATTTTGAGCCATCATGGTTTGAAGATGCACATACTAATGAGATTTGGATGCAAAAAATTAATGAAGAGATGAATTCCATTCATAGGAATGAGACATGAGAGCTTGTAGAGCTTCCACATGAGAAGAAGAAGATTGGCACAAAATGGGTCTACAAGATCAAGTATAACGGTGATGGGAGTGTTGAAAGATACAAGGCAAAATTGGTTACTAAAGGTTTCACTCAAAGGTATGGCACTGATTATGAAGAAGGGTAAAATCACAAACCTATGTCACCCTTTTACAAAGGAAAAGGCTAACAAAAGTATAATTGTTCACCTTCAATGACATAAAAATGGTATTATTATTTAAAATTTTAAAATGTAGTAAATTAATGAAATGTGTAGAAATGGATGAAATTTAGGATTATAATTTTTAATAAATATTTCGAATAAGAATTGATATATTTTCCTATTTTTTAAAGATGACTTTTTAGTTGCTGAAAAATGCTAAAAATTAGGGGTTTAGTTCCCACTACAAAACTATATGGGAATAAACTTATTTCCCTTTGATCTTAGATGACATTATAGATAACATATGTAGCTAGAACATTCAAACATAACAATTGTCTTTAGACCTATATTTTCTCCTTTGTAACGATTCAAGTTTCAACTCTCCTAAAATCGATAGTTTTCATCTCCCGCCATATTTTTCAAAATAAATCTATTCCAACCAAAAGAAAAATTATACATTCTTAAAGAGGACTCTCTCCTCTAGAATGTCATATAATTTTTATTTTTTTTAATATAATTTAATATTTTATTTCTTTCTCAAATTCGACATCTTCTCGAGTGTTAAAATATGTACTTGTATAATTTTTTAATTACAATATACTATATCTAATTAAAACACTATGAACTCTATATGAGAGTATCTTGACTTTTAGCTCTATAACATGGTGTTTATATGTTATTAAAAGAATATCATAAAAAATAGTAAGAATTATTAAAATGTCAATTTTCTAAAATAATTTTATTTCTTTAGTAATTGGATACAAACTAGTATGCAAGATGCATTTAGTAGACATTTCTAATTGGAAAAATGTGAGACCATATATAACTTAGCTAGAATAAATTTATCGAGATCATATGTTTGAACAAAATTGATTTTTAGATGGAAATACTCAAATTCAATCATTCTTATAATTCATCCTGAAAGGTGACATAGCTTTGTACTTTTACCCAAAAACTTTTGCACTAGTAGCAAGAGAAGAAACTATTAGGATGTTAACCTCTCTTGCAGCTCAAAATCAATGGAGTATACATCACATGGATGTGTTAAAGTGCCTTCTTGAATGAGTACTTAGAAGAAGAGGTATATGTGGCACAACCATAAGGTTTTGAGATCCAAAGCAAAGAAGATCATGTCTACAAGTTGAAGAAGGCTTTGTGTGGCCTTAAGAAAGCACCACATGCATGATATGCAAGAAATGATGGATATTTTCAGAATAATAGTTTCCAAAGAAGTAAGAGTGAACCTACCCTTTACTACAAACAAGAAGATAATGATATTCTCATTTGGAGTTTGTATTTTGATGATTTTCTATATATGGGTAGTTCTTCAAAGATGAAAGATGAATTCAAAGTTTCTGTGATGAATGAGTTTGAGATAAAAGATTTAGGTCTCTTGAAGTATTTTCTTGGCATGGAGGTTTATCAAGGTAAAGATAAAAAAAATATTTTTCAAGAAAAGTATGCAAAGGATATGTTGAAGAAGTTTGATATGGCTGATTGTAAACCTCTTTCAATTCCAATCTCTCATGAAGTTGTATTGTGTAGAGATGATGGTACTAAAGTTGTTGATATGAAATCATATAGAAGCACTGTTGGGAGTTTGATGTTTTTAACTCATACAAGGCCTGATATTGCTTATTTAGTTTCATTGGTTTCAAGGTATATGTCAAATCCACCAGAGGAACATATGAAGGAAGCCAAGGGAATTTTGAGGTATGTGAAAAACATAGTAGATTTTGGCATTCACTATTCTTCTAATAAGTTTGAGCTTGTTGGCTTTAGTGATTTAGATTGGGGAGGTCATTTGGATGACCAAAATTCTACATTTGATAATTGTTTTTCTTTAGGTTCTAGTTTAATCAGATGGAGTTCAAAGAAACAAAGTATGGTTTCTCTCTCTTCTACACAAGCAGAATATGTTGCAGTCACTTCAGCTGGCACACAAGCTTTATGGCTTAGAAAGCTTCTTGAGAAAATTGGCAAGATACAGGTTCAACCTACTGTGATTTTTGGTGATAACATAAGCACCATTAAATTAGCCAAGAATTTGGTTCATCGTAGTAGGACCAAACACTTTGATCTGAAACAAAACTTCATCAGAGATTTGGTTCAAAATAAAGTAGTTGAGTTCAAGTACATTAGCACAAAGGATCTAATAGCAGATATTTTTATGAAGGCTGTTGAAAAAGATCAATTACTAGAACTTAGAGATCAAATTGTGAGTCCTCTCAGCATCAAGGGGGAGTATGAAGATTGATGCTTTCACAACTTCTCGAGATATTAACTCTAACTTCACCATTTTCCTTCACTCCAGTTTCACCATTACTTTTTAGATTGCATATAGTTTTCCATTAGTTCATATTTGAAATAATTATTTATTGCATGATCCTTGGCATTAAAACATTATAACTTTCCTATGATCATGTATTTCTTACGTTAGATATAATAGCATAAGTTCTATTCCAAATAGTCCATCTCCACTGTAGGTTTCAAATAGACTTTTTGCATTTCATAAACAATAGATTATGTGCCATCTAACTACAATAACAAGAAGTTAAGTCTAGAATAACCATCGTAGGTTTCTCCAAGAGAAATTCTCTTTTCATATGTATTTTTGACTAATAAATACAGAATGTTGTAATACATTTTTGTAACTAGAAGAAGTTGCAAAAGAAAATTAATTCTCTGCTGTAAAAAAATAGAGTTACCCTCTTCTTTCATATATTCTTTGTGTGGTTGAACTTTCTTTGTTTTATTATGCATTGGTTTATTTGTTTGAGTACTATTGTTTCTCTTTAAATCTTTCTACAGAGGTTTGGACGCAAAGATGCAACAAGCTCTAGATGCAGGGGCAATGACATGGCATTGAGATGGTTGATGACCCTCCTCAAGGACTAGATTACTAATCTGAGGAGGGAGATGCCTACATGGAGAAAAAAATGTTTAGTATGCACATTCTAGAGATGGTGGTTGATTTTTATAACAAAATAAGGAATCAACTGGGAATCTCTCCAGTGCTTAAGGAAGGCCATATCTGTAATTTTCTTCATAAGTTTGATTCTTAGCATATCTAGTTAAAACTCATATGCTTGGTTTGGCTTGTTATTAAGTTCCTTGAGGTAATTAGGAGGTTCTCATAGTCATTAAAGAAATACATTCAACATATTTTTGTTTAGTATTTTCTTTTTTCATCATGACATAATGAGGAAAACTATTAGATTTGTTACCTCTCTTAGGAGTGTCAAATCAGAATTTTACTAGGAGTTAACAGTTCTATGATTTCTACATAATTGTATTAATGAATCAAAAGTGTTTGTCCCATGTGATAATGAATGATGTCATTAAACTGAAAACATTCATATATGATTTGTACATGAGTCGTAAATGTATTAATGCATCAAAAGAATTTTCCCACTAATATAATATAATGAATTTGTTAAATTGAAAAAAATTCATCTATGATTTCTACGAGTCATAAGTGTATTAATAAATCAGAAATATTTCTCTAATAGTATAATAGAATGAAGTTGTTAAATTGAAAACTTTCAAATATGATTTCCACATGAATCATAAATGTATTAATAGAACAAAATTATTTTGAATGAAGTTATTAAACTACAAAGTTGCATACATTACACACATCGTAATTTTTATAAAAGAATCAATGATTTTTTCTTATTTCCTTATAATATCATGCACCCACTATTTCATAGTGCATCAAACAACTAATGACACAAGATGAACATTCTATCTCAAATGTCAATTACTTGGAAAAGTGATAAGCCACAAAGTGTTATTGGATAGGAGATTAAACATTTTCTATTATTTTTTCTTATATTGAAAAAATGTAATTTACAAAGGAAAGAAGAGTAGTTCACAAAGAACTGCAGGAAAGAATGAAGAAAACATTACAATTGAGAAACAAGAGGCAAACCAACCCACAAAGGTACATAGAGAAGAGTACACATTTTCAAATACAATTTATTAGAATCCAGATAAGAGGTTGAAGACTATGAAGTGCCCCAATTTGCTGATTCTTGATTAGTTGAACTACTTGGTGCTGGATACATTGGACCTAATATGTTGTCATGGTACTCTTCCTGGAATCCGCTTGCAATTGAGTGAAAATAGAAGCAAGACAATAAAATGTCTGAATAAAGTTTTAGAATTGCAAATTCCTGATGATCATAGGAGTTATCAAAAAAAAATTTACAACAAACTCTCTAGATGTGTAATAAGATAGTTTGTCGAACACTTTCAGCAATGATATTATTTCGAAACCCAACTCCAAGTAAAGCCTCCTTCTAGTTAAGGTAATGCCAAAAGATAGCAGGAAGACAATGACAAATAGAGTTCCATAACTTCTTCACAAAATAATAAACCCAAAAGATGTACGCATGTCTTTAGATTTCTTGCAAAAAGGACAATTAATGGGATTAACCATGATACATTTCAGCCTGCTACCAACTGGTAACTTGCAATGTAATATGTTCCAATCCATTAATTGTGCCTCTGTGTTAATCTTTGACTTCCAAATTTTAGCTAAGAGTTTTGCCCAAAACTTGTCACTAAATTTACAATTCCATTTGCTGTTCAATTGAGACTTCATGGGAAGATTAGGCAGTAGCTATAAATATATTTTCTTCAAAGGAAAAGAAAAGAAAGGAAATGTTGAAAGCCATAGCCAATCTTTGAAGAAATTGCATTGAATTGGGGTACACAATTTCATAGACAATTCTGGAGGCACTAGAGATTCCACAAAGATAAAAAAATGATTTGTGTTTATTGTTCAGATTAAATTGGGCTCTAATGACATCCCATGGCAGCCAATCTAAATTATTGAAATCCCAAAGATCTCCCACCATGTTAATGCCTTTTTTGGACAACAAATAAGATAATTTATGAAAACTCAAGGCCAAAGGCTGATCATGATACAATATGTGTCTGTTCCACCAAATAGAAGAAGTGGAAAAGCTAAAACCATGTTGGAGAGAACCATCTCTCCATTTTAAAAGATGCCCGACCCTTTGCCAAGCTTTCCAAATTGATTAGAGAGAAAGTGAGGCCTTAATAGAAAAGAAGGGAGCATGAAGTAACTTTTCCAGCCACCCCACACCTTGCCATTTGCCTCTAACCATGGCAAGGAATATCCTATTCCGAACAAGAACTTTCCAAGGTTCATCCCCTTTAGCAACTCTAATAATACATTTCACTGCCAAGCAAGACCCCTGGGTTTTTGGGTCAATTAATCCCAAGCCTCCTCTATGTTTTGGTTGTATGCAATGAGACCAAGATGTAGATATAAACTCCTTACTGCCATCCCATTTAGTCCATAAAAAATGTCTAATGATTTTAATTAAATTCTCATAACCTTTGTTGGAGGGCATCCAGCTGGATGAATAATAAACATGAGTGGCTAGAAAAATCTTATTAGCAACTTGGATTTTCCCAGCAACAAAAAGAAATTTAATACCCCAATTAAAAAGTTTGGCTTTGACTCTATTAAGATACCAAGTCCACATATCAGACAGAGTGACTCCCAAACCAAAGGGAATTATGAGATATCTCATAATCTCACCATGCTTAATATGCTTCCATTCACATGGAATCCAATGGGGAATATGCCCATCTCAAATTATCAAAAATTCTATTATTTCATGAGCTAGCTTAGAGCCAGAGACATCACAATATATTTTCCAAAACATCCAAAGTATTAGAGATCTCTTGCTCAGAGTTTTGTAGAAATAATAAGCTGTCATCAGCATAATGCGAGTTAATAACAACATAACTTTGAGGAATAGAAACACTTGAGATGAATTTCAGCTTCCATGCACCTTGTAACATATAGCCTAATGCATCTGCAATTAATAGATAAAGATAAGGGGCAAGAAGACATCCTTGACGAATAGATCGCTGAAGAGGAAAATGACTAGTCATCATATTATTGATAATGATTCGAGAGTTAGCATCCTGAAATAACATACAAACATGAGGTTGTAGTTTAGGACTAAACCCCAACCATTTGAGCATGCTCAAAATAAAATTCCACTGGATTATGTCATAAGCCTTATCAAAATCGAGTTTGACAAGAATAACATTCTGACAAGTTTGTTGGGCCCATTCGCATGTTTCCCATGCTAAAATCAAATTATCAAGAATATATCTACCAGCAATAAAACCAGTTTGTTCAGGTCGAGCAATTTCTTGCACCATCGATTAAATCCTATAAGCAAGAGCTTTTGCAATAATTTTGTTGGAAGTATTCAAAATTGTAATGGGATGCCAACTTGAAATGGAATCTTCATTTTTCCCTTTGGGAAAAAGTTTGATTATACCACCATTAATAGCAAGGCCCAAGGACCATCTCTTAAAGGCTTCTAAGTATAAGTAATAAAAATCTTCTTTGATGTGTTTCCACATAGCTTTGTAAAACTCCATAGGAAGCCCATCACTGCCCGAACATTTATAAGGAGCCATATTAAAAAGAACATTTTCTAGCTCTTCCAACATGAGGATTCTATCAAGGTATTGGTTGTAATCAACAACTATACACTGAGGAATGTGAACTTTAACAATATCTTCTAGAGCCTCTTGAATGTCTGGCCATTGATCATCTTTGAATAGATGTTCATAAAAATGTTTAAAAGCTTTGAATATTTCAGTTGGGTTAGTAAGAAGAGAACCAGATTTGTCTTTAATGGCACCAATCTTTTCCTTTTTGTGTTATTAACTGAGATAATTAAAGAAATATCGTGTAACCTTATTACCTTCTTTTATCCAATGTAATCTAGATCTGATTTTGGCTCCCTGACCTTTATAATTGTCCATCTTGCGCAATTGGTTTTTAGTAGTAGCAAGAACAGATTGAAGGTTTATGTTATTAGAATTAGCACTAAGAAGTTTTCTTGCATGCACAAGTTTACCTTGAAGAGATCTTTCTTTACGCTTCCGTTGCCAGGCCATTTTTTTCTCCAAAAGATCAAAGAAAATTAGTGCATTGAGAAATGGCAAGACACCACCAACCAATCCAAGAATCTCCTTCTTTGGGTTTAGGAAGAGAATTCCAAATCTCCTTAAGGGTAGCAAGGTAAGTAGGATTCTTTAAATGAGAAACATTTAGTTTGAAAGGGAGGGAACTCTTAGAAGTTAAGTTTTGAGAAAAACTAATGCTGCACACAATGGGGAAATGATCAGAAATAGTAGAAGACTGATCCACTTGAACACAAATCCCTGACGGATCATAAATTAGCAGGAGACTAGAGGAAACATAAAACTTGTCCAACCTACTCAATTTTCTACTATCTCCCATTCCGTAGTTGGACCAGGTATACCAGTTCTTTGAATGGCTAGCAAATTTGTCATGAATGGGATCAGTCACCCCAATGGAGTTACGATAGAACAACCAACTATCAAACTCATCCCTGCTAAGCTTTAAAAGACTATTCCAGTTGCAATCATGAGAATGTTCAACCATGTTAAAGTCTCCTCCTAAAATCCAATCAACATTGGGTAAATTATTGGCCAACCAATCCCAAAGAGAAATTCTCTCTTTAACAAAATTGGAGGCATAAATAGAACAAAATCCTATAAGCCATCCATTAATAAGAGTAAGGACCCAAGCACAACTGTGGGAGGGATCTTCTTGTTTGTCAATGATGTATTTTGAAACCCAAGGAGCCATCCCAATGATAGCACCACCTTTACCATCTGAATGAGCCTTCTGAAGAAAGGTAGTAGCTTTCCAGATATTATGTAAAGAAGCGTTAAGTCTAATGTCACTAATTTTGACCTCTTGGAGAAAGATGACATCAGGTTTCCACTTAATCACCATCTCTTTAAGTTTATATTTGCGATGAGGGAGAGAAATCCCTTTGACATTCCAAGAGAGTAACTTAAGTTTCATGAGATAGAGGAGAGACATCACCTTGAGCCAACACACAGAAACTATTATGGGACAATCATGTTCTTTGAGGTTTGGACTCCTAGAGGCAGAAGGGGATCTGGATATGGATCGATTTTGAAGAGTTGAGGAATCAGAAGAGAGTGGCTGGGGAGAAGTATGAATCAAGGGGGAAGAAGATGGTTTGGAAGAAGATGGAGAAGATGGAGAGGGTGAGGAATAGGGAGAGGATATGAGTCATGGAGAGGGATGAGTGGCAGGGGTGTGAGAAGAAACTAGATGTTCTTTCCTCTTCCTCACAACCCTCCAACCATCTGACATGACAATATCTTTATATGAAGGGGCAGAGTCATCAGACACATCCGAATGAGTAGAGGGGATGGGGGAAGAAGGAGGGGAACTGTTAGTGGCAATTGGAGCATGATGATGAGCATGATTACTGGATGGCGAGGTCTGAGGCATTTGAGCCATTTTGTTTTTCCTGATGAGGGGATGGGGGAAGAAGGAGGGGAACTGTTAGTGACAACTGGAGCATGATGATGAGCATGATTACTGGATGGCGAGGTCTGAGGCATTTGAGCCATTTTGTTTTTCTTGATGGGACAATCACGAATCAAATGGCCTTCCTATCGACAATAGAAACATGCATTTGGCTTATTCAAATAAATGATTGGTTGGTCTAATTCAAACCCAGGACCAAATAACTTAATGTTTTCTGGTAGAGGGTTATTTAGATCAACTTCCACACATGCTTTAGGATGAACCCTTAGACTTGAAAACTTGTCCGAGTTATGTTTGCACCAAATGACTCTGCCTAAGTGAGACACAATGTCTTTCAAAAATGGCCTGAAAGCTAAATTAAGAAAAGGCAATTCAACCCACATAGGATAGTGAGAACAAGAAGGCCCTTTAAGATAAAATTAAAAGTCCAGGCTTGCAGGTAGTAGATTTGTCCACATATAACCCAGGGACCATACTGTAAAATAGCCTTGGCATGTTCAGCTGATTTAAACATACAAGAGACATACCCTTTTCCTAAACTTCTTAAAGCCTCAATCCCCCATCCCCCGACTTTCCCAGTTATAACGGGCCCATTTATAAAAGTTTGCCTCAGAGGGGATGCCCTTAATAAAAGACAAGATTACAGTTTTGTTTTGGCATTCATCAATAACTTCTACAACATCATCAGGGAGTTGAATTTCTAGAACTTTACCAGGGCTTTGGTTAGTTTGTTCCTTTTGAATCTCCATATCCTTGTCCACTCTAGAGTTTTGGTCCTTTGCTCGAGTTGCCTCATGTACTTTGACCAATGGCATGTCCCCTTATAATTATGAACTTACTAGGCTATTCTAATAAATTTCTCAATAAGGGTATGTATTGTTTGCAACTCACCTCGTGCTTTTATAATCTAACCCTTTAGAGGATGAACTGGGTGCACTATAGGTGCCACTTTACTTTTTTGAATTTTATCAATAGAATAATATACAATGATTACCAAACTTCATGATGAGGCCACTTAAAATCCCCGATAGCACAAAATCAAGGCTCCCGTGAAGTACTCATTTCATATCAATATCTTCTAAATGCAAATGTGGACTTTGACATATATGTAGCTTAATACCTTACATCTAAAGGAGGGTGCAAACAAGACGGAGAACATACGGTCAGTACAATATGATTTTGGCCCCCACTATGCTCCCTTAAATTCAAAAGGAAGAAGACAGTGATAATCGAAGAAAGGGAAAATATCTAAGCGGGGGATGCACATGAAATGATGAGATGCCACATACGATTGAGTGGAGCCACCTTACCTAAGTTTTCAGGAGACCCGCAAAATATCTTGTGGGAAGAAGGGTGTCATCATTTATGAGGAGAATCCGTAGTCGGACCCGAATTATACATTTCAATTATATTTTATTGTCAAATTCTAACTGGACTTTATAAAGACCACTTACTTTTCGGACACCTGTCATGGGGAGTTATTTGCTTTGAAGGACTTATTTTTGTTCGGCTATTATAATTTCATGATGCTTAAGAATGTTCGGAAATGTGGTAGTGAATCAGATTATTAAAATAATAATTATAAAATAATAATAAGAACAAGAATTCATTTACTTGACATGTTAAGAAACAAGGGGCGCATGCGCCAAAGTTCCTACCTTCATGATTTTATGGTTGATTGAAGTAAATTTTGGTTAACATATAATGTATTTAATTTAATAAAATAACAAATAGATAGTAATGAAAAATATAACATTATAGTGCTAAACTAAATTAAATTACGACTATAGTTAGTAAATTATTAAATATATAATTGCAATGATGTATATTAGTTAAAATAGTAAAAGAATATATAAATAAACATTATAGTATCATGCTAAATTAAATTTAGATGACATCCTAAAGAACATTTATCATACCAAAGATATTTATCAACTAATTACATATGATATAGATAAAATTGTATAAATTTTTTAAAAAAGAGATAAATTGATTAATTTCAATTATTAAATTGTTTGATATATCTTGTTTAAGTGGTAAATTCATCCAATTGAAGAAGCTGGACAATATTCTTAAGTTTAAATCTATGCATAAAAATAAATAAACATAAATTAATTTAAAAATAACATTTATGCTTTTAAAAAGACCAAACACACTTATAATAAATAAAGTTGATAATATACCAAGCTAAACAATTTGAACTTTATTAAAATTGATAAAAAATTAATATTATGTATTTTAAAGTATAAATTAAAAATATCAATATAATAAAAATTATATATGTTAAATAAATGTATAATCTAATTAAATTATATATAAAAATAAAAAATAAAAGAAAATCTATTAAAAGCATTGGTTTAGATATGTAAAAGTAAAAATAATTAAATTCTAATTTAAACCTACATACAAATTAAAATAAAAATAAATATGAAATTAAACTATATAAAAAATAATTTTTGAAAATTGACAAGTTAAAAGAGCTAAAATGTCTATATTTATATTAGAAATAAGGAGATCAAAAATACAAGAGATTAAAATATCTATATTTGAATAACATTTTACAAATTACGAAAATAAACATCAATTAAAACTGATTGCCTTTTTTAAAAAAAGTTTATCCACTTGTCACAAATGTGGAAGAGATAAAATTAAAATTAATGCATTCATTAATAGAGGTGTTAGAAAAATGATTATTTAAAAAAAAAAAGATAAAGTTACAATTAATGCTTGCATTAATAGAGGTGTTGAAAAAAATAGTTGTATTTTTGTTGAAGAAAATTAAATTTTTTCATTGCCTTTTTCATCATGAGCCAATAGAGTTTTAAAAAAATTGTATTTTTCAATTTCAAAAAAACATGCAAATTAATAAACCTTTTGCAAACATTATATCAATGAAATTTTTAGATTATGGAACTAATATGGAACTTGGTGATTCCATTAGTTTCCTGCCAAAGGCAAGAACTAATAATGAGAACAACATTTTTAAAATTAAATTTCGTATATTATTATTTAGATCAATAAATTATTATTATGTGTATGTTGTTGAATTTAATAATATTAACAAACGGCATGTTCCTTATATGTCTTGAATAAGACTATTGAAATAAAAATTCTTTTATACAAATATTGATCAAATTCTTTAGTGCATGAATTTTAATTTGATAGTTTAGAAAGGGATACAATATATATTTTAAATCTTATTAATCAAATCGGTATATTATTTTGTAGTATGTTTTTTATTTAATAATATTGGCAAAGGGCATGTTCATCATATGTGTTGAATAAGATTATTATTAAAATAAGAATTTATTTGTGCAAATATTAAGTAGTAATAGTTCAACATGTTAGAAAAAGATTAGAAAAGATTCTTTTAAAATTAAATTATGTATCTTATCACTCAAACCATTATATTGTTTTCTAGTATGTTGTTGAATTGAATCAAAAGACATGCTCATCATATACTTTATAAACCTATCTATATTGCACTATAGTAAGAGGATCTCTCTCTCTCTCTCTCTCTCTCTCTCTCTCTCTCACACACACACACACACACACACACACACACACACACACACACACGTTTTACATAACAAGCTCACGTTTATAATTTGATCACTTTCTTCCCACCAATATGAGTGCATTAAACATGTTATCATAAGGAAATTTTATATACTTTATCCAATTTTTGAATGTTTGTGCATCAAGTATCATGTAAGGGAAGAACACTAATGGTATTGTCATATATAATAAGTTTTCATTGAAGTTAGCAAGGTTGTCTTCAATTTAATATGGCAATATTGTGATGTTTAAGACTACTTATTAAAAGATATAATCAATCATTACAAGTTCAAAAATCAATTAGCTAGTTGTACACAATAAGAATATATCCATTAATATTGGTTTTAGTCTCAAGTTTTTAAACTGTGATTTTATTTCATCTATATTATGTGTTAATAATTTAATTATTATTCATTTTTCATGATATATAGTCAACAAGTTTGACTTAAAAACTTACAATTAAATTCTAACGAAATGTCATAATTTCACATTTGCAAAAACAATGCCTCTGACTTTCCTATTATTAATAATATAATAATAATACCAATAGACTATTTTAAAGGCACATAAGTGATTTTTGTCATTAAATATAAATCCAAAAATACACTGTATAATATGTTGACTATAACATTGATGTTTATATAATGAAAATTAAATGAAAAGATTGATTACATTTTTACAAATAAATTTATCTCAAAATTTAACAATAATACTAATATTTTCTCTTCAATCTTTACAGACCTTGAACCCATTCAATCATTGTATAATTATCTATATTCGTTGTTATCATAATTAAATAACATATTGACACTATATTTTGACATAATATTTGTATAATATATCATACTATTATAATATTTTTAATATGGTACTTTCAATTATATCTAATCTAGTTTAAACAAAAAATAATTCTTTAATTGAGTGGTCAAAGCTCCTTAGATTGCTAAGTTAAATATTCAGAACGACAGGTTCAACGTATTGACAAGTAGATGAAAAGCAAAATATCTTCTCCAAACAAAATATCTTTTTTACAAACGACATCATTTAACCATGTATAGTCTTTATTTATATTCCTTACCTTAGTAACAATTGTATTCATACCAATTTTTATTTTTAAAATTTAATTAAGGTAGAAAATGATCGATTCCAACTACGCACTAAAAATATTTCGCATTTTGCATTGATCTCAAAATAATCAACTGTATATAACTATGCATTTTCGTCGTATATTAAAAATCATCATATTCGGCCGACAATTTCCTGATCGTAGACTTTGTCCGTAGGAGAGCTCAATGGATGAAGTATCATTAAAATCTTCTCTTGGGCCGCCCATTCCACTAAAACGAAAAGGGACGGAGATATTTTCGATTTTGGTGCGGGGAGGTAATAATACAATGTTTCCTTTTGTACACTATCTCTCACAAAGTCGAAGGTCATGTGAAGGGGTTTATTATGATTTTATTATTATTATTATTATTATTAAATAGTGCATCCTGTTTTATCTACATAGGAGTAGAACACTTGAAAGCCAAACATTCCTAAAATTAGAAAGACAGAGATTTATAATTACCTATTTAATGACAGCAGTCCATTGAAATATCTGATATGATATTCAATGTGATGTTTATACCTTACAATTCTGTTGCACATGATATGATTTATGACTATTTATATTAATTGAAATTCTAAAATATTGTTCTTCAACGCGTGCCATTCATTTTTAAAATTGAACAAGGTATTTTGTTTACTTTTTTGAAGATCAATCATTCGCATCCTTATCTCTTACTTCCAACTATACCTCTTTATCCTTCCCAATTTCGATATTATTGGTACATTGTACATAATCTGCAATTAAATTTTCAGATCGCTAGACTAACATGCCAATTTCTCTCAATGGACTTTAAAAAGAATGAAAGTTCAGAGTAAAAAGAGTTCAATATAGTGGCCGTGTCCTCGTGCATTATTGTCATATGATAAAAATGATCAAATAAGATTAAAGTCTCGCTGAGTGTGTGGCTCTTACATTGAAAAGGAATGAGGTTGGGATTGTGCCTTGGTGAATTTAGAAGAATGGAAACCCCTTAATCCTTGGTTCTTAGACCAAGAGATTTAGCCGTAAAACCTTATGCTAAAGTAGCCACAAATATTTAGTAAAAGACCTCCATATAAAAGTGTAAAATTACCAAATAGGGAAATCTCCCTAATTAAGCATAATAACTATTTATGGGAGCCGAATGCATTGGCCTATTTATTCCTTACATTAGCAGTTAGTAATATAACCGAAGTTACAAAGAAGCTCTCTATACAATCGATTTCGCAACTCTTAATAATTCCAGAGGGAGTAAAGCGGCTGGAGTGATAAGCTCTCCTCCTCCTCCTCCTCCTGGTAATAAATTTCATCCATTCGAGGGGGTGTGAGAAGAAGACCCTCCGCCATATTTTGCAACATGTTGGGCGACTCCTCCCACGAACACACTTGGCCCATTAACGACTGCATTATATCCGTCTGTTCTGTTTCCCCATTCCTCGAATCATGGCAAATTTCTGTGTCATGAATTTCTTCTTCTTCTTCAGGGGGATCTGAAGAACATTGCGAAGAGGGGGGAGAAAGCAAAAGCGTCGTCTTTGCATCGAATGAGTGCCCAGCTTTTGAAGCAGCGGACTGGATGTCGCGGGGCTGAGATCGAGCGGGGCGAGGCAGAGTGTGTGCAAATTGAGGGAAATTGAGCGCAGCCGATTCGCCCTTCAAGCAGAGAGCCGCTGCATCGTAAGCCCTAGCGGCTTTGTGAGGGCTGTCATATGACCCGAGCCATATTCTGCTCTTCTTCTTCGGCTCTCTAATTTCAGACACCCATTTTCCCCAACTCCGACGGCGCACACCTTTGTATTTCAACTTCTCTCTCTCTTCTCTTAATTCATCCGAATGAGCCTCGCTTGGTCTGTCACTTTCACTTGGGGAAGCCATTGCAATTACTAAGATGTGGAGCTTCTCAAATGACTGACGTTGCTGTAGGATTCATGAAGTCGCTCAATCCGCTAATATATTGAAAAACATGTGGCTCAGGAAGCATCGCACCAAACGGCGTGGGTGTTAAAAAGAGGAGATAGATGGTGAAATTTGTGTGTAGCTTACACATGGCAACTTGCTTCGTCATTTTGGGGGCGGCGCAAAGACAACAAATAGTAAATAGTAAATAGTAATAGTGCCACTGTCCATGATTTGGACCCTCGTACATCATTTACAGCGTCGCCTGCATGGATAGACCTATTTCGTGCAATATGCTGCAAAATATCGACGTGGGCAATTATTGTGATGTTTTTTACTTCAAATTTAGTTTCTACATTTTACATTGGTAAAGATGAAAAGTGTCTATTTTATGTGTGTGTGTTATATTAACATAATTATTTTATTTTTAATAACCATGTACATGTAGTTTCTATAGTTCATTATGTTATTTTTTTGACTTAGATCATGGGTAAGTCAATGGATGAAAGAATAGTTAGAGAACTTGCACACTTATTTAATTTTTAATTAATTAAAAAATTTAAATAGTTTTTAAAGTTTATGTCATGCATTTAAACTTAAGTCTAAGGTTTTTAAGATTCTCTTTAAAATTGTATATATATAGTTTTTAGTTATTTTATTTTTTTATTTATCTTATACTTTATGTGCAGTTGTATTTCTGGGCTAAGGTTGCTTGTAAATTTTTCACATCAATGTTTGGGATCATACTTTATGATCGATCATCAAGGTGAGAGAGTGTAACAATAAAAAATGTAGGATCATTTATTTTATAGTTTACGTCATGTTTTTAAACTCAAGTCTAGGGTTTTTTTAACATTCTTTTTAAAAGTGTAAATCTTATATTTGCAAAGATGAAAAGTGTGTAACTATATATTTTAAAGATATGATATCTAAAATTAAAAGTTAATTTTAGCTTATTTCATGTGTTTAATCATGAGTCTAAAATTTTATTTGATTCCTTCTTGTTTTTGTCTTGATTGTTTGTTTCTATTAGATGGTAACAAAAAATATTTCCCTAGATCTAAACAATATTATGAACAATAGCATCTTTAAATTAAAAAAACATATCCCTTTATTGATCTTATAGTCATCTAAATATAGTCATGCCTATTTATCCCTTCCACAAACTGCCCTTCAATAGAGGACATCATTATCTCACTCCTTCGATTAATTTCCTCACTCTCCATCTCTAGTACAACATATATCTTATACATTTCAACCCTTTCCTTTTTCTTCATTCTTGAATTAGCTTATGCCAATGACAAAGGTCAAACTCAATGACATAGAAATGACATTAGTAGCTCTTTTTTTTCTGATGCATCCTTCTCTAATGGCCCATAGGACCCTTTATTTTCACACATATACTACTCAACAAGATCCTTTAAATGAAGTCATTTTTTTTAATGTGTGTGTGTTATGATATCACCTTGATCAAGTTAGTCCTTAGTACTTTAACCCATGAGTATGTGTAAGATCATGGTGGGGCTAGAACTAACGATGTGAAAAAATACTAGTTTGAAAACGTCCAAAAGCGATTTGAAATTCGATATGACTCCCCCCCATCCTAATACAAATGCAAAAAAGAAACTACCAAAGTTTATCGTGTATCCGATGTATTGGATACTCAATGATCAGAATTGAACATGCATATTACATTAAATCCTATTATATTATTTGTAATGACTTTTCAATTTGAAATTGTCCATTCAGCTTCTAATAAGAATGTAGATAAAGTGACCTTCAACTTCCATGAAGATCTATAAAGAGGCTCAAGTCGAATTTAAGAGCAGAATGATATGGACATACATCTCGTTTGCTGAGATTGCCAATTTATATAAGATCTTATATATAGAGTTCGTGGGTACAGACATCTCAACCACGAGATTGCCCAACTCCTATAGAGTTTGTGGGCATACATCTCATTTACGGGATAGCCCAACTTTTATGAGCTCGAACACACAACTCCTCCATAAGTTTGTCCAAATTTGATTGATTTATAGGCATACATCTCACTTATGAGTTTGTCCACAATTGTATGAAATTTTATTTAAAATCATGAGTAAATTGAATTCTTGATATTGTTCTTTTTAAATGTGTTTACAATACCATTATTTCTTCTTTCAATATTGTCCTCTAAATTGACAAAATGATTAAGAACACTCAATACCCAGACATAGGTTTAAAAACAAATCCGAACATTGTTTGGCACATTTCTTTTGAAAGCAATGACTTACACCATCGAGTCTAGGAAAATGATTCGGGTATACGATAAAATCTTGCCGAATTTCCACTCCACTTTGCATCTAACAATAGGCAAGTTCAATTTTTGTTTTTTTTCAATTGATTTAATTCATTTTAAAAAAAAAATTAGGTTTTTGTAATGAAAATGGAAGTTTTAGTTTGATTTATAAATTGTTCACTTAAATTCCAATTCAAAGTTTAAATTTGCATTATAAATAAACATGCTAGACCCTAACCAACCTAGAAGTGATCCCCCCCAAACAATGATCCTCAAAATCATCCTCAACCACCATTACCCCCACAAAACCCTCCTCGAATTCAAGATTTAATTCAAGAAAACATAATTCAACTGAGGATTGTGCAATAGAAATACAACACTATCCTTGGATTATCTCCCATGCTAGCCACCCTTAATACTATTGTGGCTAATATTTAGACCCTTACTGAGCAACATTATGCATCTCTTCGTTGGCATGATGAGATGTATGACTAGTTTGATGATGACTCGGATAATGATGGGGTTGCAGCCCTTAATATTACTAGAAAGGAAAACACCCAACCTATTTGCCGACCCCAAAATTGGTAAAAAAGTTGACTCTATGAGACCAAAATTTTCAATTGAATAGTGCACTAATGAGGCCATTAGAACTCATTTTTGGGATTTCTAGTGAATGGTTTTTGACAAACTACCACACAATAATTTTGAGGTGCCCTTCTATTTAGTGAGAAAATTATATGTTAAGTTTGTCAGAGGGCTTGAAGTTAATTATTGGAGCATGAGGCCCAACATGGGAATAGAAGGTGGAGCTCTGCAAGATAGACCTAGGACCAAGCAAAAGAAAGCCACCACATATGTTCCCCTTGATATCCCCCCTCCTCCAATGCAACATCCTCATGTCATCACCAAGGCTAGTGTTGAATCTATTAGAGCCATTCATCATTTGAGCAGTCTACTAGTCACCTAGACTAGGTCATTGTTCCCTCCTCATGACGATGAAATTGTTGGAAATATAAGAGGAGTAATTGAGAGGGGAGGGGTGAATCCGTTTCCACTAAAACAATTCCAAATCCCTTAGATGTCAATGCAAAGTTCTTTTTAACTCATAGCTATGTTAGAACTAAATATTCACTATAACTCGGTTAAAAAAACTCTTACGATAATGATGTGTATTAACCTTTAGTAACTTAGTTGTAGAAAGATAAAGTAATAAGAAAATAACACGAACACATGAGACAAAAATATTTAACATGGAAACCCAGTATGGGAAAACCAACAATGCAACTAGTTACAACTTTTCACTCTTCTAAAGTGAACCCTGTTAGGAGCCAACCCTATTAAATGTCACAAAGAACACTATTAGGTGTGACACTCTTAAAGGATTTAAATCACCTTGTTAGGAGTGGCCTTTTTAGAGGTCTTAACACACTTCTATCTAGAAATGCAACCTGGTTAGAGGATTTACAAAATGACTGTTAAGTCAACTCTGTTAAGAGATTTCTTCACTACTACAATTGTTAGAGAGTAACAATGATGGACCTGATTGACGAAGCAATTGAATTGTAGATTTAGATAATTGTTTTGGCTTATCTTGTGGATCCTCCCTAATCAATATATTCTTTGTAGCTCCTCAAATACTCTTCTCTAAATCAGATATCCTTCTTTATTCACATCTTATCTTCTTCTCCACTTTCTCATTCTTTAATCCACATCTTGACCTTTCATATATATGAAACCCAATATCAAGTAGGCTTGAATTCCCTTTCAAATAAATAAATAGCATCAACTGAGTTAGATTGCATAAACCAACTAATAAATGAAACTAATATGTTGATGGTCAGCTCAAACTGGGTCACTCAGTTAGCATTGTGTTCCTTGGTAACCGACCTGACTTGGTTTACACTAAACTCCTTTGGTTACTGACCTAACTCAGTTTACCCAAGAATTCCTAAACTTTCTTCTTTTGAACTTATGTTGGGATGATACTAGAGTCCTCTAAACTTTGTTCCAACTAGCAGTGCTCAGTTAGAGTATAATATTTGTGTAACATCATTGACAAGATATAATTGAATAATTGTTATCAACAATCTCTTTCTTTGGCATTGATGGCAACACAACATGTCATTAAACAAATAAAACTTAGAGTAATCAAAATAATTTGTAAGATTTTATAATATCCTTAGTTTCATTTTGATTTTTCATCTATCCATGAGAACTCCCTCTAAGATTCTCCCTCTACCAACTTATCTTCAATCTCCATTAGATCAAGCTCTCCCTCTTGTAGATTACTCCCTTTGATCAATCTCTCCCTTAATGAATATATGGCATGTGATTCTCTATGCCTTTGACATCAAATGCTAAAGACTTGACACAATGATTTTATAATGTACCTGATGTACTAATTCACGTGCAATGAGCTCTAACTTCTTTGCATCAACTTGATAGATCTTCAAAGTAGTTTGGTTGATGCATCACCAATCTTTACTCTAGTGAGCATTAGATAGGGCAATGACCACAAGCTTTCCTCTTAGATACAAAAATGCATCCTTAGGTAATGGTTTGGTAAATATGGCAAGAACCTGCTCCTTTGTGTTAACATATTCTAATCTAACCTCTTTATCTTGAACTAATTCTCTCAGAAAATGATACTTGATCGCAATGTATTTTGTCTTGGAGTGCATCACTAGATTTTTAGATATATTGATTGGACTTGTGCTATCACAATAGATAAGCATTGGACCTTGATTTCTTCCTTCATTCTTGATAACAATTGTTTGATCCACATTATGTTGGAGCAATTAATTGTTGCATCAACACATTTTTCTTCTGTTGTAGACTGAGAGATGCAATGCTTCTTTTTTCTTGTCCAAGATATTAAGCTCTTTCCAAGAAAGAATTCTCCTCCATTGGTGCTCTTCTTGTCATCAACTCTTCCAGCCTAATCAACATCAGCAAAGAATTTCAACTCAAAATTTCCTCCTTTCTTGTACCATAGACCATAGACCATATACTATAGACCATAGACCATAGACCATAGACCATAGACCATAGACCATAGACCATAGAATTGAGTTCCTTTTAGAGATTATTGGAAATAACTATGGGAAAGTAAATTCTGGGGGGCAGGGGGTGTTGAATCAACACTTCAAAACTTTAACTATAAAACATTCACCACACATCCATCTCACAATTTAACATGTCAACAAAAATAGCTAACTACACTCATCCATAGCATGAAACAAATAACACATGACATGATAAATTTGGTACCCAAAAACCCTCCAACGAGAAGGTAAAATTGGGGAGGGGATGACACCCACAAATCTTCACTACTATGGCTGTAAAGTGTAGCCAATTATGGTTACAATAAGTTTGACTATAAACTATGATCTACCTTGTGAGGTTTTTGCCCTGTTAAAGGATTACAAAGACTGTTAGGTATCACCATGTTAAAGGATTTCAACACCCTACTAAAAGTGTGCCTTTTTAGAGGACTTAAACTTATGATAAAGCAAGCACTTGGTTAAGAGATTTACACAAGTTTGTTAAGACTACTCTGTTAAGAGATTTTCTCTATATCACTTGTTAAAATGATTCAACACCTTGATCCTTTGGTTAACACTCTATTGCTAGATGTCAAACCTTCTCTTTCCTGATGAATCCTTGATCCTTCTGATCAGATATGTCTCCTCTGTCCTCTCTCTACTTTCCTCTATTCTCTCTAACTGATTCTGTAATTCAAATCATTGTCACAACTTCCATAACCACCATGAATGCTCTCTCTACACTTAGAAATCATCTCCTTCCACACATTATGAACTCCTTAGGGTTTTCTTCCTTAAGTAAACATAGTGGACTAGGATTAGGTAAGAATCAATGGCTGAGGTTGATTGATATTTCCACTTCGAACATCCCTTTATTTGATTGGTTTTATGTATTGCATAGGGATTCACAATATACCTCCATACATATCTTCTAGAATTGTAAATAATCATTATGTCAACCCAAAAATTCTTTACATAGAAGTTTGTGCCATTACAAACAACTATGTCCAAAACTATTCACTCAACCTTTGAAGACTCTGATGCTCGACCATCACTACATTCTCAATGTTGTAACTTGGCTTTTGAATGGCTCCACATACACTGTTTACTCTGCTTTTGAATCACTCGACATAAACAATCTTCTTGGCTTATGAGTGACTCAACACATACTATTTGCTCGACATGTATTGTCTAACAATTGATGCTCAACATGCTTTGATCACTTAGCTCACACTAATTTCCAAGCTTGCTCTAATCACTTGGCTTGCACTGAAATATTGATATATAATAACTAGTTTTTTTTCATTTCCTTGTCAAAAACAATATGAGATTAACAGATATCTCATGATTCTTTTGATTTCCATCATATGATTTTCTATGGGATTTGTAGAGAATCTTGCAAATATACCAACTACTAATACAATACCAGGTCTTGTATGAACAACATATTGAAGTTTTGCTATCATAGATCTATAGGTAGTCTGATTTACCTCTTATGAATCATCATTCTTGGATAGCTTATGTCTAGTAGACATAGGTGTTCCAACTGGTTTGGAATCTTCCATTCCAAAGGTCTTCAATATCTCCTTTGATTGCAAATTGAATTCCTTTGTCCAAGACTTGGTTCCCATAGTCTATGACTCATGTTCCTCTATTTGAGATTCGGTTCAAACTATCTCCAATTCGTGTTGCTTTGGCTACAACTTAGGTTGCACTAACTACAACTCGAGTTCCTCCATTTGAGCTAGCAAACATGTAGTTTGAGTGAAGTCTAGGTAAAATAAATTACCTTTTGTTTGATTGCTAGTTCCAACTGGGTTTCCTTTACCATCTAGAAGCATGGCCTTCCCATTCATGAATTCTACCTTGAATCCAATGTTGTTCAACTATGCTACACTTAGAAGAATATGTCTCAGTCCTTCAGCCCTATAGTCATTATCACATTTGATTCCATCAGTCAACACAATGCAACCTTTTCCCTTCACATAACATGGTTCATTGTTTCCAAATTTAACACTTCCACCATCACAGTGCTCCAAGTGTTCAAACTTAGTTTTATCACCGGTCATATGATGAGAACACCCACTATCTATTATCCATGTGTCATTCTTGCTAACATGAGAAATAAGTGCAATCTTTTTATTATTCTCATCATCTGATTCATCCTTAATAGAAATATATACCATTTCATCTTTATCATCACTTTCATAATCTTTAGCAATGTAACGATATTTATTACCTTTGTCTTTGTAGCTTTTGAAATCTTCCTTTCATTTGAACTTTTTGGACTTTTTGTCATCTTTACTTTCCTTGTTTGGAGACCTTGCAACAATGTGACACACTTCTTCACAAGAAAAAAAAATTAATGGAAACCTTTATATTTACCTTTGCTTTTTGGTAACCTTCTTGCAAGTAGGGCTTCAATGGCTTCAAGGTCATCATCAGATTCTTTCTCTTCTTCACTATTAGACCATTTTCCTTTTGAGGTTCCTCCCTTTCTACCAAGAGTTAGTTTTTCTTTTAATGCTGATTGTATGTTGTGAGATCCAAGAAGATAGTTATCAAATTTATCCAACTAAAAATTTGTTAACCTTCCCACTAGTACTTCCAAAATCATAACACTTTTGGGATCACATCTCATCTCTTGAATAGCTGAAACTCTAATTGCATAAATAGGAAGAGGAGTTCTTAATACCTTGCTGACTACTATTTCATCTTCAATTTTTCCTCCTGAAGCTCTAATTGCACTCATACTTGCTTTTGATTCTCTCACTATATTTTGTAATGTTTTCATCTTCCCTCATCCTCATTTGATCAAACTGGCCTCTTAAACTTTCTGCTTTGGCTCTCCTCACATTATCATCTCCTCCATTGATCTTTTGTAGCTTGTTCCACATTTCATGAGTAGTAGGATAATATTTTGTTAATATTATATTGGTTTTGACATATGAGTGACAATATACTTAAGTTAATTTCTTAGTTCATGATGAACAATTAATGTATGCCAAGAATAAGTTTCCAAATATTATATGTCAAGTGAGAGATATATAGTATATATCGACTTGTGAGCATTGAGTCACTCAAGTGCTGAGTAGATAGTAGATGCCGAGTTATTTAGATGTCAAGTGATTAGTGGATGCCAATTCATTCAGAGGATGAGTTATAGCATTGAAGTTTTAGTGGATGTTAAGAATTAAACACCTCAAGTGTTGAGTAAATAGTTTTGGACATAGTTGTTTGTAATGACACAAACTTCTATGTGAACCATTTTTGAGCTGACTTAAGGATTTTTTTGCAATTCTAGATGATAAGGATGAACCTTTATTGAGGATCCCTATGCAGTACATGCAACTAATAACTGGAATGGATGTTTTAAGTAGAAAAATGGGTGAATCACAATCATTGATTCATACCAACACTAAGTCACCTATGTCTTCTTAAGGAGGACAAACCCTAAAAATATGTAGGTGTGGAAGGAGTGGAGAGAGAAGCTTGCATGTGCAAATAGAGTATTCATGGTGGCTAAGGAGTTGTGAATTGAGATACATTGCAGAATCAGTTAGAGGAGAACAGAGGAAAAGAGTTAGAGAAAAGAAGTGATACATATGATTAGTGAGGATCAAGTACAAATCAAGAAAGAGGTGATATGTTATCTAGCAGTAAAGTGCTAACCACCGGATCATTTTTGATATAGTCTAGTACGTGAATTAGTTGAATTTCTTAACAGAGTAGTCCTAATAGGCTACTGTAAATCCTTTAACATGGTGCTTACTTCATTGTGAGTTTTAAGTCCTTTAATCAGGCACACTTCTAACAGTGTGTTGAAATCCTTTAACAAGGTAAGATCTAACAATCTTGTAAGCCTTTAGTAGGGAAAACCTTTCACAAAGGTAGATCATAGTTTATGATGAAAATTGTAGCCTTCATTGGATACACTTTACTACTATAGTAGTGGAGATTTGTGGGTGTCATCCCCACCCTAATTTTACCTTCTCATTAGAGGGCTTCTAGGTAACCAAATATCACGTGTCATATATGTGTTGAATGTTATTTTCTTTCATGCCAGGATGAATATGTTTAGCTAGCTATTTCAATTTACATGAAAATTGTGAGATGGATGTGTGGGGAATGATTTTATGGTTAAAATTTTGAAGGACTGATTCACCTCCACCACCCCCCCTCTTGGTATCAGAGAATTGGTTCTCTGGAAAGGAAAGCTTTGCAACTTTGAGGAAAGATCTTGAAGATGGAAGTCTACAATTTGGGAAAGACTATTGAGATTTAGAGGATTGATATCCAACTTGCCCTACATCAATTGAATGAAGAAAGAGATGCTTTGAAGAAGTCAGTGAAGAGAAGGAAAGAGATAGCTATTGAAGAGAATGACACACAATACCAAGAGGAAGGCACTACTGAATTATTTGCAAATGGAAACACAAGTGCATTTTATGCAACACTTGCAGATCTAATGGAAAGAATGGAGTCCTAATTGAAGAGTTTAGAAATCTTAAGATAGAACAAGAAGTCCAATCAATATTTCTATGTGAAGTGACCAAGTAGAAAAAAAAAGTTGAAGAAGAAAAAGTCACGAATTAAGATGACAAAAGGATACTAACCAATAGACTAGAAGAGAAGACATCACAGGTGAATGACATTGCTCACATCAAAAAATTGAATCAAATGATGATTGCTAATCATGAATTGAATGGAAAAGATATTGAGATCACAACAATGAAGTTGTAGAATGAACAACTAAAAAATGATCTGAAAAGAGAAAAAGAATTTGCTGAAAGTTTCAATAGACCTAGTGAAGCCATTAAGTACTTTGGATAATTGATGGGATCTCCTAGATCTAATAGTGATACTATTGGATTGGGTTATACTAGTACTAAAGAAGGAGAATCATCTAAAAGTGGTGAACAAAGGAGAAACAATTGTTAGAACTACAAACCTACTTGTCATAATTGTGGTAAGATAGGTCATACAACAAATGTTTCTAGGAGCAACAATGCAAATCAAAACCCTAACAAGAAATTCATGGGTAACTATCACAAGTGCAATAATCAAGGACATCAGGCACATGAATGTAAGACCAAGACATCAAGTGCATAAAGATTTGAAGGTTACTGCTACAACTATAAGAAGTATGGACATAGAGAATATGAGTGTAGATCAAAGCCCAACTAGTCATCAAACAAGCAAGCCAAAGTAAACCATATTAGTAGTTCCTACAATTGGGATCAAAATAAAAGGGATAGTTGTCACTATTGTCAAGATTATGGACATGTTTCTAAAAATTGCATTAGAACACATTTCAGAAGTGACTACAAAAGATGGTTGAGTCAAACTACATGTTTTAGTTGTTTGAAGACTAGTCACATAAGTAGAAATTGTCCAACAAGGTCAAAAGCACCTAGCAATGAATTCAATAAAGGAAAAGAAAAGGTTGATGTTGAAGAAGTAAAAGTGTAGATGAACAAGATATGGAAGAAAAAGGAAGATTTTAGTACATCAAGCTTAGATAGGGTCACTTCACCCAATGGATCAGGTGATCACACCATCCCCAACTAGGCAATTAAGAGGTATGCGTGGGACAAATATTTCAAAGTTTAGTTATACATTAGTTCCAAAGAGTCAATTCTAAAAATATCATATATGCATAAACAAATATGAAAAGTATTGATCTTAGAGCTTATAAGAAATCTATGTGTTTTCATGTTACTGCCGAGCATAAAAAGTTTCACTATGGTTGCTAAGTGAAAGTTTAGTTGTTGCTGAGATATCAAAGGTGATAGTTTTGGACAAGATCATAGTGGTTCCTGAGTGTGGAAGGAACTGCATGGAAGCTGAGTGAGTAGGAATTTCTATTGTACCTGAGCTTATAGCTGTGTAAGCACTGAGCATTTATTGTGATATTTTAAGGGCTATATGGTCAATTTTCAACTCATTTACAATTATTTGAGATTGAAGAGAGCATGAAGATATGAAGGAGAATTGGAGTAATCAATTCAAGGGTTTTCATACTGAATTCAACTTCTACTTAACACTAGTCATCAAAATTTTCAAGGTATTTATTGTGTGTTGAACTATGCTGTTTGAATTTTTGCAAACTCTAGTTAGTTGTTATGATGTCTAGATCTTCTACTACTATGGTTAAGGAACAAAAGGATTTTTTTAATTTTTAATTAATTAGTAGTGAGATCAAACAACCACATTTATGGGAAATCCCTAACATTACATATAAAGGAGACCCATCCGGTGCATTTCTATGATACTACCATAGGTTTTGATGATACACAATGTAAGGTGTTGCTACACTTGTAAGCTTGGAAGAATTGGAGACATGGAGATAAGAGATGTATATATAAAATTGTGTGAGAATAGAGTATTGAAGGAAGAATTCAAGGTTGCAGAGAGAAAAGGGTTAACCCATGCCCTAGATTTTCCAAATGTGTTCAAGGTAGAATGGATTCAAATTGTTCTTAATAAAATTCATGAAAATTATGTATCATTGGAAGATTGCCCTATCAAAATAAAAAAGAGGACCATTCATAGAGTGATAGGGTATCCAACCCTTGATAGACCTAAGACAATGATGAGTGATGCAAAAGAGGCAGTTGAAAAGAATATAGGGGCACTATGGAACAAGAGAGGGATGACCCTAGACACAATTTTTGATCCCCTAATTGCATTTGCGGTAAGAATTATTGCACATAAATTCTTTGAATCCAATAGGTTAAATAGTGCACCATGTATGGTTGTGGATTTGGGTTACAATATAGTAAAGAAAGACCATTCTTATGACCTTGCCGAGTTACAACTCCAACATTATTTGAAAACTTGGGAGCCATAAGAAAGACTAAAAGTGCACAATGAAAATTTGGTTCAATACTTGTTTGTATATTTTTCTATGTGTAGAACACTTTTCCCTCATTTGGAAAGTAGCTTGGAAGACTAACAGATCACTTGTAGTGCATATTGGTGAATTTATAGAGGAATTGGGAGATAATTTTGGGACTGTGATGACTAGCTATTTTGAGGACTTTAAGAAGTCAATGAAAGAAAGATTGAGGATTCTAGTGTCACTAGTTGAAAAGGATTTAAATGATGTTTATTTTCTAGTTTATGTTTATTTCACATATGCACAAGTTGTTATTCCAAGGGTGAGATGGATCAAACCATTGTCTTATGCAATTAATGTTGATGAGGCATTTGCAACCATCATTGCTTTACTAGTATAAGAAGTAGATAAGAATGCAACTACTTTTGGAAACTATGATGTATAAAAGTCAAAGATCACAATGGATTTAAAGACAACTTCTATGATGAGCAAGAAGAGTAATCTTGTGAAGAAACTCAAAGAATAATTTGGTGATGGGGTAGATGGAGATGATGAAGAAGAAGGTAATGACTATGATGAAGATGCACCTACCCATGCACTGTTGGAAGATTGGGGAGATTGTTGGAAGATTGGGAAGATTGTTGAAAGATTGATTGGAAGCATGAAAGATGATGATATTGCTATGGGGGAGTACTAGTATGATGATATGTTAAATTCATGACTAAGTTTGTCATTGATATCAACATAGTAGTTTTCTGTGGTATCTGATATAAGAATAGTGGAAAGATCAAGTTGGTACTGACAACTAGTTGAGCATTATAACCATTGGAGGTTATGGGAGATACTTCTGAGTATCTGGTATATGTAGTTAATGTTGGAAGAAGAAAGGATAAGTCTAGAAGAAGATATGTAAGTTTTGGTGATGTTTGTTCTAAGATAGAGTTTACAAAGGCATGTTCTAGTAAACTTGTTATATCTCTTAGCAGAGTTGATATATTGAGGATCAAGGTTGAGGACATAACATGTTGAGGATGACGTGGCTAAACTTGCTCATCATAATATTATGTGTATGGAAAGCTATTCGAGTTGCATGGTGGAAGATTAATGTTATTGCTAAGTGTAACATGTTAATGTGGTCCTATAATAATTAATTGAGGACTAACAACCAACTTAAATAATTTTTTTATGGACTTGATATAAAGGAAGGACATTTTCCTTTATCATGTGGTATGTGATGATGTGCACGCGAATGTTTGAGAAGCAATACAGATTGTAGAATGCAAAATTGAGCAGAGTAGTGTGGGAGTGAAGGAAACTTCATTGCCAAGGTTTTGCTGAGTGATTCAAGGTTTGGTATTTGGATCTGAGGTTCATGACCTAGTCTACAAGCTCTGACAATGATTGGTCTAGTTGATAGGAAAAATGAAAGAGTAAAGGAAAGATGAAGATAACAATAAATTACTTGTTTGAGTAGTGAGCTCTTCTTGTACTTGAAATTGCATGTTTGAGTAGTGGGCTCTTCTTGCATACATTGTACTACAACTCCTAACAGGGTTGGAATCTCCTAACAAGGATTCAAAGTCTCCTAACAAGGACTCTATGTACTAAATTTTGTAATAGACTCCTAATAGGGTACATCCTCTGACAAGGAATATTTATATTAATACATCATCTTGTGGGCATCATTCCTACCCGGGTTTTTATTCTGATTAAGGGTTTCCCTAGTCAAAAAATTTGGTGTAATTTTCTATGAGCATTTTATCATGGTTGTTGTTTACTTTGGTTGAATGGTTAAGTTTATTTAAACAAGATAAATGTTTTAATTATTAGATAATTGATTCACCTCCCCCCCCTTTTAGTTATCTTGGTGGACTATTGTTTCTAACAATTGGTATCAAAGCTTTAAGTCCTTGAAGATAAAGTTTAATAACTTTGGGAGATCCATGGTGAACATGTTCAAGATAGATAGTCTAAATTTCAATCGAACAAACTATGATAGCAAGAAGGAATATATTATGAGGAGACTTATGCTCCAATGGCTAGAATAGAAGTAGTAAGATTATTCTTAGCTTATGCAACACATAAGAAATTCAATGTATATAAGAGGGATGTCAAGTTAGCATTCCTAAATGGAGAACTTGAAGATGAGGTATACATTGAGTATCCTGGAGGATGCCCTTTGATAGATGACAAGGAAATAGTATGTAGACTAAGGAAAACATTATATGGATTGAAGCAAACACCCAAAACCTAGTATGCAAGGTTGAAAAAACATTTGACAAAACTTGGATAAAGAAAAGGTATGGAAGATAGTAATCTATATTGGAAAGATATTGATGATGGTTTGATGATTTTGATAATATTTTCTAATGAAATCATATTTGGAGGAAATGATGAAGAAAGTGAGAAGTTTGCAGAAGAGATGAAGAAAGAATTCGAAATGAGTGTTATAGGAGAGATGAAATATTTCCTAGGATTACATATTGTACATAATAAAGAAGGAATCTTTATTTCCTAGACTAAGTACTCGAAGGATTTACTAAAAAATTTTAGTTTGGAAACATGCATACCCATTGAAACACCTATGGTAACTAGACACAAGTTATCTACAAAGGATGAGACACCTACTGTTGAGAAGAAGAAGTACAGATCTATAATAGAAGGATTGTAATATATGACTCACACAAGGCTAGATGTTGCAAATGTAGTTGGAATTGTTGCAAGATTTCAGGCTGATCCTAGAGAAGCACATTATGCAATAGTAAAAAGGATATTTAGGTATCTAAAGGGAACATCAGAGTACCAATTATGTTATGAAAAATCTAATGGTTTTACTCTAAGTGCTTATACTGATGTAGATTGGGTAGGCAATATGGATGATAGCACTAGTGGAGAAGCTTTCTTTCTTGGAGGAAGATTGGTTTCTTGGTTAAGAAAGAAGTAGGATTGTACATCTCAAAGTATAACAAAAGCAGAGTATGTTGCAGAAACAAATAATTGTAATTAAGTCATTTGGATGAAGTAGATGCTAAAGGATATAAGGATAGAAATTAGTGAACCTATTGTTATATATTATGACAAAAAAAATATGGTAAATATGTCCAAGAATCCAGTATTCCATTTGAGGACTAAGAAAATTTATATTAAGTATCATATGTTGAGAGAAAAAGTTGCAGAAAAGGAAATCAGATTGGAGTATGTGAACATTAAAGAGCAGCTTGCAAATATATTCACTAAGCCTCTTCCCAAAGAGACTTTTGAGTATTTGCAAGATATGCTTGGGGTTATGCCCCTTCCTAAATCAGAGTAGAAGATGTAAGAGTGCATCAGTGCAATGTAACAAAGCACCATTGTTTTCTCGACTAAATGTTTATGCTTCCTGAATACGGGAGTATCTATGATGGATAGAGTCATCTAGGACTCTTGTTGATATTGTTTTGAATAGTGTCTTTTGACACTTGAGTGACACTTGAGTTAGTAAGTATCAGTTGTTGTAGAGTTTGATGTAGTAGAGTTGGTTACCTTTGACATTGATGTCAATGGGGGAGAAGTTTGGCATGAAAAATATTATGTTGAACAAGATGTTTAGTATAAGTACAGTATGTAGAATAACAAGAATACCAATTTGGTATAGATCACATTAAGGTATATCAATGGGGGAGTATGATTCATGAGGAGGATTTGAAGATGAATAGTCTTTTGTTGGTATTCTTGGAACTATATTTTTTTCATCTATGTTTCCATCACTGCTAAAGGGGGAGATTGTTGGAAGATTGGGAAGACTGATTGGAAGCATGAATGCTACTAATATTCTTATGGGGGAGTACTACTATGATGATATGTTACATTCATGAATGAGTTTGTCATTGGTATCAACATAGTAGTTTTCTGTGGTATCTGACAGAAGAACAACATAAAGATCAAGTTGGTATGGATAGCTAGTTGAGAATTATAACCACATGAGGTTATAGGAGATACTTTGAGTATCTGGTATATGCATTTAGTATTGGAAGAAGAAAGGATAAGTGTAGAATAAGTTATGTAAATTTTGGTGATGTTTGTTCTAAGATAGAGTTTATAGAGGCATGTTCTAGTAAACTTGTTATATCTATTAGTAGAGTTGATATCTTGAGGATCAAGGTTGAGGACATAGAGAAGACATGTTGAGGATGACATGTCTAAGATCTCTCATCGTAATACTATATGTACTAAAAATTATTCAAGTTTTAAGGTGGAAGATTAATGTTATCGCTAAGTGTAATGATTTGTTAATGTGGTCCTATAATAATTAATTGAGAAGGACTAACATCTGACTCAAAGAATTTTTTTATGCACTCAATATCAAGGAAGGAAATTTTCCTTTATCATGTGGTATGTGATGATGTGAATGTGAATTTTTGAGAAGAAGTAGAGAGTGTAGGATGCAAAGTTGAGTAGAGAAGTGCAGAAGTGAAGGAAACTTCATTGCCAAGGTTTCGCTGAGTGATATGAGGTTTGGTATTTGCATCTGAAGTTTGTGACTTGGTCTACAGGGTCTGATAGTGATTGGTCTGGTTGACAAGATAGAGGAGGGAGCAATGGAAGAGAAAGATAATAGTAAATTACTTGTTTGAGTAGTGAGCTCTTCTTGTAGTTGAAATTGCATATTTGGGTAGTGGGCTCTTCTTGTATACATTGTACTACAACTCCTAATAGGGTTGGAATCTCCTAACAAGGATTCAATGTCTCCTAACAGGGACTCTATGTACTAAATGTTGTAATAGAATCCTAATAGGGTCCATCCTCTAACAAGGAATATTTACATCATCTTGTGGGCATCATTCCCACTGGGGTTTTCCTAATAGGGTCCATCCTCTAACAAGGAATATTTACATAATCTTGTGGGCATCATTCCCTCTGATCAAGAGTTTCCCTAGTCAACATATTTGGTGTAATTTTCTATGAGAATTTTATTATGGTTGTTGTTTATTTTGGTTGAATGGTTAAGTTTGTTTAAAGAAGATAATTGTTTTAATTGTTGGATAACCGATTCACTAGCCCCTTCCCCCCTCTTAGTTATCTTGGTGGACTATTGTTTCTAACATGCACCACTTGCTCTCACACAAGGTCAAGGTGAGGACCAAGGACAAGAAGAAGAAAGAATTAGACAAAGGTGCTGAGGTAGAAGAAGCCAATGAAGAACCTATAGCCAAAAAATAAAAGAAGAGAAAAGAAAAGAAGCAGGTAGCAAACAAACCTAACAAAGTTGTGAAATCTTCACAATAAAAGCCTATAGTTCCTATTAAAAAGGCTAGCACAAGAGCTATTGCAAAGAAGAATCAGGAGGTTCAAAAGCCTAAGGGAAAGAGAGCTAGTACAACTACACAAGGAGATGAACTTGAGTAGAAACAAAGAAGTAAGTATATTTCCCTAGCTGAATTAGATGAGTAGAGGACCACATTAGAAGGAAACAACCAATTTAAAGTGGTAAGTCATGGGCCCTCTTCTAATTTGGACAACTTGTGTGAAAATATAAAGAATAATGCTGATTTAAGTGGATTCACACATGTTGAGTTTGATATACTTGGGAAGATAGATATGAATTAAGTAGAAGAATCTATATATGTGATGATGACAATTTTTAAGAAGACTCCAATTGAGATTTCCAACTCTCTACCCAAGAACCTACAAGAAAGAGTTGAGCAAAGATGGAAATATAGTTTTACAATTAAAAGAAATATTAGAGAGACTACACTTGCAAGAGTGATGGAAAATTTGGAAAAAACTGAAATGAAAAAGGCTATAAACAAGAAAAAGGGAAGATTTTCTCCAAAATACCAAGCCTTTAATATTCTACAAAATAAAATTGAAGAGGTTGTTCAGTAGAGTAGACATGTATGAAAGGTAATTATGGGCTAAAAACTCAAAAGGATATTGAGAAAGAACCTAAGGAAGTAGGTGAAGACAAGGTAGAGGAGGAGGTAGTTAAAGAAAAAAATGATGAATCTATGATGAAAGTACATGGGGAAGGCACTACAAAGGAAACAGTTGAGGAAGAGCAATAAAAAGACCAAAGTGTACTAGAAGAATAGATGTCGAGTGCTAGTCCACAAAAAAATATAGTAAAGGTTAAGGATGTTTTTGATGTCACCATTTAGAACATCAATCCCCTAATAAAGGAGAATATGAAGAAAATATTGACTGAGTCCACCATCAGAGCACAACTATTTAGTCATCCTATTTTGGTGAGTATGGGTGAGATTGAGAAGGCAAAATTGGCATTTGCAGGGGAAAAACCACAAGCATTATCCATTGTCCCCACTCAATCTATAAAGGTAAAACTTGCCATGCATATGGTAGTATACCAAAGGAAAGACACCATACTTTCACATATCAGTACTAAGATACAAAATGTTTTAGTACCAATAATTACAATAACCGAGAAAGAAGGGACACAAGTCCAAATAGGTCAAGAAGCCAGTCCTGAACCTACACCACAAGCACAGGATGGTGGAGAAATGAAAGAAAAAGAGAAAGATAGGACTAGAGACTCAACCTTGACTATGAAACAAGAGGAATTAATAGCAATAAAAACACTAGTTACCTTACCAGACACTGCTACTCCTACTCCTAGTCAAGTACTTCACAGGCTGAGCATTGAAGTTATAACATTGCAAGCACCAAGGCCAACTCCTAGCACATCTAAGGTTGATGAGGTGACATCCTTTGGTGATATAAACTTAGATGAGGTGATTGAGTTACCAAATTATGATCTTACATCAATCGCAATAGAATAAATGAGCATATTGCAAGATTCTCTGGTAAGGAAGAAACACCAAGAACTACTGAGAAGGGAACACATGCAGAAACAAGCACTTCATGACATCAAGGATATATTTCTTGATGAATCTAGTCTCCTTTCACTTGATGAAGCCAAGTCAATCATTGACTAATTGGAAATTATTGTAGAGAAGATCAATGATGAAGACCTAGATACCAATGTCAAATTATAGGAATGGTTTGAGAAGAAATTTCAAACCAAGGTGGATGAATATATATCTAGTGCCATTGCACTACACAAGGTTGAGTTGGCAACCAATATTGAGGGTGTAAGTAAGACGTTGGAACACATTTTCTCTCTTTACACCAAGTTGTGTGATGTTTCTCTATTCACATAGGAAGTGCAGAGACATATTGACCATCTAGAGGGAGATTTGAAGAAAACAAGTAACATTCTACAACAATCTCATGTCCAAGGTCAGTCTCATTTTAGAAATCTATTATTAGCACAAGGTCAGTTAGTAGCATTTCAAACTCAAGATAAAAATATTAAGGCAACATTGATTAGCATCTAATCCATGTTAACCCCTCACATGGAGGTGTTACATAAGGAAGTAGCCTATGTAGAGACATTGTTAAATAAAGATCCCCATCTTTCTACACATGAAGGCTTGTCACCCTAGCTTCTATGTTAGACATACATATCAAATTTATGGAGGTATCATGTGAGAATTGGGATCCATCACTGAAAATTATAATGGAGGTCCATAAATCTTTCTTGGTCAAACACAACATTCGTGTACAAACTATGACATAAGTGTCAAAAGGGGGAGAATAAGTTTTGGGGGAGAATGAAGAAAGGGGGAGAATGCATAAAAGGAGAGATAAAGTTTGGGGGAGACCAAATAGAGACTACAAAGATAGAGTCAACATAGGTATTCAGAATCAGAATCAGAATGGAACAATTAGCTTAGGGGGAGTTATAGAATTTTGAGGTATGACTGATGAGTCATAAGTTTTGCAAAATTTTGAAGTTTTTAAAATTTTGTATGTAAGTAAAATACTTAATGGATATTATTTGTGTCATGCTCGTAAGCTAAGCATATTCATCTATGACCAAGTATTTTTGCCTCTCATGTCAAAGGGGGAGATTGTTGATCTTAGATTGGTTTTGATATATGAGTGACAATATACTTAAGTCATTTTCCTAGTTCATGTCGAACAAGTAATGTATGCTAAATGAGAGATATACAATATATGCCAAATAACTAGTAAGTACTAAGTCACTCAAGTGCCAAGAAAATAGTAGACACTGAGTCATTTAGATGCCAAGTGATTAGTGGATGCGAGTCATTCAAAGGCCAAGTTACAACATTAAATATTTAGTGGATGCAGAGCATTAAACACTTCAAGTGCCAAATAATGTTTTTTTGAAATAGTTGTTTGTAATGGCACAAAATTCTATCTGAACCATTTTTGAGCCATCTTAAGGATTGTTTTGTGATTCCAGATAATAAGTACAAATCTTTATTGATGATCCCTATGTAGTACATGTAACCAATCAGTTGAAGGGATGTTTTAAGTGGAAAAATGGGTGAATCACAATCAATGATTCATGCCTAACCCTAAGTCACCTAGATCTTCTTAAGGAGGACAAACCCTAAACATTATGTAGGTGTGAAAGGAGCAAAGAGAGAATTTTGCATGCACAAATAGAGTATTCATGGTGGCTAAGGAGTTGTGAATTGAGATAGATTGCAGAATTAGTTAGAGGAAAATAGAGGAAAGGAGTTAGAGGATAGAAGTGATACATCTAAAAAGTGAGGATAAAGTATACATTAGGAAAGAGGTGATTTATTATCTAGTAGCAGAGTGCTATTTGCAGGATCATTGCTAATACATTCTAGCTGGTGAATCAATTAAATCTCTTAATAGAGTAGTCCTAACAGGTTGTTGTAAATCCTTTAATAGGGTGCTTAATTTATTGTGAGTTTTAAGTCCTTTAATTGGGCACCCTTCTAATAGGGTGTTAAAATCCTTTAACAGTGTAAAATCTAACAATCTTCTAAGCCTTTGTTAGGGAAAACCTTTCACAGGGTAGATCATAGTTTGTGATCAAACATTGTAGCCTTCATTGGATACACTTTATTACTACAGTAGTGGAGATTTGTGGGTGTCATCCCCACCCTAGTTTTAATATCTCATTGGAGGGTTTCTGGGTAACCACATATATTAGGTCATATATGTGTTGAATGTTATTTTCTTTCATGCTATGGATGCATATGTTTAGCTAGCTATTTTAGTTTACATGAAAATTGTGAGATGGATGTGTGGTGAATGATTTTATGGTCAAAGTTTTGAAGGATTGATTCACCCCCCCTCTCTTATAGTTTACTTTCCCTATTGTGATTCTTCAATATGTTGTGATTCTTTTTATCTACTATCTGAACTACTGTCAAAGGATCAAGAGGTGACACATACTAGTTCTCTAGGAATTTCAGGCCTCTATCTCCAATGGTTCCCAAATGTAGCTTCATGAGATCCTACCATGCTTTGAAGTTATCTTTGTTCAACTTAGGAATTTCTCTTCTGTAAGAAATCTTGATCTTTAGCTTAGGTCCTTGAGACCTTTCTTGTAAACACTAAGAGCTTTGATACCAATTGTTGGAAATATAATAGGAGTAACTAAGAGGGGAGGGGTGAATCAGTTACCACTAAAACAATTCCAAATCCCTTCGATGTCAATACAATTTAGCTACAACTTTTCACTCTTCTAAAGTGAGCCCTGTTAGGAGCCAACCTTGTCAAAGGTTACAATACACACTGTTAGTTGTGACCTTGTTAAAGGATTTAAATCACCCTATTAGGAGTGGCCTTATTAGAGGTCTTGAGACACTTTAGTCTACAAATGCCACCAAGTTAGAGGATTTACAAAATGACTATTAAGTCAACTCTATTAATAGATTTCTTCATTGCAACAATTGTTAGAGAGTAACAATAATTGATCTGATTGATGAAGCAACTGAATTAAAGATTTAGATCACTATTTTGTCTTATCCTCCAAATCCTCCTTGATCAAAATATTCTTTGTAGCTCTTTGGATACTCTTCTCTAAATCAAATATCCTTCTCCATTCACATCTTATTTTCTTCTCCACTTTCTCATTTTTCAATCCACATCTTGACCTTTCATATATATGAAACCCAATGTCAAGTAGGCTTGAATGCCCTTTCAAATAAACAAATAAAATCCATTGAGTTAGCTTTCATAAACCAACTAATAAATGAAACAAATATGCTAAAGGTCGACCAAAACTAGGTCACTCAATTACCATTGAGTTCCTTGGTAACTGACTTGACTTAGTTTACATTGAACTATTTTGGTAACTGACTTGAATTGGTTTACACATGAATTTCTAAACTCACTTCTTCTAAACTTATTCTCAGTTGATATTGGATTGTTTTGAACATGATTCCTTCTAGTAGCATTCAATTAGAGCATAACATTTTTGTAATATCAATGACAATATTCAATTGAATAATTGTTATCAATAGATACTAGTGCTAGTACATCTTCTAGTTCCTCACATGTTTGTGTGCTACATACTTGTGTTATGTGAAAGAATATTTGTTTGGGTCCCATTATTAGCTCAAAGTTTCAAATTGAGGTTGGGGATGATGAAACAACATGCATGGCTATAGAGACACACACAACTCCTATGAGAGGTGAAGATGGACAAGCAAAGACATAGACTCCTTCTATTATGGTATGTCTATACATTTTATTCCTCACAACATTATTAATTTAGAATTAATATTTATATTTTAAAAAAATTTGACAACTCCATATTTATGTACCTTATGTGATTCAATTATGTCTAGTTGATGATAGAGGAGAATAAGAGATTTGGATACTGTCACACTTTCAACCATTTCATTTAGCCTTGATACCTCTATAGTGTGTATTATTTTATTGCTCATTGCTTTCCTATTTGACATTGTATTTTACATGATATCTCATCTTCTTTTTCTCTTCCAGGTTTCACCTATCAGTAGGGGACAGTGTGAGAGGGTTGCAACATCAAGCATTGACAAGGAGAATATAGTTATATGTATTAAAGTAATTAGATACATACATACATACATACATACATACATACATACATACATAGATACATAGATACATAGATACATAGATACATACATACATACATACATGCATACATACATACATACATACATACATACATACATACATATATATATACTTGTCATTTTTTATACTAAATTTTTTTTATTGCATTGTTTATTTTATATGGGGTGGCCTTTTATGATGAACTAACCTAGATTTGCCATTGTAGACGCTCAAGTATTTCCATTCGTAGCGAGAGCCCTATAGTAGGTATATTTATTATTTATTTATTACTTACCTTAATTTTCATAGATTATAAAGAAATGAGTATCATGATTGTAACAACTATATTTTTAATTCCCGTAGGAAATACTCGATGCCATGGAGGGGAATCGGTAGGGCTCTGTATCTTTTCTCACTCAATCGACATTTGCTGATGAGATATTGTGCAAGGTAAATTATAATTTGAATTCTTCAATATGTTATTAATTTTTTATGTTATAATCATTAAAAATGTTCTAGGGTAAGAAATAGATCAATCTAACAACCATAGAAACATGTTTATGTCAGAGGCGGCGAGGTGCCTACTTTGCCGATGAGATATGCCAGGACTCTTGACAGTTGAAGGAAGATGTAGAGAGAAGTAAGTTGGCTTCATTATTGATCAATATGCACTTGAATATATTTATTTTTGATATGTAAAAATTGATTAATTAGTTGTTCTACCTTTGATTTTGTCTTTTTTGTTCATACAGGATCTAGCAAGTTGAGAAAGTGCATTGAATAAGCTCCATTTTGACGATTGTCCAGTAGCCTAGGATATAGTGGTTTTTAAGGGATGTCTTAGGGTGGTTGCGAACATTCTAGGCTCTCTGTGCATGAAGTAGTTTTGTCACTAGGGTTCACCTGCCCATCCAAAGCTAATGACTAACAAAATGATGCCACAATGAATGGTTTGATAGTTACATAGCGGTGCACCAATTCACTAAGGAACATTGTAAGATTTGGCATCAACTGAGATCATTGTGCCAATTTCAAATGAAAATAAATCTCCCAAAATTGAGAGAGTTTATTTTAGACATTTATATCATGGCCATGTAGCATCTAATAGTTTGTCCATAGATCTCATGAGCTCTAAATTACATCCCTTAGAAGATTGTTTCCTAAATGTTCTTAGGGAAACTTGGAGATGCTTTGGTTTGGGGTGGTTGAGAATGTTCTAGGATCTATGTCAACAAAGTAGTGGTGTCACTGGGGTTCACCAGCCCATTTGAAGCCAACAACACTGACAAAATGATGCCCTCCCCATCCTTTAGGCTCAATTGCCAAATTTTTACAATAGTTACAATTTGTGACACTATTACATAAATTCCACTTTAAATATTGTAAACTTGTCCAATATTAGTTAGATACACTAAGAATATGAGTTTTATGATCCCTACATGTTATTTAATGACTTTGACTACTTTGACAATTTTGATGGACATTTGACCAATATGGACTAATAAGCTAAATGGTTACATAGATGGCAATAATAATTTACTATTGAAATCTATCATATGAAAACAAAAATAAGAGAACCTTATGAAAAAATATAATAAATCAGCAAGTTCATATTTTCAATATTTTAAGTGTTTCATCACAATTACAGCTCAATGATAGAAATATGAATATATCTTTTCCATACAAAGTAATATGTATATGGAAAAAAAGGTATGAAATGTACATTGTTGTGTATGCTGAAGTCCTTGTGTATATCATTGATACAATCATATTATATACACAACTACCCAAACTCCTAGAGACTAAACTATCATAGAATTGTCTTCATTTTGCTCTTTAAAATATATCTATCTTTATGCACTATTATTGTTAAAGACTAATGAAGGGCCGCACCACCCTTACCAACTCACAACCAAAATAAAAAAAACATGGAGGAAAAGAGAAGATAAAATGCTTCATAAAGCATCCATTAAAACTTGAAATTCATTACAATATTTTACAAATGAGAGAACTCCAAATTCTTACAATATGAGAGAGATTCCAAAAAGTTAGCTTTCAAACCAAGAGCTTCCAACTAATAACTTCCACAAGAAGAGTCTTCAAACCAAGAGTTTCCACCAAGAGAACTTCCACAAAGAAGAGCTTCACCAAGAAGAGACTTCCTCTCAAGATCTTACACACTAAGATCTTTCACATCCAAGCTTTCTTACAAGAGATTACACCATGAGAGCTTCACTACAAGAGATTACACTTGAAGAGCTTGATTACAAATTCTCATATACCTTGCTTAAATAGGCACTTACCATCCAAGATATTATTAACACAACCAATGTGGGATAAAAGGTAAATACAACTACCTTAAAATAAATATTAAATTCCCACCCAAATACAACTAAGCACCACCATGTGGCCCAATTAGGAAATTAAATTGCTTTTGTGGATCACAATAAATATTAAATGCATGATTTAAGGAACTTTCCACAAACTTATAAGATGCCACTTACACAACTCGATAAATGAAATGACAACTATTTCTCTTATTTTTCAATTTAAGCCACCTATGTACCTTGAAAATAGAAATTCCTCTTTTCCCTCTTTTTCCCTCTTTTTTATTTTATTATTATTTTTCTTTCTATTTTTGTCACTTCCTCTCTGCTTCACTTTTAGCATCTTGCATCAAAGAAACCTACAATTCAATATTGTAGTAAATTCCAATATTATGGGCATTTAATATTAAGTCTAGGTATAGGCATATAATGAACATATGAAATGTTGTTGTACATTAGTATTACCTAGTGAAGTGTTCAAGATTAAAAGGTCATCTCTATGTTTGAGGGTCCCTAATAGGGTTTCATGATCAACATTACCAATAGTAAAAAGTTCTTTAATTTTTAGCCTTCCCTGATGCTTCACCAACTTTACATTTTCTACTATAGTATGCTATGAATATATGAGAAAGGTTTTGTGCTTCTCATAGTCTTTGAATGCGGGAATTTTATTCCTTCCAAGAATGAATGTTCGCGACCATTTTCCAATAACAATAATAAAACCCATAGAATATGTGAATCCATCATCACATGTAATCAGTTGTGCAAGATTTTATTTATTTGTTAAATAATGTGCTAACTAGTAATATAATTTCTCATCATTCCTCTATGGTGCAGCCAATGCAAGGACCCATCTTGGCTAAATATGATATGATAGATGGTTATGCTTAATGAAACTTTCCATGTAATCATTTTTAATATAGGACATTAGAGATAATGGAGTAAGATAATGTGGAGACTACACATATCCATCCACTCACTCAACTCATAGTGATCCCAACCACACTAAAAAAACTAGGATGAAAGAAAGCTAGTCTCTGTGTCCAAATGATCCATATACTACAATTAGAGCTATAGAATGAATGCATTTTAAAAGAATCTCTCACTACAACACAATCCAATCTATCACCTAAGGATGCTTTCTCAACCAACCAAAAGAACCTATGTACTAATGAATGAATAGTCCCCCCTATGGTAATGTAGATGTACACCAATAAACTAAAGTTTGAGCCCCAAATTTTGTCTTTTTCCTACAAAACTCTCAAATATTGTGAAAAAGTGCTTGGATTTTAGCATGTATCATATTTGGGGAATGCAGTCCCTTTATTTTAAAAAAAATTATCAGTAAATTATTGGAGACCCGATATATTGGGTATCTGATATATCGAGTACTCGATACTTTTCCACTAAACAAGTGAAAAGAATCACATGAATATGGAGGGCATGGATTAAAAGTTGACAAGAGGTGAAGATTATATCCTCCATGATCCATCTAATATACAAGTTTCATATTTTAAAAATAAATAAATGAGGTCCTAATCAACAATTATATGCAATCTTTTAATTCTCTTTTAAACTACAAATTGTTCTATTTAATATATATAGTTTATAAGATATATATTATTATAATATATTATATTATAAATGTATAATATAATATAATATAATATAATATAATATAATATAATACAATATGTTATAAGATATTCACATATAGTATATTATATTATATAGTATATAACATATACTAATTAATTTATAGGGTCAAAAGGTGTCATAGGCTACCATATGACCTCTTTCAACCTATTCCATGATAATATCTATCCCTATGGGTCATGAAAGCTCCAAGGACATATTAAATTCATTATAATGGGTAGAAAGGGGTCATAGGGTACTCTATGACCCTTTTCAACTCATTCAACAATAACATATGTTCCTAGGGCCCTAGGACACCTAGGAGTTAATATGTTAACATCTAATGGGTCAAAAGAGGTCATAGGTTATCTTATGACCCATTTTGATCTATTCCATAACATATGTCACTAGGGACATATTAAATTTGTTTTAATGGGGCGGAATGTGTCATAGAGTACCCTATGACCCTTTTCAACTCATTCGATGATAACATAGGTTCCTTTACATGTTAAAATCTAATGGTTTGAAAGGGGTAAAAGGTTACCCTATGACCCCTTTAAACCTATTCCATGATAACATATGCCCCTAGGGATTAGGATCCCTAGGTACATATTAAGTTCATTCTAATGAGTTGAAAGGGGTCATAAGGGTACCCTATGATCCCTTTCGACTCATCCAATGATCACATATGTTCCTAGGCATTATAGGACCGCTAGGAGTTCATATGTTAACATCTAATGTGTCAAAAGGGGTCATAAGCTACCCTATGACCCCTTTAAACGTATTTATTAATAACATATGCCCCTAGGGTTTGTAGAACCCCTAAGGACATATTAAATTCATCTTTCAACTCATTCAATGATAACATATGTTCCTAGCAGTCGTAGAACCCCTAGTAACATATTAAATTTGTTGTAATGGGTCAAAAGGGTCATAGGGGTGCCCTATGACCATTTTTGACTCATTCAATGATAACATATATTCCTAGCTATCCTAAGACCCCAATGAGTTTATATGTCAACATTAAATGGGTCAAAAGGGGTCATAGCTTACCTTATGAACCCTTTCAACCTATTCCATGATAAAATATGTCATTAGGGATCCTAGGACCCCTAGGGACATAATAAATTCATTCTAATGGGTCAAAAGGGGGTATAGGCTACCATATGACTCCTTTCAACTCATTGAACAATTAAATATATTCCTAGAACATATTACATTCGTTTGAATGGGTCAAAAAGGGTCATAGGACATGTTATGACCACTTTTGACTCATTCAATGATAAAATTTATTTCTAGGGGTCATGTTGACATTTTTTTCACCATTTATCCCATTTTAGATAACCAATAAGTGACATCTTCCATGGGATAAGTTGTGGTTTTCAGGCTTTCAATGGTGAAATTTCTTCAGTTTTTAGCTTAAAAATGCGTGTAGTTTTGGGCTTTCATAGGTGCACAAAACTAAGAAATGTAGTTTTTTGCATTGGAGGAGTCATATTGCATGAGTTGGTTTTTGAATGAATAGTTTTTTGCTCATTCGATAGCTCACAGGTCAAAACTGCACATGTAGTTTCTCTATCGCTATAGTTGTAGTGATTATTTATTATCGATATATAGGGAAACAAGAATATGGTTATAGTGATGAGAAATCATGGACATTCATCATTGCGGCTACAATGATATTGGTCATCGCTATGTGTATAAGGAAGAAAATGATATAGCAAAAAGGAAAATAAAAAAAGAAAGGGGACAATTAATGTAATCGGTTTTAGAGGAGTAGCTTTTTGATAAATGCAGATAGGTTTCAATCATTTCCACTCGATTGATAAGCTTCCAGTTTTTTAAGTTGTGATGATGCAAACCCCTTCATCGCCCTATTGCTCTAGTTCAAGATCTAGTTGTCAGATGGGTTGAGAGGATGCAAAATAGTCAAGTTCACAGTCAGCACAACTTTGCGGTTGTTAGGGCTAACATTCAAGATCAAGTTGCAAAGGTGTGAAAGCTTGTAGTCATGATATCACATGGAGTTAGGGTTAACCTATGATTAAGGGTGCAAAGTGGCAAAAGGATTTGTTGCGTCTTTGCAGGATTAAAACTAAGGTTAAGATTTAAGTTTGCGAAACTACGAACAAAGGGAAATATTAAGGTTAAAGCGACTACCATAACATTACAGGTGGTAATATAGTTAAGGCATTTTAGGTTACAAAGTAGTGATAAAGGGGTAAAATAGTACAATCAACCAATCATAGCTTCGCATAGTTAAGCCAAGCCATGAGAAAGGTTTTTAAGTTGTGAGACTACAAGGGGCACTTAACAGTTAAAGGAAACAATAATAGCACCATCACAGGAGCCTAAGTTACAGTGACAGTTTGAGTTGTGAAGCTACTAAACAATGAAAGAAGTTATCCAAGGTAGTGTTCACAACATCACATAGTTAAAGAAATATTTATGTCTGGCAGTTGCAAATAGGTGACACGATTATGGATAAGGCATTGTAGCATTAGAGGAAAAAGAAGTGCTAGGTTCTAAACTACTACAAAGATGTGAGCAATTAGTATAGTGGTCATCACAAGGTCACATGGGTTAATAAACTAAAGTGATAGATGGCCATGAAGTAGTGATAAGGCATAAAGTCAAGATGTCACCGTTTCACATGGCCAAATAGTCAGTGAAGAAAATGAGTTGTGAAACTGCAAACAAGAGAAGGTGTAGGTCAACATAACAAAGAGAAAACAATATGAGGTGGCAGATTGCTTAAAGGATATAGGGCTACATGGCAAAGGTGATTGTTGAATTCAGTTGACTTGATGATGTAGCTGACCTCGGATGGTTGCAAACACAAAATGAAACAACTCGATGATGGCAAATAAGTCCTTGATTGCCTACAACCACTCTTTTGGTGTTCTCCATGCATGATAAATTTAGTTTTCCTCCTATTATCGCCTTGGTAATCCATCTACTAGTCAAAGCAGTTATGATGATCATTTTTGTCTCTTCAAGTCTAGATTTGCACACAAAGATTATATTTTCTGCATATAAACATGTGTCCAGTCAAATCTTTCTTGGATTGGTAGTGATTGTTCTCTGCAACTTGAAGGAAATAGTTGAGTTTTAGGGCTTGAATTGAAGTCTTCTCAGTTATGCCTAAGCTGTAAAGGAAATTTTTGTGACTCTTTTGAGGGTTGGTCTTTCTCTAATTCTATAGAAATTGTATTGTATACTCTGGTACTGTAATTTCCTTTTTCCTCTAAATGAATATTTTTCTTTGGTGTACCTCATTCTTCATTAATATATTGTGCAATATCATCTTTCCTTTTGTCAATGTACTGTTTTCATTCTTCAACTTGTATGACTATATCTATTTGGCCTTTGAATGATATAGAGTGAAGCTCCTTCCTTTTATAATACTATTGGTTTCTAAACTTCATGTGGTTGTTGAGTTTAAGCATGGATTGAATTTGTGTATTTTGGGATTATATTAACGAGTTGTGGATTTCTAGGCAATGATAAGAATGAACATACTATTTAGTGTATCGCCCCTCTAGATTAGATTAGGTAGTTGATTATCATGCATTTCTTTCTCCCTTTTCATCTCAAGGAGTAGTTAGGTGCATCCTAATAGTGAGGAAGCCAACCTTCTATGGAGATTCAATCTCATTCTTCAAGTCCCACAACTTGGAGATTGTTTCAATGTTTCACAAGGCTTCCTTTGGGTCAAACTTTAGGCAAGGGTACAAAATTTTTTCACAATAGGTTCTAGTACCTAGGAGTTCATATGTTAACATCTAATGCATCAAAAGGGGTCATAGGTTACCCTATAACTCCTTTCAACCTATTCCATCATAACATATGTCCCTAGGGGTCCTAGAACCGCTAGGTGTTGGAAACTACAATTGGAACAATTTTTATGTTGTCATTGATGTCAAACCTTATAAAGCAACATTTACTAACATTGTTGAGTGTCATTTCTATTGATTGATAAAGAGGATTTGAAAAGAGAGACAACAAGATGAACTAGTGAAGTTGTTGAATAAAGAGGAGAAAGTATGTTTGAATTAGAATGGGCACTTGATTGGTTAGTCTTTGACAAGATGATGTCCATTGTTTAATCATTATGTGAAGTTAAGAAGACAATGGAGTTGATATTTAGAAGAGAAGACAAGATGTTGAGTAAAGAACTAAGCTTGACTGAGTGACAATTTTACTAGGCTAATGAAGCAAAAGATTAAGTAACTTAAGAAATAGCCAAGAAAAGAGTATTGATTGAGTGCTAGTTATGGATAAGAAAGATGAAGAAGAAAATGTAGTAGTGACCAAGCATAGTGAAGACTGAGAAAGCTAGTTAAAGCTTAGCGAAAAGGAGCAATAGAGACCAAGCTACAAATGTTGACTGAGTAGAAGAATACAATGATGAATGAGTGTCAACAAAATAAACTTTTTGAAAGAATCAAGTTGGAGGCTAACATAGTTGAATTTTTGGATTAGTCAAAATGCATGGATGATAAAAATTGATGAGTTGGTGTATTTGATCCATGCATTGAGTTTATTATGCAATCAAAGGAAATGATTCAAAGATATGTTTTTAGAAGTATCAAGAATAAAGTAGAAGGACAAAACGATGATTAGATTCATTTAATATAATCAAAACCCAAGATCTATGGTGATGTTTAAGTGAAAAATGATCAAAGTTTCCTATTTAAGGAGGCATAGGAGATGTTTTTGTATTGAGTTTACTATGAAATAAAAGGAAATTATTTAAAGAGAAGTTTCTAGAAGTATCAAGAATGGAGTAGAAGGACAAAACAATGATTAGATTCATTGAACTTGATTAAAACCTAAGATCTACAGTCATGTTTAAGAGGTAAAAGATCAAAGATACCTATTTAGGGAGGCATAAGAGATCTTTTCTAAGGTTGGGTCATTTTTTATTGACGATTTTTGTGGAGAATCTGTGAAGAATATAGTAGTAGAAGAAAAGTGATATAATTGGTGAAGTCTGATTTCATGAAGGTTTGCAAAGAAGATCAGAGATGGAGACCATTATGAAGTCTAGTCAATGAACCAACAAATGAGTCAAGTGGAGATGTGAATCTGCAAAGTGAGTTGTATCTAAATAGATCTAGCCTAGTTGTTACTTTCTAACCATTGTTGCATAATCAAAATCCTTTAATCAAGGTGACATTCTAATGGAATGATCCAAATTCCTCTAACTAGGCCACTCCTAATAAGGTGATTAAAGCCTATAATAGGGTCAAAACTAATAGTATGTTTTGTAACCTTTAATAGGGTTGGATTTTAGCTGAGCTCTCTTCAAAAGAATGAAAAGTGGTAGCCTATTACTTGGTGGTTTTTCTCAAATTGGGGTGTCACATTAAATCTCAAAGTCATATATGTGTGAATGTTATATGTGTGATGCATGCTATTTAATGTTGTTTAATTTTCTGTTAGTCAACATATACTGAACAAAGAATTAAGTGATGAATGAATATGTTAAGTTGTTGATGAGTTGCTATATGGACCAAGTCATTTAATGAGTTTAGACATGTTGTTTGAAGTTAATGAAAGTTGAATTGGTACATCTAGACCTAAGGATAAATGATTCACCCCCTCCTCTCAGTTATTGTAATCATTCTAACAATTGGTATCAAAAATTTTGTGCTTGAAAGGAAATTTTCAAGGGACTTAAGCTAAAGATCAAGATGTACAAGAGAGAGGTACCTAAGTTGAACAAGGAGAAATTCTCATCATGGTAACGGTTGATTAAATTGCAGCTATCTGGAGTTGGAGATCATGAATTGTATTACCTAGAAAATTAATATATTGAAGTTCCTAGACCCATAAAAATTGAACAAATGAATGAGAGAAAGGAGCATAATCAAATGCTGATAAATCTAGCATCTTCCTTGTTTTATGCTAAATTTAATAATGTGAAGTAGTGTACTACTACAAGTAAAATGTGGGATAAGTTGGTTCAAATCCATGGAGGAGACAAAAATATGTTAAGGGATAAAGAAGAAAGTTTGAGAGGAAAATTTGATGACACAAGGAAAGAAGGATAAATTGTTGCACAATAATGTTGCTAAATCAAGGAGGTTGTGAATGTAATCAGAGGTTTTGGATGCATAATATCTGATAAGATTGTGATTAACAAGGTTGTGAAGACTTTACTTCCTATCTATGCAATTAGGGTATTTTTATTTCAAGAACTACGATGTACACCTAGCAATGACCTAACCTTGAATAGTCTAATTAGTAAACTCACTGCATTTGAATTGTAAAATTTTGATTACTATACACCTTCAAGTATTGAATGTGCTTTCAAGTCTCAATTAACCCTTGATGGATCTAAAAAAAAAAAAAGGAATAAATATTTAGATAGTGATAGTAGATTAGATGATGATCTTGATGATTTAGAAGCATTATTGGTAAGAAGGCTACCAAGAGGAAATTGCAAATATAAAGGTAAACTCCCTATTATTTGTTTTACATGTAACAAAGTTGGTTATATAGCTATAAGATGTCCTGACAGAGATGAGAAGGAAGAAAGGAAAGACAAAAAATACCAAGGAAGGAAAGACAACAAAGACAACCTAGCTAAGAAAGACTACAAGGGAAAAGGTAACAAATGTTGTTACATTGCTAAAGAAAATGGTTGTGATAGAGAATCTCATGAAAATGATGAAGAAGTGGTTTATGTTGTAATGAAAGATCAATTGGATGATGATGACCAAAAAACTCCATTAATTTCACATGTGAATAAGAATGATAGATGGATGATTGATAGTGGTTGTTTAAATCTTATAAATGGTGATATAACTAAGTTTGAAAAACTAGAACATTATAATGAAAGTAGTGTTAAGTTTGGAAATGATGCACTGTGTTATGTTAAAGGTAAAGGATCAATTGTAGTAAATGATAAGATTTGATGTGACAATACATATTAGGTTGATGGTGTGAAATATAACTTGATAAGTGTGGCATAGTTGAATAGTTTTAGGCTATCAAGTTAAATTCTGAAATAGGAAGACAAAGATTTATGATGCTACTATTGGACTAATTGGAAGTGGTGATCAAACAAGAGGCAACTTGTTCTATCTAGACCTATCTAAAGATACTTTTTTATCTACACAATTTATTGATTTTTGGTTATGGCATAAGAGGCTATGTCATGTGAGTTTTTATAATTTGGTAAGCATTAGTAAGATTAAAAGAGTAAGAATATTACCAAGACTAAGAAAACTTGATAGGGTGATGTGTAAATAATGTCAAATGGGAAAAATGACAAAGTACAGTTTCAAGAAAAAGACTTATTTTTCTAATGATATTTTGGAGTTGGTTTATACTAATTTATGTGGTCTTATTGGAGTGAAAAATTATTATGGTGACAAATATTACCATTCTCTTTGTTGATGATTTCTCTAGAATGATGATTGTGATGTCCCTTAAAAAAAAATATGATGAATTTCTAATGTTTAAGTGGTATTTGGATAGAGTTGAAAAGGAAATAGGGAATATTCTAAAGTTATTGAGATCACATAGAGGAGATGAATTCATATCAAATGAGCTCAACATATTCTTGAAATGACAAAGGAGTCAAAAGTTAAATGAGTGCACCAAGGAATCCACCACCGAATGGAATAGATGAAAGAAGGAATAAAATCAACCATGCAATGTGCAAGGACACTAATGATGAAAAATAATATTTCACAAAAGTATTGGAGAGAAGTTGTAAGTACTATAGTCTATACTCTGAATCAAGTTCAAGTTAAGAAAGGTACAAGTGAAAACCCTTTTGAAATTTGGTATGACTATGCACCTAATGTGAATTATTTAAAAGTTTTTGGAAGCAAGTGTTAACTATTGAAAAATGCAAGGAAGGGAAAACTTGATACAAAGAGTGATAAAGGTATATTTTTAAGATATTCCACACAAAGAAAGACATACAAGTGTTTGAATTCTAACACTAACAAAATTGTGGAAAGTGTAATTATTAAAGTTGATAAAATTGAAAAAAAGAATGAAGAGGAATACAAGAAAGAACTTGAGGAATTAAAAAAAAATTGTCTACATATATAAAGGAGAACCAAGTACATTACTTGAACCTAAGAAGGAGGTTATCAAGCATCAGAAAATAGGCACTACCAAGGTTAAGAAAAAAAGCTCTATTGAGCATCACCATGCTACCAAGCATTAGGCTATTAAAGATGAGTTGCAAAATGAAGAAGTCAAACATTGGAGAGAGGAAATTGAACAATAGACAAAAAATGTTGAGTTGTAGCTAGAGATACATGAAGAAGATGTGCAAACTATAGGTGAATCTTTAAAGAAGATGTCCTAGCCCCTAGAAAATAATCACATAGGAGAAACACAACACAAGATACAAGATCTGGTACCAATATCTAATCTTTTTTCATAAAACAACTAATTACATACACTGTGCTAGGCTATAAGACCTTCCCAATTATGGCCAAATACAAAGCAAGTAATAGTTATGTAAGATCCCTCAAGATCCAACCTAAACCCTAGTTGGTCTGGATCTATAATAGAACAACACTCTGGTAGAAACCTCTAGTGAGATCTAAACTTGTCGTCTCAATCCTCCAAGAAATCTCCTTATTTTCCAAGCCACAAATTCTAGCTTTAGTACACTTTGCTCCTACTCACTACTCCATTTTCTCCATACTAGATGAATAATGACTAAAGACTCCACAAGACCCTCTACTTATACCCAACTAAACCACATCTCAGCCTAGGAAGTTAAACTAATCAAATAAATGCTTATATTAAACACATATTTTAGCCACAAGTCAGCTTGCAACATACATTGAAATACAAAATGCCTTAGTCAGCTTACAACACCCATTAAATGCACTAGGATAAATATAGAAGGCCCAAATAAGTCCATATAGATCTCTAGATTGATCCACATCACGATCATACACTATATGCATTAAATACAACAAGTCAACTGAGAAAATTTGCAAGAATACCAATCAGCACGCCAAACTCTTGAGTGTCAACAAAAATCCATGCATTATCGACCAACAATACATGCCAAGAAATATAGTACAAGCTAAAAAATAAAAATATAAGATGAACAACATAGCATATGCTAAAGTCCTTTAGAGATCAAGAATGTAATGACTTTCCAAGAAACAATTTATGCTGAACTCTTTCAGAGTCTAAGCCCATCGGCTAATACTATAACTAAGAACTACTCAAAAGTGATCGAGCATCAACCCTTCTTTGGTTAAGCCCTCCAACTCCAAGGTCAAAAAAAATCTAGCATGCAGGATTGCCACCTACCTCAAGATGCTCCTACATTAGACACCCTAGGTGTAAAAATATATTTTAGAGGCTAGAAGAACATCTTTTGGGATTTAGCACATAAATCTTGAACTATTTCTTCACATACATATTCCCCAAGTTGTCAACTTGCAGACTCATCCCTTTATTACACTTATGTCATTCCTTTTGAGCAATAGTCACATGGTTTCTCTACATTTGCACATCTTTTCTTAGTGTTGTACAAGTATGTTTTCTATACTGATCTTTAACCCTTGCTAAATCCTTTAGCTTAACTCAAATCCAAAAGCTCAAGTTCCTCCTATTGAGTTCTTCATGTAAAGGAATTAGTGAAAAATTCCTTCCACCTTTCTCAACTATAAATACATTCTTGACACAATCATGCATAGCCCTACAATAATATTGCTAAGGTCTACCAAGTACTATGTGATAACTACTCATGTCCATAATATCACACAATACTTGATCCTTATGATACCCAATCTAAAAAATCAACATGTGCTCCCTCACTTACAAAGCATGTTCACCTTGTAACCAGCCAATCCTACAAGGACAAGGATGTCTCACTCTATTCAAACCTATCTTCTAAACCATCTAGTTAGCAACAAGGTTATTAGTACTACCACCATCGATAATCACATTGTATATTACACCATCAAACTTACAACGAGTCCTAATAAAATTACTCCTTTACAAGGTTCCAATAACATTTTACCATATAATACTCTATGAACCAACAAGTTCTCTCCTTTCTTCTTAGGTTCATTGACTGAGTATTCCACTTCATTCACCACAATAACTCTTTTATCATTGACTTTGTGTGATCATTCATAAGCTCTATGTCCTTTTTTACCACAACAAAAACAATTACCTTTAAATTCACCTCTACCTTCTCTTCTCTTCTGTTGAATATGTTTGGCTCACCTTTTTCACTCAATTTATCCTTTGCCGAGTGATCTTTCTTCTACTTTCCATGAGAACTACCTTGATTTCTCCTCTTCAACTTATCTTCTACCCTTAGAGCATACTGATAAGAATCTTCAACCAAATCAATCTTCAACATACCAATATCATCTTGAATATTAAATCTCAAACCATTAACATACCGAACCACCTTTTCTTTAGAAAGTTGTCTATGCCTATACTGAATAATTAGGTTGTAAAACTTGTTAATATAATCCTTCATAGTCATATCCTTCTGATTCAGATTCTACAATCTCTTAAACAACTCAAGTTCATAATCAACACGAGTGAACTTAGCCTTCAATTTTTTCACCAACAATCTCTATCTAGTGATCTTCATTTCACCTTCTTCTTCTCTTTCTCTTTACAATTCTTTCCAACATAAAGTAGAATGTCCTTTCAACTTATTCTGTGCCAACCTCACTCTAAGTGGATTTTCAATATCCTATAACTCAAAGTAGTCTTACAATTAACTAATCAAATTAATCAAGTCTTTAGGATTCAAAGTGCCCAAGAAATTAGAAACATCTATCTTATGCTTTAACTTCTAGTGAGATCAAAATCCACCCAACTAAATAGTTTTATCTTCTATAAGTCTCTCCATGTGATAAGTTATGTCTTCATCACTAGATCCAACAACCTCAAAGTCTTTAGGAGATTCCTCATAACCATCCTTATTCAATACCCACATTCCTAGGTACACCAATAATAGCTTTCATGATTTCATTCTTCACCAACTCCATCTTAGATCTAAAATTTGTTTTACCCTTCTCTGAGATCCTAGTCTCCACAACATCATAGAGATCATCGATCTCCCTAGGGTCCAATATTTTTAGAGGCATCTTCCAAGATCTTAAAAAATCCAAAGAAACAAATTCACATGATCAATCTGATTCAAATTTTTCTCTAATAGCCTCTAATGCAGTACAAGGCATGAGAATCTCCAAAGGAGATGTCCTAGACCCAACAAATAACCACACAATGGAAACATAACACATGATAAAAGATATAATGCCAAACTCAACTCTTTACTCATTAAACAATTAATTACATGCAATGTGTGGTGTTGTAAGGTATTTTCATTTATGACCAATTAAAAAGTAAGTAATAGTTCTACAAGATCCCTCAAGATCCAAACTAATCCCTAGCTAGTCTAGATCCCTAGCACAACTGCACTATGGTAGAAGCGTCTAATGAGATCTAAAATTGTGCTCACAAACTTCCAAAAAATTTCCTTATTTTCCAAACCACAACTACTAGCTCTACTACACTTTGTATCTTCACAGATACTCCACCTTCTCCATATTAGATGAATAATTACTCAAGACTCCACAAGACCCTCTACTTATACTCAACTAAGCGACAAGTTGGCCTGTCAAGTTACAAATTAAATAAACCCTTACATTAAATACATATTTGAAGTACAAGTCATCCTTCAATAGAAATTAAATAAAAAATTTCTTAGTCTCCTTAAAAAAACCATTAAATGTACCTAGGGTAAAGATCCAAGGCCAAATAAGTCCACAGACATCTCTAGAATGATCCACGTGATGATCACATGTTACGTGCATTATGTTAGTAAATAATTTTTTCCTTCAAAAATAAATTCAAAGAATGACTCAAAATGCCCAAATATAAGAATAAATGCCACTAATAGTTGGAAAGACTATAATGAGATTGATAGTTTTCCTCTGAATTGAGAGGTGCAACTCCCTCTTAGAAAGATGTTGAATGAATTTAAATAACTAGATATGCCTTTAACTAGAAGGCACCAAGGCTTGCTAACATTAATTCATAAACATGGAATGAATGTGATTGTTAAAATTTATAAACTGAATAAAGGATGAAATATGAAAAAACAACCACAAGACAACCTATTCTATCCTTCAGATTATAGAGAAAATGAAGGGAAACACTGTTTTACTCTACAAATAATGGATGATAATAGATGACTACATTTAAATCATGAAAGAAGTGACTAAATAACCACTATCAATCCCAAAAATCTATATTCAGACTCCAAAATCTGATATATGAGAATTCCCTTTTATTTTAGACACATAAAAAAATAATCACAAGATTTTGTCCTTGCAAATAACAAACAAAGTGCAGAAAATAGATGTAAATACCCCTCCTCCTTGTTACAACCAACTCTGAAAAATGTATTCTCTCCACCACTATAGCCACAAGACTACTATAGAAAAAGAAGAACCCCCTCTTTGTAAAAACCTTTCAATAAATACTCTCACATGATAATTATTTAGTTACATTACTAAATCTTAAAATAACCATCCTCCACTTTAAAGGTTTTCATTTTCTTTTTATAGTCATACAAGGGGAAGAAAACTCTCTAAAGGATCCCACAAAAATTATTATAATAATTCTTAATTGACATCATTATAAAGTTCCACTTTCTCAAGTCATATTTTGCCTTTTTCTCTGCAATAAATTAATTCCATGTTGTTGCTATCAGAATAAGATGTTGTTGGGCTCTTGGATAGATGCCTACATAGTCAACTATAACTTTTGACCTTGACCAAATTTCACAGACAACTCTAGTGAAAATTTAGAAGACTTGATTTCAGACAACCTCTCCATGATGCAGGAGCATCCAGAGGTATAAGGGCAATCTTGTGTCACCCAAAAAAAATATACCCAGACATAGTTTCCATTTCATGTGTTTTCATTTCTAGATACCCATTTGGGTCAAATAAAGGTTCAAACTCTCACAATTTCACTATTAGTGTTTTGGGTTAGATTTTTTAAGCATCTTGGGATACGTGTAAATGCCAAAAAAATATGACTATGTAATTGAGCTATAATTATGGTGAGTTAGAAGGTGTAAATTGGAGGGGTGATAGAAATTTTAATTTAGAACATTCCAGAAAAAGAATCAGGTCAAAAGGCTGGATGGTTTGAAAGTTATCGCAGTTTTTCAATTTATGGAGACCTCCTAAGAAGGATTAAAAGTAAGGTTTGAGGCATTGAATGACCTTTATAGGCCTAAAAAATTGGAGACAAGTGAAGTTGGTCCATAAAGCTATAGAGCATCTAAGAGCTTTTCAGAAATGTAAACGGTTCGTCAATCAGAGCTATGGTTCAAAAGTTATGCTTCCCAGAAGTTTGACTACCATTTCTGGATTCTTCTAATTCTACACTGACTTCTAAAGCGACTTTTGGAGCCTTCCATTTTGGTAGTGGATGCCAACTAGCACTTTCTAGAATTTATTCCTAATCCTTAACCGTTCGGGGTCTATTTAAGAACATTTTCGGCATTGTAAAAGGCAGTTCATAGTGGAGTTTGAGAGAAGGTACTAGAAGAAGAAATTATCTCCAGCTTTATACAATTGTAAGCCCATAGGGCATGTTTTGGAGTCTATTCTCTCTGCACTAAGTGTATTAGCATATTCTCATGGTTAATAAAGTTTTCCCTTTCCTATTGTGTCTGTTCTGTTCTTGGGTTGTGTCACGATCAAGTGGTATCAAAGCATGTTTTCTTGAGTGTGTAGACAAAGCGCCAACTGTGAGGCAATTTGCACCAGGACTATGTAGTTGTGGGTTTGAGTTAAGAAGATGCCTCTATGAAGAGAGTGTGGTTGAAGGGCTGGCTCTATTAATCATGAGGAGGTTAGGGCCCTGCAAAGGCAGGTTAAAGTGTTGTAGGAGGAGCTCTGTAGAGGAACAAATGTTACAGCAGGTGACGAAAGTGAGGACAACAATGAGGAAGAAGAAATTGGATCAGAAGGGGAAGTTGAAGGGGAAGTTATGAATCATGTAGAAGAGAGGCTTTTTAGGGCCATTAATAAGTTCAAAAAATTACCTACAATTGATGTGGGTGTATTTTCAAGAAATCTGAAATCGGATGAGTTGATCGACTGGATCAATGAACTGGAGGAGTACTTTGAGTATGAGGATATCAGGGATCTAGATAGGGTTAAGTTTGCAAAGGCAAAACCGAAAGGCCATGCTAAAATCTGGTGGCAAGAGGTTCAATTGGAAAGAAATAGAAGAGGAAAGGAGAACATCACAAGGTGGGATGACATGGTGGACAAACTAAAGAAGCAGTTCATTCCTGTTGACCATGAGCTTGATTTGTTTAAGAAGATGCATGGGTTAAAGCAAGCAAGAAAATTAGTCTAGGAATATAGACAGGAGTTTTATCAACTTTTGATTAGAGCAGGGCATGCAAAAGAAAATAAGGAAAAAGTTGCTCATTATATCAGTGGGTTGTGACCTAGCATCCAAGAGGAATTAAGTCTGGTAAGAATGACTAGTGTTGAAGAGGCATACTAGTTTTCCTTGTGAGTTGAAGAGAAGCTAAATAAAAGGTTTAAAGGGAGACAAAGAGGGCATAGTCAAGGAGGAAGGGGCAGTGGTAGGTCATTTGGAGGCCGAAATGAGACCCAAAAGAAAAATGAAGATGTGGGTACTAGTAGGAACCAGAGGAATGAGGATTTAAACCGCTTCCATGATCAAAAATTTGGATATCAGAGAGGAAGAGGTAGAGGACATGGACAAGGTTTTGGAAGAGGAGGCTTCTACGGTACCTATTTCCATTGCAATGAACAAGGTCATTGTGCCTTTGAATGCCCTCAATGAAAAGGAAGGACAAATAGGGGAACTGAGGGCCAAGCTAGGGTTGCTCATGTTGATGAGGATGCATAGTCATCACATTCAGAGGATGCAAAAAGAGGAGAAACTTTAGTAAATGAAAGGGCCCTGCTAAGTGGTGAGATTGAACTAGGACACAGGAGGAGTCTTTTTCGTACTAGGTGCAAGTGTGAGGATAAATGTTGCAATGTGATCATTGATGGTGGTAGCACTGACAACTTGGTGTTAGAAGAGATGGTCTCTAAGTTGAAGCTCAGGAGGGAGAAACACCCCCAGCCCTATCGAATCACTTGGGTGAAGGATGATCATAAGGTCCTTGTAAGTGAACAATGTTTAGTGAAGTTCAAAATTGGGAGTTACCATGATGAAGTCCTCTGTGATATTATTCCAATGGATGTCTGCCATCTATTGTTGGGAAGATCATGGTAGTTTGATAGGCATGCAGTACATGATGGTCATGCAAACACATACTCTCTGACAAAGGATGGAGTTTTCCACAAACTAAAGCCCATGACAAAGGAAGGCAAAAAGGTATGTAGCAGTGCTAGGATCTATCTTGTTGATTGAAGAAAGTTTTTGGATGGCATGAAACATTAGCATATGTGTTATGTTTTGATTCCTAGAAAAGATAAGGAAGGTAGTAGTGAAATACCACTTGAAGTTTCAAATTTATTAAGTGAGTTTTGAATTATCATCTTTGATAATGTTCCAGAAGGATTGCCACCCATAAGGCAAATCAGTCATCAGATATATTTAATCCTTGGAGCTAGTTTCCCTAACAAGGCTCCTCATAAGATGCCTCCTTCTGAAACTAAGGAGCTAAATAGACAGGTTCAGGAGCTATTGAGGAAGGGTTTGATTCGAGAGAGCCTAAGTCCATGTGCAGTACCTCCAGTACTGGTACCAAAGAAGGATAGAGAGTGGAGAATGTGTATAGACTCTCAAGTTATAAACATGATAACCATCAAGTATTGGTTTCCTTTGCCAAGAATGGATGATCTTATGGACTGCTTGAGTGGAGCTCAATACTTTACAAAGATAGATCTCAAGAGTGGCTATCACCAGATATGGATACAAGAAGGAGATGAGTGGAAAATTGCCTTTAAGACCAAGGAGGGTCTTTATGAGTGGCGAGTCATGCCCTTTGGATTGACAAACACGCCAAGCACCTTCATGTGGCTTATGAATGAGGTACTTAAGAAGTTCTTGGGAAAATTTGTTATTGTTTGTTCTGACAATATTTTTATTTTTAGCAAGATTTTGGAAGAACATTTATTGCATATTCATAGTTTCCTTGAAAGGTTGAGGGAAGAGAAACTGTTAATTAATCTGAAGAAGTGTAGCTTTGCAAAAAAAGAGTTAGTCTACTTGGGGTTTGTTGTATCACCTAGAGGTCTCAAAATGGATCTAGAGAAGGTAAAAGCCATCTTGGAATGGCCTACTCCAAGGTCTGCTAATAAGGTAAGATCATTTCATGGTCTAGTTAGTTTTTACAAGAAGTTCATCAAGAATTTTAGTGGCATATGTGCACCCCTGACTAACACAATAAGAGGGGATAGAAAAGAGTTCAAATGGACTGCGGTAGTTGTGAGAAGTTTTGAATTGCTGAAGAAGAAGGTGACAGAACAACTTGTGTTGGCACTTCCTAGTTTTAGTAAGGTGTTCTAGGTGGATTGTGATGCCAGTGGTAGTGCTATTAGGGTTGTATTGAGCCAAGAAGGTAAGCCTATTGCATATTTTAGTGAAAAATTGAATGATGTGAAGAAGAAGTATTATGTTTATGATCAAGAGTTCAATGCAATATTCAAGACTTAAAGAAATGGGGGCATTATTGATTTCCAAAGGAATTTGTTTTATATACTGATCACCAGGCATTACAGTACCTCAATAGCCAAGGTAAGTTGAACCAGAGGCATATGAAGTGGGTAGAGTTCTTGAAGAGCTATACATTTGAGTTGAAGCATAGAAGTGGAAAGTCTAATAGGGTTGCAGATGCATTGAGTAGGAGGTAGTTGTTGCTTATAGCAATGCAAGTTGAAGTAGTTGGGTTTGATGAACTCAAGAATTTGTACCCTGAGGATCCTAATCTTGCTAAAGCATGGAAAGCTTTTAAAGAACCTATTGCTATAGACAGAACCAAGTGGTTAGACTATTTGATTCAGGATGGTATGTTGTTCAAGGGCAGTCAATTGTGCATTCCAAGGAGTTCCATGAGGGAAAATATGATTAAGGAGAAACACAATGGAAGGATAGCAGGACATTTTGGTTGAGATAAGACCATTGCCATTCTTAGAGAACATTATTTTTTGCCTCAAATTTCATAGGATGTGAAGATGTTTGTACAGAGTTGTCAGGTTTGTCAAGCGGCCAAGGGATTTAGTCACAATACTGAACTATATCAGCCATTGCCTGTTCCATCAAAGTCATGGGAGGACATAAGTATAGATTTTGTTCTTGGATTGCTGAGGACATCAAGGGGTAATGACTCAGTATTTGTGGTGGATGATAGGTTCTCCAAAATGGCACATTTCATTCCATGCCACAAAACTCATGATGTCATCCATATTGCAGACTTGTTTTTCAGAGAGGTGGTGAGACTACATGGTCTCTCAAGGAGTATAGTTTTTGATAGAGATACTAAATTTGTGGGGTATTTTTGGAGAACATTGTGGAAGAAATTGAGAATGGACTTGAAATTTAGTTCCACACATCACCTATAGACTGACGGCTAGACAGAAGTGGTAAACAAAAGTCTGGGCAATTTGCTGAGATAGAGTAAGGGGAGAGGACAAGTGTTGAACTAGAAGAATTTGCTGAACATATCAAGCACCTACATGAGGAGGTCTAGGCACACATTATCAAGATGAATCAATAGTATAAAGCTAGGGCTGATCAAAGGAGAAGACATAAGGAGTTCCAAGTAGGGGATCTAGTCATGGTACACTTGAGAAAGGAAATATTTCCATTAGATACTTACAACAAGCTGAAGATGAAGAAATTTGGCCCCTGCAAAATTCTGAAGAAACATGACTCAGGAAATGCATATGAGGTGGAGTTGCTAGATGGAATTGACATTTCTCCTATCTTCAACATTGTAGACTTAACAAAGTATCATGATGATGGTGCAGATAAGGGGTTGATGCTAGAGTCATGTCTAATTCCTACTTCTAAGAAGGAGGAGATAGAATAGATTCTAGATAGTCATGTGGGTAGGAGTACCAGAAATAGGAAGTATGAAGAGTACTTGGTTAAGTGAAAAGGATGACCGATAGAGGACTCAACTTGGATATTAGTAGCTGAAGTTTCCCATTTGGGATTTCCTCTACCATCCATAAAGCGACAGGGTCACTTTTCAATCTAACCTAGGTGTCTGATGCAAGAGCATCCAGAGGTATAAGGGCAATCCTATGTCACCCAAAAAAATATACCTAGACATAGTTTCTATTTCATGTGTTTTCATTTCTAGATACCCATTTGGGTAAAATAAAGGTTCCAACTCTCGCAGTTCCACTATTAGTGTTTTGGGTTAGAGTTTTTAAGCACCTTGGGATACATGTAAATGTTAGAAAAGTAGGACTATGTAATTGAGCCATAATTATGGTGATTTAGAAGGTTTAAATTGGAGGGATGATTAAAATTTTAATTTAGAACATTCCAAAAAAAGAATCAGGTCAAAAGGCTGCACGATTTGAAAGTTATCGTAGTTTTTCAATTTTTGGAGACCTCCTAAGAATTATTCAAAGTTAGGTTCAAGGCACTAAATGACCTTGTATAGGCCTGAAAAATAGGGGATGAGAAAAGCTGGTACATAGGGCTATAGAGCACTCGGAGAGCTTTTCGAAAATGTAAACGGTTCATCAATCGAAGCTATGGTTCAAAAGTTATGCCTCCGAAAGTTCGGCTACCATTTCTAGATTCTTCTAATTTTGCACCGAATTCTAAGGCAACTTCTAGAGCCTTCCATTTTGGTGGTGGATGCCAACTAGCACTTTCTAGAATGTATTCCTAATCCTTAACCCTTTGGAGTCTATTTAAGAACATTTCTGGAATTGTAAAAGGCAGTTTAGAGTGGAGTTTGAGAGAAGGTATTGGAAGAAGAAATTATCTCTAGATTTATACTATTGTAAGCCCATAGGGCATGTTTTGGAGTCTATTCTCTCCACACTCAGTGTATTAGCATATTCTCATGGTTAATAAAGTTTTCCCTTTCCTATTGTGTCCATTATGTTCTTGGGTTGTGTCACCATCATTCCAAAAATATAAAAGATCCAATGGTAGAGCTTAACATTATGCCCACCACATTGGGACTGATTTTTGTTTTACTGCAAAATATCTGTGATTACAACTTGCAATGTAAATAATGAACCTGCTAGTACCTTTGGGTTGTAGCAATAATAATACATAATCCAATGAATATATTGACAATATATCTTTGTCCAACTCACATCCCAATCGTGGATGCTCCAAATTCTAGGCTACTACTTTTGAACTTGAACTTGAACTTTGAACTTTGTGGTTCATGTTAAAATTTGGGAGTCTCCTTGAAACACTACCCCTTTATAAGATACACATATTACAACAAAATTATTTAAAAAATGATATAAGTACTCAAAAATTGGAGGAGATCCTTTCCATGTCGTGAATGTGTCATAATCATTCAACTTGGAACTTTGATTAAGAATTTGGACTTTCTACACTGATGAACTACACTTTTGAACTTGAACTTTGAATTGTGTGGTTCAAGTTCGAGTTCAAATTTCATATATGTGAATAAAAAGACCAACAACTTGGAGGCCAACCAACCCACTTTAAACAATTCCTGCTAGTGACAAAATGTGAACTTCAACTAATATGATATCGATGTCCAAGCTAAACTTCAATGGAGTTACAGATCAAGCCTAAACAATTAACCATAAAAGTGAAGAAAAATACAAGTGTAACAATTGTCTCTAACTGGGGACATGGGCCACAAGGGACATGAAGAATTTAGAAGGTCTTTGGTATAAGACTAGTGCTTGGCTATTGGGAAAACATAGTCATTGTAACTTAGAGGATAGACAAACTTCTTACAAATTGTGATGGGGGATAAGGAAACATGCCAAACAAATACACTAAACAACATGAAAAAGCCAATTGACTAAACTAAGAAATCAAAAACTTAGCAAGCCAAAAAATATATTTACGAACATGCGAAGGAAGGAAAAACCTACCTTATGACATAGAGAAGTGAGCAACTCACATAAAACCATTGACTGGATGGGAGAAGTATGTGTTACTATGAAAAATATATGTACCTTCATGAAGCACCCACACACTCAAGCTTAATAGAAGGGTCCACCAAAGACTCGTCACATGTAAGAAGCCTCAATGAATCAAGTTTCCATTAAAAATCCTCTTTCCATGATATATTCCTTGGTTATTATTTGTTGCAACTCCATGTTTGATTTCAGATAAACCATAGCCATTCATTTGTAAATAATCTATTAGTGTAACTTGACCAAAATCATACATGTTGAAGGTTGTATTAACTTTTTCAAAAATAGAAATATTATTGAGAAAGGAAATCAATAATTCTCCTTCATTAATTGCTTTAACTTGTTGATATACTCTGAATATTACTTTGGCATTTTCTTCTTCAACAGAAGATAGTTAGTTATGATTTGTATTTAAGGAATATCATTTATATTCTCAAGAAAATAATCACTAGTATGATGAAGAGAATAATCATATTCCATTGGTTTATGGCAGCCCCTTTTATTTTCTATATGATTATGTTTTTCCCTTTCACACCATACATTTTCAGCATTGTCATTATTTTAAAAATCAACCTCAAAGTATAAATTTCCAGCCCATCTATACCTTCATGTAAAGAGAGCACGTTTTCACCAATTAATCAATAGTCATTCAACTCAAAAAGAGGGTTACTTATTACCTTTGGGTCGGATAGTAAGAATAATGGATTGAAATTGCTTGAGCTTCTTTCAGATTGTTCCTCCTTGACATCTCTTGGCTGATCTAGATTAATGCTTGAGGTTGTTTCTTGAATGGTATTACCAAAAGATTTATCTTTGACCAGTGCAAAAAAACTTCACATTCTTCATCATCTTTATCACTCAAATCATCTGAATCATAGAGTTATTTTTCCAACCATGCATCATGCATGAAATATTCTTTGTTAAAAAATATTTCCCTTTCTAAGATGTAGCAACCATTCATTGAGTGACTATCAAATGTAAGTCCTTTATCTTTTACCTCCAAAATATTACATAAAACTTGTGAAAATATATTCTGCTGAAACTATATCAATATTATTAAATCATCTTCAATAGAAATAAAATCTCATTTAATAGATACCAAATCACATACCTTGCTTTGTTTGAGGTGAAATTTGACCCCTAGATTTAATGTTGCAGTAAAAATTGACATCAAATTTTCTTGGGTGGGTTGAGAGTTTTGTGGGATCTTAGCCAATGTATGATTAAATCTATCTACAAAGCTCCTTAATTCTCCACCTTCCCTTTTTTGGATTTGGAAAAATTGGCATAAAAGGGAACCCAAATTATTTTCTAGTTTAAATCTTAGAAGAAATTTATTTTCTAGCACACTCCAAATTGTAATTGTCCATCTTCAAACTGCTGAAACCACATAACATCATCATCAATAAGGGATTTGACAAAAAGATGAACAAATATGTCTTCTTCTAAAGCTCCAAGGATCCCATAGGAAACTTTGAATGCTCAGATGTAACTTGAAACAAATCAACCTCATCTTGACCAAAATCATACATGTTGAAGGTTGTATTAACTTTTTAAAAAATAGAGTCATTATTGAGAAAGGAAATCAATAATTCTCCTTCATTAATTGCATTAACTTGTTGATATACTCTAAATAACTCAATTAATCTTACCTTCTTGCATATACATCATAAAAGCGATAAAACCTATTTTTGACAACAATTGAATGTATAGTTAATCTTTGTCTGTTGCACATCCGACAAATTGGGGAGAGATGAAAAATTGTCAGGGGATTAACCACCCAACCTCAGATCATAACATATCCCCACACAATATCTAATGAGAAAGGCCTTGCCTACCCATAATTGGACTTCTAACATCTATCATCTACAAAGCAATCTTGGTATCACACCATTTGTCTTGACAGTAGGAGGTTATAATTAATAGGATCATGCATGAGCTATTAAGTGTTTCATTATTCAAATCTGATTTCATTCTTAATTCTTGCAGGTTAATTCCACCTCTTCACCCTTCTGTGGCTTCTATGCCCAGGTGAATCCTAGGTGTCTAAAAGTTTATGTTTACTTTGTTATTATTTACACCTCTTCACCAATTCTATGGCATATTGATAGTGAATTCCTTAGTGTCTGTAAGATTATAATAATTTTGTTTTTATTTACACCTCTTCACCATTTCATGGTTTCATCACTTGGTGAACCTAGGTGTTAAAGATTCTAAGAGCATTTTGTTCTTTATTTCAAGAGTTATAATAGCATGGTCACTGATGATGGTTCATAAAATCATTTAAAACTCCTTCAGCTACCATTCAGTTTCATAAATGATATTTCAATCACAGGGATAAAATCTAAGAAGATCTATAATGGAACTCTATGAAATGCAAGAGATTAACAAAAAGGTATTTTGTATTTAAACAATGTATAATTGGTTATATTTAGGCTTTTAAAAGGAAGGCTTATGATATACGAATGCATGTATTGTTTTATTCACAGTCTTGGCAATGTATAGCTGACTACAGTCAAACTTTTACTTCAAAAAAGGAGGAATTACGAATGCATATATTGTATTATTCACAATCCTATAAATGTATATCCGACTACAGTGGGACTTATATTCTAGAATAAAGAAATTGGAAATATGAATGCATATATAATTCATGACTTGGGGTTGTGCTTGAGGTTTGTCTGGATGTGGCTCCTCCCATCCTTAGCTGAAACTCTTGTTGGCTATTTGTTCTACCTATTAGTAGAGACTTGATTTCAGATTTAAAATGCTAGAGTAGTAAGGGAGAACAAAGTAATGTTGGCTATGTAATCATAAAGAATGCTTCAGTTAGGAATGAATATACTCGGCTTGAATTGGGAAACATAGCAGACAATAAAAGTGTGTAAACAAATGGAATAATAAAAATCTAGCTCCTCTCATGACTTCCTTAAATGAAAAGAAACATGACTCCTTGGCTCCCACCAGTTACAAAAAGATTATTTGCCCATTCGAATTCCAAGCTTTAAATTCATTGGAAAAAGAGAAGGAAAAGAAAATAAAAAGGTTGGAAGAGAAGTTGGAAAGATTAAAGTTTGATTATTTCTAATTTATCATGTGAAGTGTTTTAATCAGTTAAAAGAAAAGAATAGTAAAAAAGGAAAGAATAGAGTTGGAAAATTATAATTCAAATATTATTAAAATTCAAATGTTATTATATCTTGAATATTATTATTTATATAAGCACATGTAAATATATTAATGAGGTGACAACACTTAATTATAATATAATGGTGCAATTTCATTTTTATATCTATATGCACGTATAGAGATATATCTATTATAATAATATGATGAAAGATTATTTAACTTCTTTTGAGGTATGTTTTATAATTCAATTATTTTAATTAAACTATTAATTCAAATAGCTCATATGGGTCCCTCAAATGTATCCTATTTTCAACTTATTAGGTCCTCAACCCATTTTCCCAGTGATGGTGATGCTCCCACCTAATTCTTTTTTGAAAATTCTTCCGCCCCTTCGACATGCTTACTAAAAGGAAATTCTTCACAGTTAAATTATATTATCATAGTAAATTATTTAATTATAAATAGTCACAATGGTTAACCATCTTCTCAATTCCATGAATTCATGATTAATGATCAACTAGCATGTTATCTTCACTTGAAATTATAATGACTAACTATCTTACCATTTCATAAGATTACAACCAATTTAACTGTCAATTGACTTCATGTGAACCTCAATGACTATATTTTAAATTAGGTCAAAAATTGGGATGTAATAGATAGTCTCCTTGCAACACTTCCCCTTTATAAGATACAAGTATTACAACAACATTGTTAACAAAATGATAGAAGTACTCAGAAAGTGGAGGAGATCATTTCCATGTCTTGAATGTGTTTGAATCATTGAGCTTGAAACTTTGATTATATGAATTTGGACTTTCTACACTAATGAACTACCCTTTTGAACTTGAACTTGAACATTGAGCTAAGTGGTTTAGGTCCAAGTTCAACTTTCACATATTTGAATAGATAGACCAACAACTTGGAGGCCGACCAACCCCCTTTAATTATTTTTTGCTAGTGACAAAACTTGAACTAATATGATTTTGAGGTTTAAGTTCAGCTTTAACAGAGTTACAAACTGAGCCTAGATAATTAACCATGAAAGTGAAGAAAAGTAAAAGTGTAACACATTAAATGCACCAAGTCAACTAAGAAAATGTTTAAGAATACCAATCAACACTCCAAAATGTCGAGTGTAAAAAAAACTCCAAGCATTGTCGAGCAATAATACATGCTGAGCAATGTAGTAAAAGTTGAGCAATATAGTATAGGCCAAAAAACATAGTATATGTTAAACTCCTTCAGAGATCGGTCATGCTAGATAGTGCCAAGAAAAATTTTACACTAAGATTCTTGAGAATCTGGGCCCCTCAACCAACACTATAACCAAGAACTACTCAAAAGTGATTGATTGAACCCTGCAACTCTAAGGTCAAAACAACTCCACCATGCATTATTTCCAACTACCCTAGGATGCTCTTGCATCATGAACACTTAAACGTATCTGAGAAAAAAATGTAAGGTGGATTCATACACTAGACCACATCATTAGAAGAAAATATTTAGGAGTTATGACAAGTAGTAAGTTGAAGTATGATACATGTTTACTATGTGGGGCTAAACCTAAATCTATAAATATACTTTGGAGAATGAATATTGGCTAAAGGAAATGAATGAGGAAATTGATCACATAAAGAAGAACAAGAAATGGAAATTGGTAGCTAGGCCAAAGGATAAGAATGTGATTAGAATAAAGTGGGTATTCATAAACAACCCAAATGAGAAAGGTGAAGTCACAAAGAGCAAGGAAAGACTAATTTGTAAGGGATATGAACAAGAGGAGGGAATTGACTATGGCGAGACACTTTCCCTAGTTGTAAGGTTGGAAGGATTGAGAACTTTTATTGCATATGATGCTTAAAAAGGATTCAAGTATACCAAATGTATTCCAAATTTAGATTTTTGAATGGAATTTTAGAAGAAGTCTACACTGAACAAGTAGGAGGATTTGTTGATCCAGCAAGAGGAATATTGTATGTAAATTGCACAAAACATTATATATATGGTTTGAAGCAAGCTCCTAGAGCATGATATGAAAGGTTACACACATTTTTTGAGAATTGGTTTTGCAAGAACTAATGACAATAACAATCTATATCTAAATAGTGAATATGAGAATAAGAGATTGCTAGCTAAAATTTTTGTTGATGATATCATATTTGGAGGACATGATATCTATTAGAATATTTAGAATAATTGAGAGAGGGATGAATTAGTTACTCAAGGTCCATATGTACCAATTGAGAAAAAAAAACACTTGATCAGTTATTTGTCTTACTTATCCCATGAATTAGTCTCTAATGTAATCTTAATAAAAATATTAACTAGTGGTTCATTGTCCTAATATAAGAGACTTGTAGAATGTAAACATGGAAATGTAAAACACCATAAAAAAAATTTAACACCAGTTTGACACTAGAATTTAACATGGAAACACAATTTGGGAAAAACCACTAGCAATATGTCACAACTTTTTTCACTCTTTTGAAGTAAGCCCTACTAGGAGCCATCCCTATTAAAGGTTACAATACACAGTGTTAAATGTGACCTCATTAAGGGATTTAAACACCCTATTAGGAATGGCTTTGTAAGAGGACTTTCTAACATTCCTTCATAATGTCAGCCAATTAAAGGATTTACACAGACTATTAAGTCCTTAATGACTGTTAGGTCAACCTTTCATTAAAAGGTTTTCAATACAAGATGTTTATGATGATTAGAAAGAAAACAATTGGGTTTGATTTGTATAATTAAAACTCACTTTTTAGTTTTAGATCTTAGTTTAGTTCATGTGTTGATTCCCCAATAAGCCTTCCTTGACACTTTGTCCTTGATTTGCTTGGCAACCATTCAAGCAATCACCCTTCTCTTCACAAAAATCTCAAGCCTTCTTCTTAGATTTTCTTATCAATCTCAAAAAATTTGTTCCATCTCACTGGAAATATTTCAAACATGCACAACTTCTATGTTGTCTTTTCTTCTTCACATACCATTAAAGTTTTCCTCTATGCCTCCTTAAATAGATAGTTATGATCTTTTATCTCTTAATTAATACTATAGATCTTAGGGTTTTTGATTTGATCACCAAATATAATGTATATAATCACCACTATGTTTATCTCTCCTTTTATAGAAACTTCTCCTTGAATTAATCTCTTAGATCATTTACATAAACCTCTCCAAGAACTAAATGACCCAATTCATCAATTCTTATATTCAACACATTTTTCGTATCCCTAGAAATCAACTATGTCAGCTGGAAATCATGATTTCTCATACGCATTCAAAATATTTTCACTCAGTCATCACTAGATCACTTCATCATCACTAGATCACTTCGTCATCACTTGATTCTGACACTCAACACTTGCACTATTTACTTGGTCAATACTAATGCTTGGTCAACACTATGTTTTTCTTAGCTTGCAATGGTGCTCGGCTTGCTCTATTTTGGCACTTGGTCGACACCAACATTTCTCGACATGAACTTCAAGTTCCTTAATCTTTTATTGTATTCCTTGTTCAAGCTTATGAAATTTGTTAGTTTCTTCTCATGTCTTTATAATGTAGACAGTAAAATTATCTTGTCAAAGTCTAACTAATCAAATGTCCATTGTAGCTTCTCTTTTCATAATTCAACCTTTCCTCTAGGTTCTTTTGTTAGGAGAAACTTCTCAAATACTCTTCACCAATCAAATAGATATGACATTTAGATAAGATAGCAACATGTCTCATCAGTAGATTTGACATCAATGACAACATAACAATTATTACAATTGTAGTTTCCAATATATATATTGTGCAAATAATTTTCAAATGAGATGAAGAAATAATTTGAGATGTCAATGTTTGGATAGATTATGTTCTTTTTTGGTTTACAAGTTTATCATATGAAGAAGGGAATCTACATTACACAATCAAATTTTATTAGGGAGACATTGAAGACCTTAGATATGGAAGATTTGAGACTAGTTAGAACACTAATGGTTACTGGTAATAAAACATCCAAGAATGTTGATTCTATTGAAGTGAATCAAACATTGTACAGTGTTGGGACTCAAAATTAAAGCCCTAATTTTTAGTACCATTCTAAATTTTGAGCGTAATGAGCCCCTTTATGAGTTTTTCATGCGTGTCTATGCAACCATCACTTTGAGGCCTATGAATTATTTTATGTTTCTAACACCTTGAATTCAGTATACACATGTGTACTATGATAATAAATTGCCATTTTGAGTCATTCTGTAAAGTTTCATTTTGAACATTTGTTAAATTTCCATTTTCCCCAAGTTTCAAACAACGAAAGGAAGCCTAGTTTGTAAATTAATATCTTGAACTTGGATAAATTTCATGACTTGCAACTTTGGGAGTGTTTAGTATGCATATTAAAGAAACTATGTTTCATATTTCAAGTCATTTTGATATATTTTTGACTAGGTTTTGAATCACTCAAAGTTGGTTGTTTACTATTGTCATGCTGATGCATATTTCTCAAAATTGTGGGAAGCCTTGTTTGACCAGTTATAAATTTGATCCAGTTGAAAAAATTGATAAATTTAATTTTTCATTGCATTATAGGGCTAAGATACATGCCATGCTCCATATTTGAGCCTATGAAAAATTCATTTGACTAGTTTTCAAACATGATTCCATATGTGATTTCTAAAGTTTTACTAGTGTCTAAAAGTGCAAATTGGTTTGTAGCTCTGTTTGGGATGTCATCACTTTGAATCTATGATAGATGAGACTAAAAGGATTGGACCACTATATTTACTCTAAAAATACTTTAAATGTGCTATTTTTTATGTCTTGATGAATCCGTATGCATGCTTTCCTAGGTCCATTTGGTTTGTGAAAATCACAGTTCTGCTAGTGTTCCTAGTTCTGCAATTCTAAGTACCTAACTTTGAACACCTTCCAAATGCACCCAATTATTTTCATGAGCCCAAATCAAATATTTATACTCTCCTCATGAAAATAAACTAATGCCCCATTTTTTTGTCTCTAAGTGTCTGTTTGACCTATTTTTGAAGCCAGAATTGAACACACTTTATTGTTTTCTTATATATTTTTTTGTAGGTAGTTTCAAGTAAGAAACTTTGATGGTCAATATATTTTGACCTAGATGTCCCCATGAGGTAAAATATCATAAGCTAAAAGAAAGTGAACTAGAGAATAGGTATGTAAGATCTCAGGGTCTGGTTGTTTGTTTCAGTTTGTTTTTAAAGCCAGTCTTAGAGGCTTCCGGGAAGAAAATTACAGTTTTCAGAAAGTGTTAAAATGAGTTTTGAAGTTTTCAGCCAGTGATAGATTTTGAATCAAACCAATTTTATGAACTCATCGATCAACTCAACGGGTCTGCTATTTGAGTTCAAATATTTTTTTAGATAGACCCACTGTGGGGCCCAACTTTCTCCTTTAGGTTGGTAAGGTGTTGTGGGATTTGAGATGATCAAAAGAGATTTGAATGAATTTTCTCAAAAAGAAATTAGAATATAAAAGGATTATTCTATAAAGGTTCTTCACTATGTTTCTCGTGACATCCCTGCCAAACTCGATAGAGGTATTATGCCAGGGGGATGTAACATTGACTTTTATGAAGTGTGTCAAGAAGAATTGAACAAAGATGAATGCTCATGAATCTTCTTGCTAGTAAAAAAGAGTTTATTGGACACTATTATTGTTGGAATCAAAGTGTTTCCTTGTGTATGAGATGCTCCATTTGAAAAAAAAAAGTATATCTCTGAGAAATGCATGGGTATATATATGCTTTGAACTTTAAACAAATGGACTATTTCAATACTTCTCCATGATGTCTGCCAAATCCATAGGTGACCACAAGATTGGTTTGTGGTCACTATTGGAGTACAATTGTTTCTCTACAAAGGTAGATAATGTATCATTTTTGATGTGGTGTAGGGAGAAGTTGAACAAGGATAAAAATGATAGGTGGTTGAGCCCTTCTATAGTCACTCACCATGGTGCTATCCCTCTTTGGTACTGCTACTACTACTAATAGTGGTTGGAGAGAGCCATGACACCTTTGTCAGTCCCACCAAACCTAGGTGGGCAAGTTTTTTAGCCTGTACAATTTTTCCATTCCATTAGACCTTTTATAAAATGTAGATACCTACAATAATAGATTTGGGTTGACATGGATAGTGTTATCATAAGCCTAAAATATATGTGTACAAAAAAACATCACCATCAACATGAAAAGTGTGGAGTAAGCTGAGTAAATTATTGGGTCTTTTCTATCAATCACTTGGAATGTGGAATAAAGGCTAATGAATTGTAGGATGGACATTGGAGCATAAGGAGAACAAAAAAAGAGATGGGAGTGGAAGATGGGATCTAAATTAAGAAGGCATATTATCGGTGATTGGTGATATATATTTGGCAAAGAGGCTCTATCAAGGTAGTAAGTTTGTTTTATTTAAGCAAGAGGAATGCACTGGAGTTAATTGAAAACACAAATATTTGATATATCCCACATCCGCTATGTGTAGAAATTCTATAGTATTTTTAAATTGGAGCATACAATTAGAAAGTGTCTTAAAGACATGCCCTTTATGAGAGAAGGAGGCTTACGTGATGGGGCCAAGGGCCACATGGATGAACATAAGACATATGGCCAAAGTGACATGGTGGCTAGCTCTGTGACATAGCGACAAGAGGGAAAATAGGCATATTCCATGTGGCACAAAACTGAGGTAGGCTTAGAGTTTGCAGCTTCATAGCGGTATGGGTGCGGTTAAGGTTAGCCATGGGATGAGGAGATCACAATTAGTTACCTACTTTGTAACATCTCTAATTGAGTCTCATAGTTAAGGAAAAAGTGGAGATGTGGAGAAATGGCTATCTCCACATCTCGGTGGTTAGTCAATAGTTAGGAATGAAGGCGAAGATGTGGAGATAGGAGGTTATCTCCACTTCTCGATAATTAGATGCTAGTCAAAGGTTAAGGTGGAGATGGTAGTTACATCCACATCTCACTAGTTGGGATGAAGTTAGGAGTGAAGGTGGATAAGTATAGATGGATTGACATTTATCAAGGAGGTGTTGATAGGGTAATGATGTAGTGGATCCAGTCTATCAAGTGATGACGCATGACACATCAGTCAACTGGGTTTGACCAATGAAGATTATTGAAGGTAAATACAATGTTTGAAATATTGAAAAATATTAAAACATTCCTTCAAAAGTTGAGCATACATTCTCAGATTTGAAAATTTTAAATAAACTTGGGATATAATATAAAATTCAAAGTATGTGAAAAGTTAAATATTTTCAACATTAAAATGCTCTATTCATGACCAAGGGCGAAATATTTTAAATGCACACCAAGGGCCTTATTTTTTGCCCAAAATATTAAGTGTCATGTATCAATAGAAAGGGGAGAAGATAAAATTTCTAATTTTCTAGTCAGAATGTGTGCAAACTCAACCAGGCATAAGTTATGGGTAGATTTGTGAAATTGGGGACATTCTCAAAAGAATAAGTGTTTTTCATCATGGAGCATCAATTTCAGTTGGAAACCATATAGAGAAGTTTGTTGGCATGTGTTTTGGCATGAATTTTAGTGACATTTGTATTTTGTTGCAAATTAGCTATGTTTTCCATTAGCTTGAAGATATTTTGATCACATTATAGAGGCAAAATGATGGAATCTAATTTTTAGTTGAGGGAAGAAAGAAGAGATAGGTTCTACAGTAGTAAGTCGAATATTTTCAAGTGTTAAAATAGAAACATTATAGAAGGTCCAAGATTACTTTCACTATTTTTATTCTCTTTTCTTCTGATTCTTTAGGGATGGTTCCAGGTTTTGGAAAAGTTTCCTTTATTGTAATACCACCTAGGTTGATGGTTGGTTGGTTCCTGACTATTGAGCAGAGCTCTAGTTGTGTATACCACATCCTCAACATTTCTCTCTTGTATGAACAATATTAATGGAGTTTTAGAGAAAGTTCTAGTCTATTCAGTTGTTTCATGAGTTATTTGCATACATTCTCATGTGTTTATTTCAAGGAAATAAATAAAATGCAGCAAAAGGATCTTAGTGTCATTCTGATTCTTTTCTCCTATCTATGTTGTTTGTAATGTTTTGTACTTTATGAAAAAAGAGGTTAAACTCAATTAGAGATCCTCAAAGCTCTATGTCTTAATGTGTTTTGTTGTTGATTCAAGGAATCAAGTAAATGCTTGATATATTTGATAGGGTTGCAGATTTCATGGAAGGATATTTGATAAGTATGAGGTTCAGTCTGAATAATGTTGTCTAATTCACAAAGTGATAGGATAGATCTGGGGTCTTAATATATGAGATATATTATTGATATCCAAGGATGTATGTTTGTAATTTGTGGAACACCTAATAGATAAGGTACTGGTCATTTGAAAGGATCAACCATGTTTATTATTGTTGCATATGTAGGTTGTGCCGATTTAGATCTTATATCAATTATCTTTTCCCTTTCACGTTGTAGGAGCTAAAAATATTTTCCCTCCCTTAGCTTTTCAAGTTCATAGGTCATGGTATTGGCTAGTTCATGTCTTTTTTATTTGGATAAGTATAGAATATTCATGAATTTTCATCTACTAAGTATAGATTCAGATTTATGGTTTTAACAACTAGTCACATAATGGAATCTATAGATTTTCTTGCCTAGGTCTTGTAGAGCCTAAAGAAGGAGAAGGATTATAGCATTATAGTTGGCCCCAATGTCTGATTAAGTATGTTGAACATGTGAATTAGGTACCCCTAGATGTATTTGTTCCTATCATTGGGTTATTTAAAAGCTTTTAAATTAGGAGCCAACAAAATGGCAACTCTATTGGAGAGTATTGAATCTATATGATAGACAAACATTGAGAATCTAGAAAGAGATTCAATACAATAGGAAGAATTTACCACAACAACAAGGTTGTGGATGTTGAAAATAGATTAATACAAGTATGATAATGTTTTTTAATCACTAGTTTATCACTGATGTCAAACTTGCTACTTGCTAGTAAGACAATTGGTTAGATGATTTGAGTACTATCATTTTCTTGATTGATGAAGATGATCTAATCAAATAAGGTAAGAATAGAATGTAGAGGAAAGCTTGAGTTACTATATGGAAAAGGAGTACAAGGATCAGTTAAGACAATGATATTATAGTACATTAATAATCCACTTAAGGTTTCAAAGGATGGTTACACTAATTAATTTTAGAAGAACAAGTTAAATGAAGTATGTCTCTAGGATTAACAATCTACATAGTAGGCGCCAAGAAAAGTTAGTCTAAGTTGAGTAGAAAATAAGTTGGAGCCAAGCAAAGTCAATTATCATGTAAGCCAAGTAAAGTTTAGTTGATGCCAAGCACTAGTAAACTATAGTTCTTGTCGAGTGTTTGGAAAGTGGATGTTGAGCAACACAGTTTGTGCCGAGCACCAGAAGTCAGTTAATGTCGAGTGTTAGTTCATTATGAGAAAGATCACGAATTTGATGAATTTGAGCTAACCAGTTTGATATCTTGGATTGTGTGAACCATGTGGATTCTTGGTAAACCATTTTGAGGATAAGTCAAAGAGGATTAAAGGAGAAGTTTTTAGAAGGGAATAAAATGAAATGAGGGATAGATTCATTGAATGCTACCTAATCCAACCTAATCCTAAAATGGACGATCGAGGATGAATGAAAAAAGATCCTAATACTCTATTTATAGAGATGGATGGTCAAAATAAAAGGTTGTCATGTGTGAGAACCTAAGGAAGACATGGAGTCTAAAGTATTACTTCATTTAGTGACCTTAGAGAAGAGACTGCATTGGCAAGAAAATCAAGAAGGATTAAGGGTATGGATACTTGAAGGGTGAACAAGCTATCAAATTTGAAGTGTGTAAAAGCCAAGAAGAATGGAGGATCAAAACAAAGATCAATAATCTATAGATGGTGTTATAAATTGTTATTAGATCAAGCCTTACTATTACCTTCTAATCATTGTACCAATCTAGAATAAATCCTTTTGATTAAGGTTGACCTAACAATCATTTGTAAATAATTTAACTGGGTGAAATTCCAAGTGAATGATCTAAAGTCCTCTAGCAAGGCTCACTCCTAACATGGTGATTGGGTCACATTTAGTAGTGTGCATTGTAACCTTTAACATGATTGGCCTTTCACAGGGCATCACTTCAGAAGAGTGAGAATGAGTAGCATGTTACTGATGGTTTTCTACAAATTTTATGTTTCATGTTTACATTTATCCAAATTTTATTTAACAATAACCTAAAAGTTTAACATGATTGGATAATCTAATGGATGCATGCATGATGAAAATATTTTATGGATATGGGTTCACTAAGCTGTGAAAATTTTTAATTGTACATCTAGACCTTGGAACTAATTCACCCCCCCTCTCAATTATTCTAATGAATTCCAACAATTGGTATTAGAGCCATTTGCTTAAGAGGACTAGTTTGAAGGTACTAGAAGCAAAAAGATCAAGATGTCAAAAGAGAGGTAACCAAGCTTAATATAGATAACTTTCCTGCATGGAAAAGTCTAATGAAGCTACACTTAGGATGTATTGGAGATCATGCAAAAAATATCATTGCTGTTGAGCATGTCAATCTTGTTCAAGCCCTAACTACTGAACATCTAAAAAAAAAGAAAGAAACACAACCATTCAATATTGGAGATTAAGTCTGCCCTAAGTTGTGCTGAGTTTGATGATATCAAAGGTTGTGATAGTGCAAAGAAACTATTGGTTTCTCTTCACACTATCTATGGAGGTGACAAAAATGTTCTAAGAGCTAAAACTGAAAGTCTTAGAGGTAAGTTCGATGATATGAGAATGCAAGAAGGTGAGAATATTTCTCAATATTGCTCTAGGATAAAAGATGTTGTTAAGGAAATAAGAGGAGCTACTAGTAAAATAGATGATGATACTATACTAAATAAAGTTTTGAGAACACTTCTGCCTACCTATGCTATTAGAGTTTCTACATTACAAGAATCGAGACGTATACTTAGGAATGATTTAACTCTTGAAGGTTTGGTAGGTAGGCTCACTTCTTTTAAGATATCTAATTTTGATAATTACAAACTTGAAAATGTTGAATCTACTTTTAAAGCTAAGTTGTCATTGTAGGAACCTAATTAGAAGAAGAAGAAAAAGGAAAAATATGTGTCTAGTGATAGTGATATAGATGAGGAAGATGTAGATCAACTTAAAGCACTACTAGCAAGGAGATTTTATAGAGGTAAATGCAAGTTCAAAGGTAAGTTACCTATCATGTGTTTTAATTGCAATGAGGTTGATCATATTGCTGCTAGATATCCAAAGAAGAAGAATTATAGAGGTGGAGACAAGTACAAAAGTAGAAGAGATGAAGACAACAAAGATTACAAAGACAAAGGCAAGAAGTCTTGCTACATTGCTGAACAAGAGACAAAAGATGGATCTGACGATCATGATGAAGAAGTGGTGTATGTTGCAGTGAAGGATGAATCTGATGAGGATGAGACAACTGCACTAGTGTCTTGTGTGAACAAGAATGATAGATGGATCATTTTTAGTGTGTGTTCACATCACATGATTGGAGATAAAAGTAAGTTCATTACCTTTAATTATAATGATGGAAATAGTGTAAGGTTTTTTAATAATGCACCATGTCTGATAAAAGGAAAATGATCTCTATCAAACACATAGAAACTTTTTTATGTGACAATGTTTATTATGTTGAAGGACTTAACTATAATTTTTTGAGTGTGTCACAATTGAATAATTTGGATTGCAAGGTTGAGTTTGAAACCAAGATTGCTAAGATATATGATACTGATGGAAAACTAATTGGAAAAGGTGATCAAACTAGAGGTAATCTATTCTACCTTGATATAGAGGATGCTACTTGTTTAGTTGTAGAATTTAATGATGTGTGGCTATGGCACAGGAGATTTTGTCATGTTAATTTTTATAAATTGGTTAGTATCAGTAACATGAGAAGAGTCATCAGTTTGCCTAAGTTGAAGAAACCTGGCAATATAATTTGCAAACACTTTCAATTAGGTAAAATGACTAAGTCATGTTTTAAGAGTAAGATTCATACCTCTAAAAGAATATTAGAGATTGTTCATACTGACTTGTGTGGACCAATTGAAGTACAAATATACAAAAGAGATAAGTACATTATGTTACTTGTTGATGATTATTCTAGAATGATGATAGTTATGCTTCTAAAATAGAAATTTGATGCTTTCCAAATGTTTAAGTGGTACTTAACAAGGGTTGAGAAGGGAATAGGTAAAAGTATAAAATGTTTGAGATTTAATAGAGGACAAGAATTTACATGAAATGAGATTGAGATGTTTTGTTGTGATAGAGGAATCAAAAGATAGACATCTGCTCTTTGAACCCCTCCACAAAAGGGAATTGCTCAAAAGAGGAACAAGTCTATAAACTATGCTAGGACACTCATGATGGAGAAAATGTTGTTTTGAAATAATGGAGAGAAGCTGTAAGTATAGTTTTCTATACCTTGAACCATGTACAAGTCAAGAAAGGTACTCATTAAACACCTTTTGAACTATGGTATGGATACTCACCCAATGTAAAATATTTTGAGGTAGTTGGAAGCAAGTGTTATATTCTCAAATATTTTAGGAATGGTAAATTAGATGCAAAAATTGAAGAAGGTATACTCCTTGGTTATTCCACAAGAAGTAAAGCTTAGAAGTGTTTAAATACTAACACTAACAAAGTTGTGAAAAGTGCAACTGTGAAATTTGATGGATATACATAAGTATATGAGGTTTTACCTATGAACCTGAACTAGAAGAATACAAATCATTTGTATACTTTTATGAAGGTATGTTTGCTGAAGAATATTTTGTAAATCAAGTTGCAAACCAACAAGTAGTTTTAGTGGCCGTCGAGTCACATACTATGAATGCCAAGTTGCATTTAGGAACTGAGCTACATTCAGGTGCCAAGTTATAGAATGAAGTTGAGGTACATGATGATTCTGAGATTAGTGTACATGAAAAAGATACTAAACTAATTGATAGAGATGTATGTAGTGATTTAGACATTGAGAGACAAAGTGAAGAAATTGGAGCAAAACCAAGATTGTCTAAGTATGTTAAGGGACATCACCTTGCTGCACAAATCATAAAAGATAAAGATGCTAGACCAATGAAAAGGAACAAATTGAGAAATGGTACATTTTTTTTGAGCATGAAAGAACCTAAAATAGTAAAATATTTCTTAGGGGATGTGGATTGGAGTAAAGCCATGAAAGAAGAGATTGAATAAATTGAGAAAAATAAGACATGGACTCTAGTTCCTAGACTAGAAGATAAACATGTTATTGGCACCAAGTGGTTATACATAAACAAGTTAGATGAAAATGGTAAAGTCACAAGGAAAAAAGGAAGATTAGTTTGTAAAGGACATGCACAATAAGAAGGGATAGACTATGGAGAAACATTTTCTCTTGTTGCAAGACTAGAAGGAGTAAGAACTCCTCTTGCTTACTCTACATACAAAGGTTTCAAAGTTTATCAAATGGATGTTAAGTCTACATTTTTGAATGGTATATTAGAGGAAGAGGTTTATTTAGAATAGCCAAAAGTATTTTTTGATTGTAACAATAAAAAAAATGCTATGTAGACTACACAAAGCTTTATATGGTTTGAAGCAAGAACCAAGAGTATGGTAGGAAAGGCTTCATAATTATCTTGTGAAGATTGGATTTGAAAGGGTTGATGATAAATACAATTTATAGTTGAAGATAGAGAAATAAAAAAGGTATTTTACTATGTAAAATTTTTGTTCATGATATCATATTTGGAGGTCAAGATACTTTATGTAAGGCTTTTGCAAATGAAATGAATAAAGAATTTGAGATATATATGTTTGGAGATATCAAGTTCTTTGTGCATTTGCAAGTATATCAAATAAAATATGGTATATACATTACTCACTCAAAGTATGTTTAGGAGATATTGAAAACTTTTAGATTGGAGGATTCAAATCCTGTAAGAAAACCTATTGTGACAGGACATAAATTGTCAAGGAATGATGATTCTGCTGAGGTGAATCAAGCATTATATAGGTAGATGATTGGAAAATTACAATATGTAGTACATAGTAGAGCGATATTGCATTGTCTATAGGGATAGTTGCAAGATTCTTTGCTAATCCTAGGGAGAATCATTTGATGGAAGTTAACAGAATAATGAGATATTTGAAAGGAACATAAGACTATGGTCTATACTACAAGAAAAAATAAGAAATCTAAATTGAGAGCCTACACTAATGCTGATTGGGCTGGAAATATTGATGGAGGGTAATTTTTCTTAGGTAAAAGGTTGGTTACACATACTAGCAGGAAACAAAATTGTATCCCTCAATATACTATTGAAGATGAATATGTTGTTTCTATAGTAAATTGTACAAACATTATATGGATCAAACAACTGCACAAAGGTATGAAGGAAGAAATCACTGAACTTGTGATACTTTATTATGATAATACAAGTTTTATCAATATATCAAAGAACCCTCTAATGCACACAAAGACTAAGAAAATTACAATCAAGTATCATTACTTGAGAGAGTTAGTTCAAGATAAAGAGGTGAAGATGGAATATGTTAACACAAAAGAAAAATTAGTTGATATCTTCACCAAAGCATTACCTAAGGATACTCATGAGTATCTAAGAGGTAAACTAGGGGTGATACCCCTATCAAAGGCTATCTAAGAAGCATGGGGAGTTCCCTACATTAAACAAATTGATTGACATATGTTATACATTGATGCAGTGGATCTTACTTTAGGAGCTTCCTAAAGTAATCAAAGTGTCAGAGTTACAAATCAGTCATAAGCTAGGTGACCAAGGGAGAAATTGGAAATGTTCATATCTACATATTGAGTTTATGAGTCTTTGTAATTGTTGTCAAAGAGGGAGAAATTAGATTGAGAAAGAAAAACAAATATGGATAAATCAAAGGGAGAAAGATAGAGAAATGAGGGAGAAATCCTAATCTACCTAATCCTATTGAGGGATAAATTTTGACTGTAGAGGGAGATGAAAGAAAACACAATGAAACATGGAATACCTAGTAAGAGGGAGTTAATGAAAAAAGAGATATAAGAAGTGATCCAAAGGGAGTCATAGGATGAGTTAATTGATTGTCTATTGATCAGAACAAAACTTTTGTAACCTATTTAGAACATGAAAGTTGCTAATAAAGGGAGAGATTTCAATACAAAGAATTATTTTCTTTTTGGTATTTTGTTGGTTATCCTAATTAAGTTTGGTTAGATTGGTTTTCCATCAATTACAAAGAGGGAGATTGTTGGAAAAAGATTGATACAGGTATGATAATGTTCTTTAATCATTGTTTTGTCACTAATGTCAAACATGCTACTTGTTGGTAAGGCAATTGCTTATATGATTTGAGTACTATTTGTTTGATTGATGAAGATAATTTGATCATAATAATAGAACATGGAGGAAAGGTTGAGTAATGATATGGAAAAGGAGTACAAGGATTAGTTAAGACAATGATATTATAGTGCTTTAATAATCTACTTAAGGTTGCAAAGGATGGTTACACTGATTAAGTTTAGAAGAACAAGTTTAACAAAGTATGTCTGCCAACCTTAACAATCTACATAGTAGGTACTGAGAAAAGTTGGTGTAAGCCAAGCAAAAAATTAGTTGGACCTGAGTAAAGTCAATTTTAGTGTAAGCCAAGAGAAATAGTGTAAGACAAGTTAATTTTAGTTGATACTGAGCACCAATACACTTTAGTTCATGCTGAGTGTTTTGACAGTGGATATCGAGCAATGTAGTTTGTGCTGAGCACCAGAAGCCAGTTAATGCCAAGTGTTAGCATTATGAAAAAGATCAAGAATTTGATGAATCTAAGCATACATGTTTGATTTCTTGGATTGTGTGAACCATGTGGAAGATAAGCTTGATGAGCTGGTGGCACATAATTCATGGTAAACCATTTTGAGGAGAATTCAAAGAGGATTGAAGGAGAAGTTTCTGGAAGGGAATAAAATGAAATGAGGGGTAGATTAATTGAATCCTACCTAATCTAACCTATCCCTAAAATGGATGATGGAGGATGGAAGGAAAAAGATCTTAATTCCCTATTATAGAGATGGTTGGTCATAATCAAAGGTTGTCATGTGTGAGAACCTAAGGAAGACAAGGAGACTAGGGCACTACTTCATTTAGTGACCTAAGAGAAGAAACTACATTGGAAAGAAAAGAAAAAAGGCATTAGGGTATGGATGCTTGAAGGGTGAACAAGCTATCAGAGCTAAAGTGTGTTAAAGCCAAGCATAATGGATGACTAAAACAAATATTTGTAATCTACAAATGGAGTTGTAAGTTGTTATAATATCAAGCATTAGTATTCCTTTCTAGTCATTGTACTAGTATAGGATAAATCCTTCGGATTAAGATTGACCTAACAGTCATTTGTAAATCCTTTAATCGGGTGACATTCCAAGTAAAAGATCTAAAGTCCTCTAACAAGGCTCACTCCTAATAGGAGAAATTGAAATCCTTTAACTAGGTCACATTTAACAATGTGCATTGTAACCTTTAATAGTGTTGGTGTTTCACAGGGCATCACTTTAGAAGAGTGAGAATGAGTAGCATGTTACTGGTGGCTTTTCCCAAATTGGGTTTCAACGTTAAATTATTGTGTTAGATGGGTTATTGAATCTATTATGTTTCATATTTACATTTCTACAAAGTTGATTTGATAGTTACCTACAAGGTTAAATTGATTGCATAATCTAATGGATGCATGCATGATAAAAAAAATTATCGACATGGGTTCACTATGCTATGAAATTTTTTAATTATACATCTGGACCTTGGATAATTGATTCACCCCCACTCTTAGTTATTCTAAAGAATTCCAACAGTGAAGTGTTTCCCATTTCCTTGTTGAAGATTCTTCTCTCGTAGTAATGCATTATTCACCTACAATAGTACATTTGAGAGTTGAATGAAAATTGTATTGTTACTAGTGAATTTGTCATCAATCAATTCAACTGGATAATATTTTAAAAGTGTGTTGCAAAGTTTAGAGTCAAGAATAATCAAATTGGTTTTTCTTTTTCAAATGTATAAATCTTCAAAAGTGGTTTGATGGTTTTCAAATTCCACAAGTTCAAAGTCTAGTTTAGATTTGTCAATTGACAAACTATGTTTTAACATATTTCTCACCATTGTGAGTGGTGAATTTCTAATGATCTTTGTACTAGTTACAAATTGATTTCATATAAATTTTAAAGGACTACCTTTTCTTGGGAAAATCTGAAGCTTTTGTTAGTAGTTCTTGGAGAAGAAGTTATAAGAGTTGATCTATAAGTTTAAGTGTTGTATGCATCTACTATTTTATGGAATTAAAATATTAGAAAGAAAATTAGAGCAATGATTTCCTTTTCCTCTTCAAGGAGAAGGTTTCTTGACATGGTTTTTTTTATGGTGTGAAGAAGTTGAGGTTTACACCCGTGTCAAATTAGTAGATTGAGTTGTAACATCAACACTTGAAGGTATTTTAGTTTTCATGAGTTCCCCTTTCATGAAATTTAAGTGATAAGAACGATTGCCTCAATTCAATGTTTTTTGCACTAAGTAAACAGGTAGTTAGAAATTTTTAGTTCAAGATGGATTCAAATTTTAAATCTAATCATTGTTTACCAAGTCATGAAAGTGTTATTGGAGAAATTGCTACGTTCAAAAAGCAACTCCATAGCCAGCTTATTATTTTCATAAGAAATATAGTAGGAAGTATACAAGGTCAAACTAATATTCAAGTTTACAAGAGGTTTAAGTTAGAAATTATGGAACCTCATGTTTCTTTGAGACCTTGGGAGTCTTCATGGCCTTTTGTTCTCCTAGATATTTTTATGCCAGATTTAGTTGATTGGCCAACACATTTAAGGGTAGAAAAGATCATGCATGTTGAAGATCTTTACAATAAGTTTGAGAGTGATTTGAGTAACAATGAATTCTGTATTGAATTCTTTTATAATAAAAGTGAATGTGCTAAAGATAATAGTGAATGTGATGAATCCATGTAGATGATGATAATGTGTCTTGTGATTATAAAGAGATGGATTCTAGATCTAGTGAATTAGATGATTTTAGTTAGAAAGGTGAAGATGGATATATAATTAAAAAATGAATCATGTGATAGTATCTATGAGAGCGAGGAAATTTCTAACAACAATATTAATAACTCTTCTTGTGATAAAAATGAGAGTGGTTACGATGAGCTATCTCGTCTTGAGGTATTGTACAAAGAAGAGGAAACATGTTGTGATAATGATTTTGATTTTTTAGATTATATTACTAATAACACTACTACTATTAGTTCATCAGATCATCTAGATTATGATCATAGCCAAGGAGAATAGATTGGTGATGAAGTCTTGTTGAATGTTGATGAAATTTTAGAACTATTGGCTCATGATCTTAAAAGATATGCAAATGTTTCTCAAGATGCTCATGCCTTCCCTTGTTATGTTTCTTCTTAAGATGAAGTCCTTTCCCTAAGCTTGTACGTTGAAAGGAGTACAAAATCAAAACATTCTTTGTCAAATTTTGGAGGTGTATATGGCAATAGTTCAAGTGCCAATACACATGATAACTTGTCTTATGTGGAGAATACTATTAGGGAGAAATTTGGTACTATTTTAGATTCTTTTAATGTTGATGATACTGAAATTGGTATTGATTGTTCATATGATGAAGAGGAAAGGGCTGGAAGTTATGACTCTAAGTCCAAGTTTTCCTTATGTGCTAATGAATCTTGTGATGATAAGTTTGATGAGTTCAAATTTCACTCTAGGTTTTAAAGCCAATCTCAGAGGCTTCTAGGTAGTTTATCGTAGTTTACGAAAAGTGTTAAAATGAGTTTTAAAGTTTTTAGCTAGTGATAAATTTTGAATCAAATCAATTTTATGAGATCATTGATCAGCTCAAGGGGTTAGGCGTTTGAGTTCAAAATTTTTTTTAGTCAGATCCACTTTGGGGCTTGACTTTCTCCTTTAGGTTGGTAAAGTGTTGTGTGATTCGAGATGATCAAAAGAGATTTGAATAAATTTTCTCACAAAGACATTATAGAATAAACAAAATATTTTATAAAGGTTCTTCACCATGTTTCTCATAGCATCCCTGCCAAGCTCAACAAAGGTATTATGCTAGGGGGATGCAAGATTGACTTCTATGAAGTGGGTGGAGAAGAATTGAACAAAGATGAATGCACATGAATCTTCTTGCTAGTCAAACAGAGTCAAGTGGACACTACTATTATTGGAATAAATGTGTTTCCTTGTGTATGAGAAGCTCCATTTTCAAAAAAACAAACATATGCCTTTGAGAAACATGTGGGTATATATGCTCTGAACTTTAAACAAATGGATTGTTTCAATGCTTCTCCATGATGTCTACCAAATCCATAGGTGACTACAAGATTGGTTTGTGGTCATTGTTAGAGTATAGTTATGAATACAATTGTTTCTCTACAAAGGTAGATAATATATCATTTTTGATATGGTGCAGGGAGATGTTGAACAAGGATAAAAATGACAAGTGGTTGAGCCCTTCTATAGTCACCTACCATGGTACTCTTCCTATTTAGTACTACTACTACTACTAACAGTGGTTGAAGGGAGCCGTGGCACCTTCGCTAGTCCCTCCAAACCTAGGTGGGAAATTTTTTTAGCCTGCATAATTTCTCTATTCCATTTGACCTTTTATGAAATAGATATACCTGAAATGGTAGATTTGGATTGATGTAGATAGTGTTATTGTAAGCTTGAAATATAGTTCTTCAGCTTGACCTATATATGTGTTAAAAAAAAGCATCACCATCAACATGCAAATCATGGAACAAGCTAGGTAAATTGTTGGATCTTTTATTTCAATTGCTTTGGATGCAGACTAAAGGCTAATGAATCATAGGATGGACATTTAGGCATAAGGAACTCAAGGAAAAGATGGGTGTGCAAGATGGGATCTAACATTAGAAGGCAGATTATCGATGATTGGATATATATATATATATATATATATATATATATATATATATATATATATATATATATATATATATATATATATATATATATATATATATGGCAAAGAGGCTCTATCAAGGTAGTAAGTTTTATTTTAATCAACAAGAGTGCACTGGAGTTCATTGAAAACAAGTATATTTGATATATCCCACATCAACTATGTGTAGAATTTTTTTATATATTGGAGCATACAATAAGAAAGTGCCTTAAAGACACACCCTTTTTGGGAGAGCGAGGCTTGTGTGGTGGGGCCAAGGGCTAGATGGGTAGATATAAGACTAATTTTGGCCAAAGTGACATGGCAACCAACTAGGTAACTTGGTGATAGGAGGGTGAATAGGCACATGTGACACATCACAAAAATGGAGGTGGGCCCAAAATTTATAACTTCACAGCCATATGGGCACAGTTAAGCTTGACCACATAGATGCACAGATCACAATTAGTTAACTACTTCGTGACATCTTTGGTTAAGTCTCACAGTTAATGAAAAAGGTGGAGATATGGAGAAATGGTTGTCTCCACATCATAGTGGTTAGTTGACAGCAAGGAATGAAGGTGGAGATGTGGAGATATGAGGTTATCTCCACTCCTCGATGGTTATAGGCCAATTAAAGGATAACATGCAGATGTGGAGATGGTAATTATCTCAACATCTTGGCAATTAGGATGTAGTTAGGAGTGAAAGTGGATAAGTAGAGATGACTTGACATGTAGCAAGGAGGCCTTAAAAAGGCAATGAGGTGGCAGATTTAGCCTATCAGGTGATGACACATGGCACATCAATCAACTAGGTTTGACCAATGAGGATTATTAAATGTAAATAAAAAGTTTGAAATATTAAAAACTATTAAAAGGTTCCTTCATAAGTTGAGCGCACATTCTTAGATTTGAAAATATTAAATAAACTTGCCCAAGATATAATATAAAGTTCATATTATGTGAAAAGTTAAATATTTTCAATATTAAAATGCTTTGTTCATGGCCAAGGGCCAAAATTTACAAATGATCACTAGAGGCCTTATTTTTGCCAAAATATTAAGTGTCATATATCAATAGAAAAGGGAGAAGATGAACTTTCCTTTTTTGTAGTCAGAATGTGTGTAGGTTCAACCGATCAGAAGTTATGGATGTATTTGTAAAATTAGGGGAATTCTCAATAGAACAAGTGTTTTTCATTATGGAGCATGTATTTTATTTGGAAAGGAAATAGAGAATTTTTTTGTCTCTCAATGAGGGAAACTATTCCTAGGTGTATTATTATGCCTCTAAAACTATTTGGCATGTGTTTTGAGAAGAATTTTAGTGACATTTGTGTCTTCTTGCAAATCAGTTGTGTTTTCCATTAGCTTTAAGATATTTTGATCATATTGTTGAGGCAAAATGATGAAATTTGATTTTCAATTGAGGGAAGAGTGGACAAATGACAAAACCATAGAAGATCTAGGATTACTTTTACTCATTTTATTCTCTTTTCTTATCATTCTTTAGGGTTGGTTCTATTGATGTTTTAAAACTACCAAGCAACAAAACACTTGATACTAGGATAATGAAGAACAAATTATTCTAAGGGTTAGCTATTTCCTATGCTCAACTAAGAATTCCTTAGTTCTTGACCCAACTTCAACAAAATCACAAGGATTTTCTACTCTTTAGGTTCTGCAAAACCAAGGTAGGTCCACCTAAGGGATAAAAGGTTTCAATACTAGATATTATATGTACACTTCATTCAATTATTGATATTATTTCATAATACTTATCCCATATAGTAGATATTTGGCCTTAATCCTTCTCAGATTTATAGATAAGTCTGGGTTATAACAACTAACCACAACACACAGAGATTAAATGCAAACAACTATTGACCGACTATAAAATTCTTCATACATGAAAATAAATTTGATTTGAATTTTTAAATTATGCTTCATGTAATTCTATGATTTCTTCATATGTAAATTGATTAAATGATCAGTGCCTTATTCATTGGCATTTAGAGTCTACCCAACAATTTTGACCTAATTAATTTCATTACAATCAATACTATTAGCAATTTACCCTAAACCTTATTCTTATGTATATCCATCTTACTGACTGGAAATCCTATCACCTCACTAAAACATTTACTTAATTCCTTGAATTAAAAGAAATAGTAAATTGATATAAAACCTATCTAAGTTGCACTAAATTGAGTAAGCCTTTCTCATACAATCTTGAGATAACTAGCTGATAACAATGGAGACAAGATTCAGAGAAAACATATATGGCTATAACTTTCCTTTGTATTAATTTTCATTGAAAATCACACAAAACTAATGTAAAAATAAGAATAATTTAGGACAAGGCAACATGATCCTTTAATGTATCCTCAGATTTGCAGAGAAAATACGTCACAAAATTAATATCAAGAATACTAGAGTGAATGCAAGCCTATCATAATACTAAAAGTTACATAAAACTCACACCATTTCTCTAGCCTTGGGATCTCATTTATATAGCATGAGATGCAACAAGCTTCAGGCTAAGAGAAGAATGAAAGCTAACCTTAAGACAAAATATTTTTCAAATAAAAGTCACTGTCATAATAAGCCAAAAATTTGTGAAACAAAATATCTTTATCATGAATCTTCTTTTTGTGGGGCCAATTTTGTTGCAGCTTCTTATTTTCATTGCTCTTCCAACTATGGGATATTTTGATCTTCATATGAGGTGTTAGGTTCTAATATTTAGAGATTCAATAGAACTCATTGATCTCCCTTCAAATCATCCTGAATTGACAAGTCAATAGTTACAATTGATTTTTTCACTTCCAAATCATCATTTTGACTAGCTACCTTAGTTTCTGCAATTGATTGATCTTCTTTTCTTTCCTCTGGTGCATTTATTATTTGTATGTCATCTAGCTCCACACCACTTTCATTGATTTCCTCAGAAATTAACTAATTTGATTGGGAAAGATCATCCATCCATTTTTTGAAAAGAGAGTCATCTGGCCAATTAAAATTCAATATTTCCTACTACTTCTTTAGAACATCTTCACTTAGTTTATTAATTTCATCAAACTCTCTTTTGAAAGAATGAAAGAATATCTAAATTTTAACAATTTCTTTAGTTGTTTTGGCAAACCATCCATGACCCTTTTCATTGATGACTTTATTCAATTTGATACACATTATTTCATCCAACTCCTTGGCCCACTCTTCCTTAGCTTTCCATTTATCCATGGCCTTGAGTGCATGAGGGAAAACTTCAAAAATTTCACTAAGATGCTTTGGAAAATAATTAAAAATCCTCCTCTACAATATAATTCTCTTTTTATCCAAATTAGAGAGGCCATTAGACATGTCAAAAGTCTTCTCTATTTTCTCAAAAGAAAGACCAATGACTAAACAACATAAAATTGTGACATCACTATCCCTACTATTCAATTTTTTGACAATTGGATTCAAGGTGTCCTCATTACCTTTTAACTCATTCCATATATCGAATATTTTTGACAATTTATCATAAAATACAACCTATTCTACCTTGTCAACTCGATACATAATGAAATCTCTAATTTATTTTCATATTGGACACCTAGCTCCACATGTAATGACCCAATTTTAGCCCTTTCTTCTTCAAGTTCTTCAGCTATGCATTCTTCTCCTACTTTTCTTTTTCCCAATTGCTTGTCCATTTGAGTAATATAAGCCTCCAACTAATGCATTTTGTTTCCACCTTCCTCATAGGCCTCTAACACCTTTTCAAATCTAGCATTTAACTCAAGGAACTTATTTTTATCCTTGGAAGAAACTACCACTCCAAAATCTGCCATCTCTTTAGTCATCTGAGCAACTTTATAAACATCCACCTCATTTTCCCTATAAACCATGAGAGTACCTATATGTTCACCATCTGTGACCTCCTGCATCTTAGTTTTGTCTTTTTTCTGGATAGAGCATATTACTACAGCTTGATGGTCATCACTATATTTCAACCCCTTATGAGCCTATAAGACTTCTTCTTTAGTTTTGAATTTAGTGTCCTTTGTTTTCCTCATAGTGAAAAAAATCATGGCATTTGCAATATCCCATTCAGGTAATATCAATACTCCTGAATCCTTTAGCAATTGTCTTCCCCATTCAAAGGTTATTTATGCAAATTCTTCAACAAAACTAGCCTTGACCTCCTCCTCAATCTCAAAGTCTTGGTTGCTAGGTTTCTCTATTTTAAGCCTTTTACATTTCTCTTCAAAATTGTTTATACTTCTCTTCCAAAAAAATTGAATGAATGCTCTAGAATTCACAAAGCTCTCATCATATATGAATTTCCTAGATGCATGTACCTATGACATCTATTTCTTTACCTCTAAAATCTCCTACAATGAGGGCTATTGTTGGCATAGGAAGTTTCTCAAGCACTCCTTCTTCTATATTTGCAGTGGTTATAATAATGTCCTCTTCTCCTCCCATTTGTTTCAATTGTTCTCTTAGAGACAATTCATTATCTATTTGGAGAGGAGTTTAGGTAGGACAATACTCTTCAACTTTAGAAGAAGATCTCTATTCCAATTTTTGTTTCTTGGGAGCAGGTGCAGTAGGTGGGCTTTCATAATGTTGTCTCTTCTAAGGAGGTACTTATTGTATACTCTTTTCCATTACATACCCAACTTTTCTTTGTAAAGTATACTAGCCTAGGTTTATAATTAATCTATTAGCAAACCTATTTTCTACCTCAGTGGCTTTGTTTGGATATGTTTGGGCCAAAATTTCCTTCTTCTCATAAAGTTTGCATGAGCCCAACAAAATTATTCATAAGCATATCTATCTTTGTACCCTAATATTTTCTATGAACAAGGGGATCATAATTTGGCTCAAAAACATTTATAAAATCTAGAACCTTGCTGTACACTTTCCATTTTTCCTTCCTAACCTCTTGTTCCTATAATGAAAACCTTTCCTAACTATATCTTTAGGAAAATATACAAGGTGTTTCTGGGCTTTAGCTTTTTTCTTTCTCTGCATAATTCATAAAATCCCTTTGGTTCTATAAAGTGAGAATGAGATTGAGCCATTTGAGATTTGTCTAGAAGCTTTTCCAAGTGCCTCCATCCCATTTTGAAAAAAGTAAAATTATGCACAATAGTAATTTGGGGAAATAAAGTGCCTTAGGATTTTACCAAGAAATCTCTTTCTTCCACTGATCCTATCTACTACAAGAGCTTTGCGATTCCCACATTCAAAGGCACTTGATAGGGTAACACATGTGCTTTTTCAAGAAAATCATAAAGTTTGAATACAATGGACTATACCCAACTAGTAAGATTCTAAGCTTGGAGGAAAAGTACCTATCAAATCTAACAAAGCTAGCATCAGTCACCTCCCATGTCATGTCCACACTCCACAACTAGATAGGAATCTTTTCTTCATCTCTCTCCAATTCCAATTCATTTCTTTAGAGAAAAAGGTGAATCCCTTATACAAACATATGTACATTAACATGGAGTACCAATAGTAAGCTTATTAAGTTTAGCTTTAGCAAAAACCATTAATCTATTGTGAATATCTTGTGCCAAAATAGTAGTAAAATTAAAAATATAACTCATACCATACTAAAAGGTTTGAGCAATGATGAAAAAAATAGAGCTTAGGATGTGATCTTGTTCATCCATTCCAAATATTTTGCAAATAGGAAAATATTTTCACAACAATGGCTCTGGAGTATTTGGTGTAAGCAAGTGTAATTGTCCTATCTTGAAAAGATGTTCTTGCAATGACCCATTCCTTAAATATACCTTCTGAGCCTCATACCTAACATGTAGATCTTTCATATATATTTTCTCATGCACTGCATGGTTAGGGTTTAACTTGAAAACTTCCCTAACCAATTTTGGTGAAACCCTAAAAGTATTATCACCAGAATGATTCTTCACTATCCTAGTTATTGGGTTGTACTTCTTTGACATTACTACAAGTAATTCATTATCTAAGAAAACCCTTGGGATAATTAACTTGCCAATGTCAAATTCCCATACATTATTCAAAGGAGTGTCAAGTTTTTATAGAACAAATCTAAACCTTGATAGATGTCTCAACATCTCTTATCAAGTTTTTCCTATCATAAAAACCCTCACTGATCAATAACCTAGGGTTCTTTGGTATGAATTCTTTTACCCTAGAAAATTCATTAATGGATTGTGACATTTTTTCTAAAATATCATCATGCACAACCCTTTCTAGGTAATCCACATTCCTTGAGAAATCCCTTCATGGAGGCATATTGAACAATTATCTTACTATGAATGTATTTTCTTAGTTAACCAGAAATTCAGACATTTACCCAGTTTTCTTGTTTATTTCTTTGAAAAATTGTTAGCAGAAACTTGAAACCCTCAAAAAATGCACCTTTAGCTTTGGATATCTTCACTCTGTGGTAATTCTTCAAATTTAGTGTTCAATAATGAAAAATTAGAAACATTATTGCAAATTGGGCTTACACAAAACAACATTGATCAAAATTTAATGTCCCAATAGTCATATTTCATGTCGCACTAAAGACATTAAAATCTAGCCATTGATCTTAATAAATTAGATATCTTAGCTTTAAAACCAAATGACTACGTTACCCTTTTGTGAAACTGGCCACACATCAAAAAGTTTCTTCCCTGCATTCCATAAAGTTTGAACAATTGCAAATTGTGGGAAAGCATTGATTGTAGATCTCCAAACAATCGACAATCAATAAAAAATTAGTCGTTACTGTACTTTCATTTAATATTTCAGGCCCACTGATCATTCAACCTCCAACTCATTATACATGCAATACTTCTTGGAAAATGAGCATAAAGCATTTGACATACATTCCATCTTAGCATTAATTGGAAACTTTTAGAATGACTAACCCCACCTGGCCACATCTCAAAAAGTTGCTTCCTTGCTTTCCATAAAACTCGAGCATCTCCATAAAGTAGGAAAGCACGCACTGTTGATCTTCACAAGAATAATGGTTCCACAAGATTTACTTTATTTAAAACCAATCAACAATAGTATCCAATGAAATAAAGCTAATATGGCAAGTTTTTTGACACTTTTTGGACTATTTTGACATTGTTCCAACTTTGTGGCCCACAAGAGAAGTGACCTTAGCAATTCCATGTGTCAACAAGGTGCTTTCCTATATTCATTAAAACTTGTTTAGATTAATATTGCATTAAAGTGCTCACGATTGATCCTCTGATGATCGATAGTGCAACAAATCCTTTTTAAATTTAGCCCAATTACCAAATTCATCCAATGAAATAGCTCCAAATTTTTTTTGTGTCCTGATAGTAGTCTAAAAACTCTAAGATGTTTAGACAAGTTTATCCTTTTGCGGCCCATAAAGGAAATGACATTACCCATGCTACATGTCACATAGGTGCTTCCTCGCATTCCATAAAGTTTGAGCATTTTCATAAAGTAAGAAAGTGCCTCCCGTTGATCTTCTCATGATTAATGATCATGCAGGTTACTCTATCAAATGGTATTTATAAAGGGCTAGCTAGGACCCATGAGGATAGGTTTCACATTTTCGCTTTCCTGCTTTCTCTAAAGCTCAAGCACTTTCAAATTACAAAAAATTTCCTACCATTGATCTTATTTTGATGAATAGTTTGAAAAGATAGACCACACCAAGGTTAAAGCTTTTTCAAAGGAACACTAGCAAGTCAATTTGAGGTTAAAACCATAGTTATAGTAAAGGCTAAGGTAAAATATTTTAGGGAAAGCATTTTCAAAAGATATACACAAAAAAATTTGATAAAAGATTTTCTAAGGGAAAAATTTCCTATGTATTTTCAAATAAACCAATATAACTTTATTTATTTTAAACCTAGTGCACATGAAATTAAGGGTTTCATGAAATTTGAGGTTTTTATCCAAGGAAAACATGTTTAGAAAAAAAATGATCCCTAGATTTAAAAAATATACTAGGTATTCACTATAAAATACAAAACAAAATTTCTCGATGTGAAAAACTAGGCGAATAGGTTCTAGGTTTTGGACAAAGTTCCATTACTTTCACACTACCTAGGTTGATGGTTGGTTGGTTCTGGACTATTAAGTAGAGCACTAGCTGTGTATTTCTCATCCTCAACATTTCTCTCTTGTATGAAAAACATAAATGGAGTTTTAGAGAAGGTTATAGTCTATTTAGTTGTTTCATGAGTTATTTGTATATATCCTCATGTATTTGTTTCAAGGAAATAAATAAATAGTAGAAAAAGGTTCTTAGTTTCATTCTAATTCTTGTCTCCTATCTGTGGTATTTGTAATATCTTGTGCTTTATGAACAAAGAGCTTAAACTCAGTTACAACTCCTTAAAGTTGTATGTCTTAATGTATTTTGTTGTTGATTCAAAGAATCAAGTAAATGCTTGATATATTTGATAGGGTTGCAAATTTCATGGAAGGATATTTGATGAGTATGAGGTTCAATCTGAACAATGTTGTCTGATTCACAAAGTGATAGGATAGATATGGAGTCTTGAGATATGAGATATATCACTAATATCCAAGGATGTATGTTTGTAATTTTTTTAATGCCCAATAGATAAGGCATTGATCATTTGAATGGATCAACCATGTTTCTTATTGTTGCACATGCAGGTTGTGTTGATTCAAATCTTATATCAGTTATCTTTTCCCTTTCATGTTGTAGGAGCTAAAAAGATTTTCCATCCCTTAAATTATCAAATTCATAGGTCATGTTATTGGCTATTTCATGTCTTTGTTATTTGCATAAGCATAGAAGATTTAGGAATTTTCATCTACTAATTATAGATTCAGAGTTATGGTTTAGCAACTGGTCACATAATGGATTCTATAGGTTCACTGATGTAGGAGCATCCTAGGTGCAAGGGAAATCTTGCATCACCCAAATAATATTTTATTTTTAGTCTTTTCTATTTTAATAAGGACGAGTAGACATGGTGGTTACTATATATGGGAACTTACTATTTTTAGTAAGTTTGTCATATGAGCTTAGAATGTTCTCATTTTCTATAGGAAGGTTCATTTTAGAGTTGTAAGCCTACCATAAAAATCTCATTTCTCAAGCATTAGTATTAGAGAAATTATTGTAGATTTTCGGTGGAAAAATTGGTAGAAACTCTTCAGGCTCACCATTGGAGGCCTTATAGTGCCCAAATTGTTAGATTGTGGTGACTGATCAGGAAAGTACTGTACATACTTCATAAATTTTTTTTTTGGGCAGTAGCCGACATGGTAACCTACATATTATGGCCGACATATGGCCAACATGTTATAACCCTAAAGTGGTTTAATACTTGTATAAAAGGGCTTAGGGTTGGGTATTTTTCATAATGTTGTGATACGAAATTGGTTCTTGCAGCGATATTGAGCTGTAAGGGATTACGGATTGTAATCAGGTTCTAATCACTGGATTGTAATAAGATCGAACTTGCTGTTTGGTGGACGTAGCCCAGGGATTGGGTGAACCACATTAAATCTTGGTGCCTTGTGTTCATTTCTGTGTGTTCTATTATTTTTCTGTTATTGGCTATATTTGCATGTAGTTTTTATTTCTTTCCATGGTTTATCCTAACAATTGGTATCAGAGCAAGGTTGTCTTTCAGTTATCCTCTGCAGGAAAGTCTCACAGTTAAGTGGGAGTCTCACAGTTGAGTGGGAGCGATGGAAGATGCGGGTAAGTTGAGGGTTGACAGGTTTAATGGGCAGAACTTCCAGTTATGAAAGATGAAAATGGAAGACTATTTATATCAGAAGGATTTATGGAAGCCGTTGGAAGGAAAAGCCAAGAATTAGGGAACTATGTCAGAGGCTGAATGGGATCTTTTGGACAGAAAGGCACTCGGAAGCATTCGGTTATGCTTGGCACCATCGGTGGCATTTAATATTACAAAAGCAAAGAAAACAGAAGATTTGATGAAAACCCTAGCGACATTGTATGAAAAGCCCTCCGCTTCAAATAAGGTATTTCTCATGAAGCGTTTATTTAATATGAAAATGACAGAAGGTGGATCTGTTGCAGATCATTTAAATGAGTTTAATACTATTACTAGTCAATTATCTTCTGTGGGTATCAATTTTGATGAAGAAATTAGGGCTCTCTTGATTTTGTGTTCTTTGCCTGACAGCTGGAATGGCTTGGTAATGGCGATGAGTAATTCTATTCCTGGATCTAGTACCCTAAAATATGATGATGTGATCGGTGTTATTTTAAGTGAGGAAACTCGTAGAAAATCCTCAGGTGGGTCTACATCAGGAAGTGCTTTAAATGCACAAAGCAGGGGCAGAACGACTGAAAGAGGAAGTAACTCTGGAAATCATGGGAAATCAAGAGGAAAGTCAAAGGGGAGGAGGTCTCAATCGAGAGGACCAAATGATTGCTGGTACTATGGGAAACCAGGGCACAAAAAGAAAGATTGTTGGAATCAAAAGAAAAATGAAGGAGATAAATCAGATGGAGACAAGGAGGCAAATGTGGTAAGTAACAAATCCGAAGAGGATGCTTTGCTTATGTCTTTAGAGAGTATTGATGATTCATGGGTTTTAGATTCTGGTGCTTCATTTCATGCTACACCTCATAGAGGTTATTTCATTGATTATGTCCAAGGGGATTTTGGGCTTGTTTATTTGGGGGATAATGAACCCTGTCAGATTGTTGGAAAGGGAAAAATTAAGATTAAGTTGTAGAATGGGAATAATTGGCTACTACATGAGGTAAGACCTGTTCCAAAACTAAGTAGAAATTTAATTTCAGCAGGGCAACTCGGTGATGAGGGTTGTGTAGTTACTTTTAATGATAAAAATTGGAAGTTTTCAAAAGGTTCCCTTGTAGTAGCAAAAGGTGTGAAAGTAGGCAACTTATATCTTTGTACAGGTCATATTGTTCCTTCTACTTTGATTATTTCAGAGAAAAAATGAATATTCAGGAACAATTACTGCAGTTGAGTAGGGAGAGAAAATAGCTGCTGTAGATTCTAATACAACGATGTGGCACAATAGACTTGGGCACATGAGTGAGAAAGTTATGAAAGTACTTCATTCAAGGAAAGTTTTACCATGTCTAAAATGTGTGAATATGGATTTCTGTGAAAGTTGTGTGTATGGAAAACAAAAGAGAGTGAGTTTTGTAAAGACAGGGAAGGAAAACAAAAAGGAGAAATTAGAGCTTGTGCATACAGATGTATGGGGACCAGCCCAGGTATCTTCCCTTGGTGGCTCTCATTATTATGTTACATTTATTGATGACACAACTAGAAAAGTATGGGTTTATTTCCTTAGACATAAATCTAATGTATTTCAAACTTTTAAGAAATGGAAATGCTTGGTTGAAAATGAGACTGGTCAGAAATTAAAATGTCTCAGATCTGATAATGGTGGTGAGTATTGCAGTCATGAATTTGAAGATTATTGCTCCACTAATGGTATTCGTAGACAAAAAACTATTCCAAGGACTCCATAGGAAAATGGAGTGGCTGAACGCATGAACATGACTATAATGGAGCGCGCAAGGAGCATGAGGTTGCATGTTGGGTTGCCCTTACACATGTGGGCGGAGGCTGTCAATACTGTAGTATATTTGATTAATAGAGGTCCCTCTACTCCTTTGGGCTATGGTATTCCAGAGGAAGCATGGACTGGTAAGAAGGTGAGTTATTCTTTTCTCAAGACCTTCGGTTGTGAAGCTTTTGCTCATATAGACTCTGAAAATAGAACCAAGCTAGAAGCTAAATCAAAGAAATGTGTCTTTTTTGGATATGGCATTAATGAATTTGGTTATAGGCTTTGGGATTTTGAAAATCTTAAAATTATTAGAAGTCGGGATGTCATATTCAATGAGAAAGTGTTGTACAAAGATCTGTTGCAGCAACATGAGAAGAAAGAAGATGATTATGTAGTGCTGGATGATACTCCAAAAGCTAATGTTCCAGCCATTCCTCATGATGTGCAACAACTGCAACAACAAATACCGCACACACCAGTGAATGTTAGATGGTCAACAAGGAAAATTAGACCTCCACAAAGGTTTTCTCCCTCTTTGTATTCTATTTTACTTACTGATGCTAGTGAACCTGAAACTTATGATGAAGCTGTGTAGGTGGATACTAAGATTCAGTGGGAGTCTACAATGAAAGATGAAATGGACTCTTTGCTGAAAAATAAGAGATGGGATTTGTGCAAGTTGCTTGCAGGTAAAAAGGCTTTACAGAATAAATGGGTTTACAGGTTGAAAGAAGAGGAAGGAGGTAAGAAAAGATTTAAGGCCAGGTTAGTTGTAAAAGGATTTGCATAGAAAAAGGGAATTGATTTTGATGAGATATTTTCTCCTGTTGTTAAAATGACTTCTATTCGTACTGTTTTAAGTCTTGTGGCTACTAAAGATTTGCATTTAGAGCAGATGGATGTTAAAATAGCCTTTATTTATGGTGATTTGGATGAAGAAATATATATGTCTCAGCCACAGGGTTTTGAGGTCAAAGGTAAGGAGAACTTAGTGTGCAAATTGAAGAAAAATTTATATGGCTTGAAGCAAGCACCTCGGCAATGGTATCTGAAATTTGACAATTTTATGCATAAGCATGGATATAATAGGTGTCATTCAGATTACTTTGTTTATTTTAAGAGGTTGGATGATGATAGCTACATTATTTTATGTTTATATGTTGATGATATGCTTGTAGCTGGGTCTAACATGGATCATATTAAGGGGCTGAAACGCCAATTAGCACATGCATTTGCTATGAAGGATTTGGGGGCAGCAAAACAAATCCTTGGTATGAAGATTTGCAGAGATAGGAAGAACAGAACATTGACGCTATCTCAAGATGATTATGTTGAGAAGGTGTTGCAACGTTTCTCTATGGAGAATGCTAAAGCTGTTAGCACACCTTTACCTGGTCATTTGAAATTGACTAAGGAGATGTGTCCCAAGACACAGGAAGAGGAGGATAAGATGTCCAAGGTACCCTATGCTTCAGCTGTAGGAAGTTTGATGTATGCTATGGTATGCACTAGGCCGGATATTGCACATGCAGTGGGAGTTATTAGCAGGTATATGAGTCATCTAGGATTTGAGCATTGGAATGCTATCAACTGGATTCTCAGCTATTTGAGAGGAACATCCAATAAGTGTTTAAAATTTGGGGGCTCTACTACCGATTTACAGGGCTATGTTGACTCAGATTTGGCTGGGGATATTGATACCAGGCAGAGTACTACAAGTTATGTCTTTACTGTTGGTGGGGCAGCCTTGAGCTGGGTTTCTAGGTTACAGAAGATTAATGCTCTCTCCACTACAGACGCATAGTATGTTGCTGCTACAGAGGCAGCCAAAGAGATGATATGGCTTCAGTTCTTCTTGGAAGAATTGGGACATCCTCAGAAGGATAATTATTTGTTCACAGATAGTCAGAGTGCCATTGATCTTGCTAAGAATTCAACTCTGCATTCTAAGACCAAACACATACAGTTGCAGTACCATTTCATTCGGTCAGTTTTGGAGGATGGACAGTTAAAGCTGGAGAAGATACATACCAATGACAATCCAGTAGATATGTTGACAAAGGTTGTAACAAGGGAGAAGCTGAACTCCTCTTCAGCTTCGGTTGGTCTTTTAGACTGAACATGAATAAAAGAACAGTAGAGTCTAGGATGGTTTGATCCAGTGGGAGCCCCATGTGGTAGTGGTATTGCTACAGGATCAGTCTCCAAGTGGGAGATTGTTGTTTAGTGTGGAGCCTGATCAGTCCCCAAGTGGGAGATTGTTAGATTGTGGTGATTGATCAGGAAAGTATTGTACATACTTCATAAATTTTTTTTTTGGGCAGTAGCCGACATGGTAGCCGACATTGTAGCCGACATATTATGGCTGACATATCGCCGAAACGTTATAACCCTAAAGTAGTTTAATACTTTTATAAAAGGGCTTAGGGTTGGGTATTTTTCATAATGTTGTGATACGAAATTGGTTCTTGCGGCGGTATTGAGCTGTAAGGGATTACGGATTGTAATCAGGTTGTAATCACTGGATTGTAATAAGATCGAACTTGCTGTTTGGTGGACATAGCCCAGGGATTGGGTGAACCACGTTAAATCCTGGTGCCTTGTGTTCATTTCTGTGTGTTCTATTATTTTTTTGTTATTGGTTATATTTGCATGTAGTTTTTATTTTTGTTCGTGGTTTATCCTAACATGAATGATGTCAGAAAAATTGACACAAGAGTGCTAGTGCCATACTAAGCCTAGAGATTAGGAGCTATCATTTCAAAAAGTGGTTATAATAGCCAATTAAAGCAATGGTTTGTGAGTTATAGCCTTATGAAGTTGGGCTACCAAAATTTCTAAAATAATTTTTCAAAGATGTATTTGGCTGACTCTATAAATATTGTTACTATCTGTCAGCCCTAGGCATCATGTTTGAGCATTTAGAACCTTTTTGGATGGCAAAAAACTACCTATTTAAGAAAGACCCAAAGATTGTCTAGGACAACTCTAGGTGATATTTTGTAGCTTGTTTTCCAAATTATTGTATTGAAGGTGCCCATGTGGGTTAGAATATTGTACTTATGAATTCTATAAATTTGCATTTCTGGTAAAAATAAGAAGTCCATATTTTGTTTCTAAGTTTCTATTATGAGTTTATGGTATTAAGGGGAGCTCCCTATATCAAGTGGTATCAGAGCTAGAGTTCTTGAGTGTGTGGATAGATCGTCGAATGTGAGGTAGCTTGTACTAGGACCATGGTTTGGGCTGAGCATGTAGATAGATCACTGATTGTGAGGCAATTTTCACTAGGGTTTCAGTGGAAGCACAAAAATTTCTCCATTAAGAGAGTGCAACAAAAGAGCTGTAGGTGTTACACTTGAGGGTTTCCAAGCCCTCCAAAGAAAAATGCAAGTATTGGAAGAAAAAATGTGTAGAGTAATGAATCTTCTCATAAGAGATGAAAGCAAGGATGAGGATGAAGTAGAAGAAAATGCCGAAGTAGAGGCAGTTCTAAATCTAGAGAAAGAGAGACTTTTTGGGGCCATCTCTAAGATTGGAAAAAGACCTAAGCTTGACATTTTTGGGAAATCTTAACCTAGAGGAGCTAATCAATTGGATCTATGAACTAGAGGAGTGCTTTGACTATGAAGATATTGATGATCCTAATAGGGTCAAGTTTGCAAAGGAAAAACTAAAGGGACATGTGAAGATCTCATGGCAAGAGGTTCAGTTGGAGTGAAATAGAAAGGGAAAGGACAAAATCACAAGATGGGATCAGATGAAAGATAGTAGAAGTGATAATTCATTCCCATGGATTATGAGCTTGATCTTTTGAAGAAGATGCAAGGGTTGAATGAAGCAAGAAAATCTATTCAAGAGTATACCGAAGACTTATACCGAATTCTCATTAGAACTGGCCATGTAGAAGCTAATAAAGAGAAAGTCACTTGTTATCTTAATGGGTTAAGGCCTAACATTCAAGATGAGCTAAGTCTAGTTTGAATTGGTAGTATTCAGGAGGCATACCAATTTTCCCTAAGAGTTGAGGAGAAATTGAGCAAGAAGTTTGATGATAAGAATAGTGGAAGAGGTTGTAGTGGAAGATGTAGTGGACGACCTTATGGCGGACATAATGATGATCAAAAGAACAAGGATGAGGCTAGAAGTAGTGTTGGGCATTCATTTTGCATGAGGTCAATGACAGGAATCCATAGTGTAATTCCTCTCTTGAAAAGAAAATCTTTTTAAGAATCCACTCCAAGGTTTAGTGTTTGTCTTGCGACATACCAAAATTCACTTAGTAGAAGATAAATGTGAGTGTTCACAAGGAGGCCTTTGCTGGTTCTAAAACCCTTTTATCTTGGAATCGAAGTAAAATCCATTTGCTGTCTCAAAATATCACACCAACAGAACAATATTTTTGTATTTTCTATTTTTTTAATGAATGCAATTCTAACAATGCAACTACTATGAGGTCCTATTCTAATAGGGGGTTAGCAAAGCAAATAATGAAATTGAAAGCAAATAACATGAAATCAAATAACTTGAAATTGAAATTCCTAAATGGACATAAGCTATAGAACACAACACGCTACAAGTTAAACCTTCAAAGAAATCAGTAGGAAACCAATGAAAATAGGAGCAACACTTCCTAGAATTCACTGATGCAATCGTCAGTGAGAATCTTTATCAAATTGAATGATGTTTCACTCTTCATCAAATCGCAAGGCCACAGAAAGTGCGCTCATGCAAGACAAAAAGCTATGTAGACACAAATCGGGTGATCTCTTCTCAAGCTCGTTATGTCAATGGAATTCATATATCTATAGCAAACACCAGAACTAAAAGATCCAACAACCAGAAACAATGTAATAAACCTTTGGCTCAATCAAAAGCTCATGAATAAAACCCATAAAAAAATGACACATTCAGGCAAGAATAATTACACTCTAAATGCTAGCACCAAAAGCATAATTTTATTGCATAATAATGGCAGCCCTTGTTACATGTTACAATGGGGTATTGATAAGAAATCGTCTCCTTAATTTGTGTTGAGAGTGAGAGATATATTAATGCAATAAAATGCTTTTAAAATATTTAAAAAAAACTAAATATATACAAAGTGGTAATCTAACTCGTGCTTAGAGGGACTCCATCCATATTTTATTCATTAATTGGATGCATGAGCCCTTTACATGTTGAAAAAAATGAAAGCATGAGAGAGAAAGTAGGAGGAAGCCATTAGTCAAAGTGGAAGTGCTTGGAGGCTTCAAAAATGGAAACTGGCCCTTCACTTGATGTGCATTGGAGTTAACTTGCTGTCAAAATGCACTCCCAATGCATGGAAAGTGCTATTTTTGGAACTGGCAATCAACTGTCGGTGCACCTTTGAATTGTGGAGCTGTGGACCTACGGACCTACAGATCTATGTAGTTGTAGACCTGCGGAGCTGTGGAGCTCAATTCATCAAAAATTAAAGTTCTCAATTTTGAAAACAATTTTTTGGGTTTTGCTCAAATGAGATTTTAGATCACTTTTTGTATATGCTCCATACCCCTTTTTGATGATTTACATCCTCTTTATACCCAATTAATTTTATAAACTTACACTCCCTCCACTTCTTCAATCGAAAATCTCAAGGCACCTGCGTTGAATCTTGTCCCCAATAGCTACATAAGATGAGGAACCTGATTTGCTTTATGTGTCCAACCTCTATATCTTTGACCTTTGTCTTCTCTCCACCTATCCAATCCTTCCCGACAAGAAACCGAGTGATCCAGATTATCTAAGATGATCAAATGTTTGCAACTTTTTCATATTTCTTCACAAAATTTGTAGGCATTTTTAAATGACCTTTTTGGAGGTCTTTTGCTCAAAATTTCAAGTTGGAACCTTTCTCATTCCCTAAAATTGGATAGGTAAATGCTCACTATTTTAGGGATTGAAATTAGATCTTCAGTTCTTCTTTCCAATGGTATAAGCGGTTCTAAATTTTGAGGCCCGAGTCAAAAGTTATGACCTCGACAAGTTGAGGATGCCATTTTTACCTACAAAAGAAGCAAACATTAGTCCGTAGAGTTAATAATGCATAGTAAAGACACACTAGCTACTCAAAAAAAATTGGAGATGAATCCTGAAATTTGGCTGAGTCTAAAATCCTAAAGCCCTAAAATTTGGCTAAGTATGGATTTCTGAAGCCCTGAAATTTCTTATAATCTTTACGTTATCTCGGGGAGGTTTGAAACCTATCTCAAAAGATTCATCCCATATATTAAAATATATCTTACGTATAAGGAATTAAATGATATATTTTAAACCCTCCTTATGGCTACTCAGATAAAATTGGAGGTTGAAGGGCAGCTTGGAAAGCGCACACGGTGCCTTGGGAGCACAACGGCATGAACGCACACGAGGCACCTTGATCATGCGTGCATGCATACACACGAACCACAGTAGAGTGTGCACACGAGCGCAAGTGTGGCAGAGTGTGGCGCGACAGTGTAGTGGAGCGCGTTGCGATGCACTCATGGTGGCACACGTGTGGCATGTGCACGATGGAGTGCACAGCAATGTGCGCCCATGCGGTGGTGCGAGCGTGCGACAACTCGATTTTTTTAGTTTTTATTTTTTTCAAATTTTTTTTTGTGATTTTTTTTTCAATTATTATTTATTTATTTATTTAATTTTTTTTTTGAATTTTTTGATTTTTTTGAATTTTTTGTTTTTTTCATTTTTTCAATTTTTTTGTTGTGATTTTTGGACTCTAAAATACTAAGGTCTAATAAAACTCTTCTTCTCCCGACTCCCGAACTATAAGTTTGGGAGTTGAAAAAAGTAGGGGGTCCCCATTCCTAGTGAGGAATGGGGTGTGTGTTGTTGACACCACAAAAAGTAGCAGTTAGAACTAGAGGGGAAAAAATTTCAATCATTTTTATGATTAGAACAATAGAGATTAGAGAGGAAGAGGTAGAGGACAAGGATCTAGAAGAGGAGGATTTCATGGAAAATGTTTTCACTACAGAGAAGAAGGGCTTAGAGCATTTGAATGCACCTAGTGCCAAGGAAGGAAAAATCAAAGAAAAAAAGGTTAGGTGAGAGTTTCACATGTTGATGAAGATGCTAGATCCTCACATTCTATAGATGCTAAAGGAGAAGTCCTAGTTAATCGAAAAAACCTACTGAGTGGTGAGAATGAACCTGAGCAAAGAAGCAACTTGTTTCGCACAAGGTGCACAAATGAAGATAAGTGTTGTGATGTAATCATTGATGGTGAAAGTACTAACAATCTGGTGTCAAAAATGATGGTCACCAAGTTGAAGCTAAAGAGGTAGAAACACCCACGTCCATACTATATTGCTTGGGTGCAAGATGACCACACGGTCATGGTCAATGAGTAATGGTCAGTGAAGTTCAAGATTAGAAGGTATCGAGATGAGGTACTATGTGATATCATACCTATGGACATATGCCATATGTTGTTGGGTAGGCTATGCTAGCTTGACAAGCATGCTATACATGATGGGTGAGAAAATACCTACACTCTAACTAAGGATGGAGTGAAACATAAGTTGAAGCTGTTGAAGGATAAATAAGAAAAGGTATGTAGTGCTGCCAAAATATGTTTTTTTGATGGAAAAGAGTTTCTTAAAGGTATGAAGCATGAGCATATGTGTTTTGCTATAATTCCTAAAGATAGTAAAGAAGAAGTAGAGGAGGTACCTATAGAAGTTGCAAATATGTTGGAAAAGTTTTTTGATATTGTATCAAATAATGTACCTAATGGATTGCTCCCAATGAGGAAGATCAATCACTAGATGGATTTGGTTCCAAAAGCCAATTTTCCAAACAAGGCAGTGCATAGAATGACACCAATATAAATTGAAGAATTGAACAAGAAAGTTCATGAGTTATTGCAGAAGGGGTTGATTCTAGAGAGTTTGAGTCCATGTGTTGTACCAATAGTATTAGCACGATAGAAGAATGGAGAATGGAGGATGTGCACAAATTCTCAAACTATCAACAAGATCACAATAAAGTATAGATTCGTCTTGCCAAGGATGGATGATATTATGAGCTATTTGAGTGGAGCTAAGTATTTCACAAATATAGATTTGAGGAGTGGGTACCATAAAATTTGTATCAGAGAAGGTGATGAGTGGAAGACTACTTTGAAGACAAGAGAAGGACTATATGAGTGGTTAGTAGTGCCTCTTGGGCTAACCAATGCAACAAGCACTTTCACGAGGCTCATGAATGAGGCACTAAAGGAGTTTTTAGGTAAGTTTATCATTGTTTACCTAAATGATATATTGATCTTTAGTAATACATTAGAGGAGCATTTGATTCATAAATGTGAGGAGATTGATAAGTTGAGGGAAGAAAAGTTGCTAATAAGCTTAAAGAAGTGTAGTTTTGTAAAGAAAGAGTTGGTGTACCTGGGATTTGTAGTCTTGGGAGGAGGTTTGAAAATGCACCTAGAGAAAGTGAAGGCTATCCTTGAATGGCCTACTCTAAGGAGTGCGATAGAGGTAAGATCTTTTCATGGACTGGCTACATTTTACAATAAATTCATAAGAATTTTTAACAATATTTGTGGACCGCTCACTGAAATGATGAGAGGGGATAGGAAAGAGTTTAATCAGACTGCAGGAGCAGATAAGAGTTTTAATCTATTGAAATAGAAAGTTACTTAGCAACTTGTTTTAGCACTTCTTGATTTTAACAAGGTGCTTCAAGTAGATGGTTATGGTAGTGGTACTACAATAAGAGATTTTTTAAGCTAGGAAAGTAGGCCTATTGCTTATTTTAGTGAGAAGTTGAATGATGCAAAAAGAAAATATTTTGTTTATGATTAGGAATTTTATTCTATAGTTCAAGCACTAAAGAAGTGGAGACACTATCTTCTTCCTAAGGAGTTTGTTTTGTATATTGATCATCAAACTTTGCAATATTTGAATAGTCAAGAAAAATTGAACTAAAGGCATTTAAAGTGGGTTGAGTTTTTGTAGAGTTATACATTTGTCTTGAAACATTGGAGTGGGAATTCTAACAAAGTTGTAGATGTCTTAGTAGAAGAAAACTTTTGTTGATAGAAATATAGATAGAGATGATTGGGTTCAAGGAACTTAGTACATTGTATCTAGATGATCTTGATTTAGTGAAGCATGGAAGGCTTGTACAAAACCCTTTACATTTGACAGGACAAAGTGGTTGGATTTCATGATCCAGATAATATGTTGTTTAGAGGAAGCTAGTTGTGCATTCTCAAAAGTTCAATGAGAGAGAATCTCATCAAGGAGAAGCATAGTGAAGGATTGGCTAGACATTTTGCTAGAGATAAAGCCATAGCTTTGGTTATTGAAAATTGCGACTAGCCGCAGTTGCAGTAAGATGTGATGAAGTTTGTACAAAGTTGCAGAGTATGTTAGATGGTGAAAGGAGTGAAGTAGAATACAAGGTTTTATCAGCCATTACCTATACCGAAGAAGCCATGGGAGGATATCAACATGGTTTTTGTTTTTGGATTACCAAGGATACAGTGCGAGCATGATTCTATTTTTGTGTTAGTTGATAGATTTTCAAAGATGACACATTTTTTTCTTTGCAAGAAGACTAGTGATGTTGTTCATGTAGTAGAGTTGATTTTTAGAGAAGTGAGATTACATAGTTTGCCAAAGAGTATAGTTTTAGATCAAGATACCAAATTTGTTGGGTATTTTTGGTGTGCATTGTAGAAGAAGTTGAAGATAGATTTGAAGTTCAATTCATCACATCATCCATAGACTGATGGATAGATACAAGTTGTGAATTGTAGTTTGGGAAATTTACTGAGATGCTTGGTTGGAGATAAACCAAAAGGATGGGATATGATTTTACTATACGTAGAATTTTTATATGATAATTTTGTGAATACGAGTACTGGTAAATTACCATTTTAGATTGTATATGGTACTAGTCCTAGAAATGTTTTTGAATTGAGGTAGTTGGATAAAGGAGAGATAATTAGTGCTGAAGCAGAAATTTTTGCTGAACATTTGAAGAACATCCATGAGAAGGTGAAGAAGCACATAATAAAGATGAATACATAGTATAAGGATAAGGCAGATGTGAAAAGGAGGTATAAGGAATTTTAGCTTGGAGATGAAGTCATGGTTCATTTGATAAAGTAGCATTTTCCAGTGGGTACATATAATAAGTTGAAGATGAAGAAGTTTGGACCATGCAAGATAGTGAAGAGGCATGATTCTGGCAATGTGTATGAAGTGGAGTTGCCTACTAAATTGGATATTTCACCAGTATTTAATATTTTAGATTTGATTGGGTATTATGAAGGAGGTGATGGAGATGAAGTTGCAAAAGCATAGTAGAGCATTCCAGTAGCTAGTTTCGCTACGAAAGAGATTGAGGGGATACTAGATAGTCATGTTGGAAAAAGTACTAGAAGCATAACTTATGAGGAATATTTGGTCAAATGGAAAGGGAGACCAGATGAGGATTCATCATGGCTAGCAAAGGAGGAGGTTAACTATCTTGGTTTTCCTCTGAACACCTGAGACGTGATGGGTTCACTTCTCAAATTACCCCAAGTGTTTGATACAGGAGCATCCTAGATGCAAGGACAATCTTGCATCACCCAAAAAATATTTTATTTTTAGTCTTTTCTATTCTAATAAGGACTAGTAGATAGGGTGATTTCTAATTATGGGAATTTACTATTTTTAGTAAGTTTGTCACATGAGCTCGGAATGTTCTCATTTCTATAGGAAGGTTCATTTTAGAGTTGTAAACCTACCATAAAAATCTCATTGCTCAAACATTAGTATTAAAGAAATTATTGCATATTTTCAATGGAAATATTTGTAGAAAAATATTTAGGCTCATTGTTGGAGGCCTTAGAGTGCCCAGATGAGGTCTAAAAACTCAACAAAAGGGTGCTAGCATGATTTTGAGCTTGTAGATTAGGAGCTGGCATTTTTGAAAAGTGGTTATAATAGGCAATTAGAGTAATGGTTCATTAGTTATGGCCTTTAGAAGTTGGGCTACCAAAATTTCTAAAATAATTTTTCAAAGATGTATTTGGCCAACTCTATGTGTATTGTTAGGGTTTTTTGGCCCTAGGTATTAAGTTTGAGCATCTAGAACCTTCCCAAGTGACAAAACTGCCTATTGAAGAAAGGGCCACACATTGTCTAGGATAGCTCTAAGTGATAGTTTGTTGCTTGTCTTGCAAGTTATTGTACTGAAGGCACCCATGTGGGTTAGCATATTGTACTTATGAATTCTGTAATTCTACATTTGCGGTGCAAATAAGAAGTCCATATTTTTTTCTCACATTTTCTATTGTTTCTATGTTTCTATTATGACTTTATGGTATTAAGGGGAGCTCCCTATATCATTCACCAACCTAGCTCTTGAAGAGCCTAAAGAAGTAGAAGGAATATAGCCTTATAGTTGGCCTTGATGTCTGAATAGGTATGTTGAACATGGGAATTAGGTACCCCTATATGTATTTGTTCCTATCATTGGGTTATTTAAAAGCTATTAAATTAGGAGCCAACTTATAGTTCAATGTTTGGAAAATCACAATATGTTGTATATAGAAAACCTAACATTGCATTAGTAGTTGGTATTATTACAATATTTCTGCTAATCCTAGAAAAAATCATAGGATGAATGTGAAATGAATATTGAGATATTTGAAAGGTGAGGAAGACTATGAATTATGGTTCAATAAAAGTGACAAGTTTGAACTAAAGGTTTACATAGATGTTGTTTGGGAAGGAAATATTGATGACATACAATATACAAGTGGAGGTGTTCTCTTTCTAGGAAAGAGACTGATTTCATGAACAAGTGAGAAGAAAAAATGTATTTCTCAATCTATGATAGAGGCTAAAAATGTTGTCGTAGTAGTTAATTCTTCTAATGTTGTGTGGATCAAGAAATTGTTGAAAGGTATGAAGGAAGAGATTAATGAATTTATTGTGATATATTGCGATAACACAACTACTATAAAGATATGAAAGAATCTTGTGATGCACATAAAGAACAAATGTATTTCTATAAAGTATCACTATTTGAGAGAGTTGGTAGAAGATAAATAAGTCTGACTAGAGTATGTGAATACAAAGGAGCAAATAGCTGATATATTCACTAAGGAATTACCTAGGGATGGATTTGAGTATCTAAGAGGTAAAAGAGTCATTCCCCTATCTTAGGTTACCTGAGAAGGGATGCAACATTACATCAAATGTAACGATTAGAATATGTTACACATTAATGCAAGAGGTAACACTTTAGGAATTGCCTAAAGATTGTGAAAATATGGACATAATCATGAGAAGATGAGATTAAAAGAAGTCAAGTTTAAGATGATGGAAGAAATTATTTTGCACTATTAGCCAGACAGTAGAAAAGAGAAAATAATATGTATGATGAAACAAAGAAGGATAATGAATAATGTCTTTGGCATTGTTGTGAAAGAGGGAGAATATGTACAATTACCATCCTATATCAAAATTACTAAGGGAGATATGTGCATGCATTTACCATTGAATACATATAGACACAAGAGGGAGACATGATAGTTACCATCCATACAATGAAAGAGGGAGCCAATATAGTTGATATTATAATTGGTATAAGAATTGAATAATATAAAATTAGTATCATATAGGGAGATGTGTAAGAGGTTTTATGGATGAGAATCAGAATGATACTAAGGATATTAATGAAGTTGTGTATCCAATCATAGAGGGAACTAATAATGATATATCAAGTGAAGTCTTTTACATTTTCATGGTAACTAGAGGTGTTTCCATCAATGCTAAAGAGGGAGATTGTTGGAAGCTACAATGGGAACAATTGTTAGGTTGTCATTGATGTCAAACCTTACTAGAGAGACATTTAATAACAATGTAGAGTACTGTATCTATTGATTGTTGAAGAGGATTTGAAAATAGAGATAACTAGAAGTACTAGTGAAGTTGTTGAGTAAAGAGGATTAAGTATGTTGGAATTACAATGGTAACTTAATTAGTTATTCTTTGACAAGATTATGTAATTTTAAATCATTCTATGAAGTGAAGAGGACAATGGACGAGATATTTAGAAGAGAAGACAAGATTTTGAGTAAAGCACTAAGCTTGATCAAGTGACAATTTTACTAGGCTAATGAAGAAGAAGATTAAGGAACTTAAGAAATAGTCAAGAAAATAGTATTAGATGATTGATAGTTATGAATGAACATGACGAAGAAGAAAACGTAGTAGCATCTGAGCATAGTGAAAAGTGAGCAAGCCGGTGAAAGCCAAGTAAGATAGAACAATAGAGACTAAGCTACACAATGTTGGTTGAGTAGAAGAGCATAGTGATGACCAAGTATTATAAAAATATTAGTTTGTAAGAGAATCAAGTTTGGGGTTGGCATAGTTAAATTTTTAGATTAGTTAAAGCATGTGGATGATAAGGATTGATGAGCTAATATATTAAATGCACAAATTGAGTTTTTTATGTGATCAATTTGGAAAGGATTTAAAGATAAGTTTATAGAAATATTAAGATAGGAGTAGAAGGACAAAATGACAATTAGATTCATTGAACTTGATAAATCCCTAAGATCTATGATGATGTTTACGTGACAAAAGATCAAAGTAAGGAGGCATAGGAGATGTTTGTGTATGTTGGTTCATTGTTGATTGACATTTTTTGTGGAGAACCTATGAAGAACATAGAAGAAGAAGAAAAGTGAGAAAATTTTTGAAATATGAGTGCCTAAAGGGTTGCCAAGAAGATTAGAGATATAGATAATAATGAAGTAAAATCAATGAACAAAAAAATGAGCCAAATAGAGATCTTAATTTGGAAAGTGAGTTGTATTTGAATAGATAAAAACTAGGTATTACTTTCTAACCATTGTGGCAGTCAAAATCATTTAATCGAGGTGAAATTGTAATGGAATGGTCCAAAGTTCTCTAATGAAGCCACTCCTAATAGGGTGATCAAATCATTTAATAGGCTCTAACCTAACATTATGTTTTGTAACTTTTAATAAGGTTAGCTTTTAATCAAATTCACTTTAGAAGAGTGAGAAGTTGTAGCATGTTACTTGGTGGTTTTTCCCAAATTGGGTTTCTATATTAAATCCTGGTGTCATATATGTGCGAATATTATATGTGTGATGTATGCTATATTTGTTGTTCTATTTTCTAGATAGTTAGACTATACTAAACAAAAATTCAGTGATGAATGAATAAGTTAAGTTTTTGATGAGTTTCTATCTAGACCGAGTGGTTTAATGAGTTTGAATAAGTTGTTTCAAGTTCGTGAAAGTTGAATTGGTGCATCTAGGCCTGAGGATACCTAATTCACCTACCTTTTTTGTTCTAATCATTCTAAAACTAGGGACATATTAGTATGGACTTCATGTAGGAGTAGTTTGTGTCTTTGAGAAATCTTGTATCAACAAAACATAGTTTTTTTTTTCTTCTATACTAGTCACCTATTTATGAAGTAGCTATTTCTTCTTTTAGTTTTAGGTTGTGCATAGTTTGTATCATATCAAAGACCTATTTTAGATGCTTTTCCTAAGTGTGTGTAGTTTAAGGTTTCACATTCTTTGAGTTCTATGTTGCTTTTTGTGGTCTCTATTTCCTACAACTTTCAGCATGCAAGGTACATTCTTTCCTTTAGTGAAGTTCTATATGCTGATGTGGCATCTTGTGTAGTTGGGAGATGACATCTAACTCCCTTATGGATGTATCCTTAAGTGCACGTGACCTTATTTTCCCCTTTACATGGGCTATGGTTTACTCTTCCAAGGATGGACCTATAATGTAATTAATTTCTTGAATAGCCTACTTGTGGCTCAACTAGCTATATAAGAAGATTGGTTGGATGTAGGAAAGGTAATATTGATAGATCTTAGAGAAAAAAAGATAGAGATGGATTGTTGGACTCTACTTTCATAATTTTCCTTTTATAAGGTTTTAACTTAGAAGGCCTAATTTGCCTTGTTGTATATTTGATTAAGCTTCTATGTGTTAATTTGAGAAAGGGGGATTCTTTGTACTTTTATGTTGGATTTATCCCATCTTACTTTATACTCTTAACCTCCCTTGTGTCATGTGGTATAGAGAACAATTCTTTCTTATTGATTGGGTTGCAGTGAGCCTTATTGGATTTTGTTGTAGGGTGACGAATCTAAAATTTGATCTATAACTTGTAGAAGGTTATGATCTTCCAAGAACTATTGTCAAGATGGTTCATGATAGATTAAATACTAATAATGCTATTATGGGCATGTTGAGGCAGAGTGCAACAAGACTTGAAGTTATTCAAACAACCCATAGAAGAGGTGTACATCTTGAATATGTTAGTGATGATGAAGAAGCAACACCTAATCCTAATATTGAACCTAAATTTGAATAAGATGAAGTAAAGATTTTGAGAGCTTTGACAAGGGTTGGTGCTAGACCTATTGTTGAAGTTTCTTTCTATAATGAAAGAATTGAGAGTAATGCTATATTGGATTCAATCTCAGAGATGGATAAATAATTTGAGTGTGAAGGTACTCATGATAATAAGAAGTTAAAGATAGTAGTCACAAATTTGAAGGGTCACGCTTCACTTTGGTGGGATCATTTTGAAACTGAAAGATAGAAGAGAAGAGAAGAAAAGATCAAGACATGGGTGAAAGTGATTGGAAAGATGAAGAAGAAGTTTCTTCCCATGAATTACCAAGTTAATTTGTTGAGAAAAATGAAAAATTTGAGGCAAAAGGACATGAGTTTAAAGGAATTCACTAAGGAATTATACAAATTGGATATCATATCTAGAAATTTATATGATGAATGTGATAAAGTGGCTAGATACCTGAATGCTTTGAGGACATCAATTCAAGATTAGATTAGCTATATTAAGATGGACAATGTGGAAGAATAACATCAGTACTCTCTAAAGGTTGAAGAAAGATTGGAAAATAAACATGATCAAAGAAAAAGAGGTAGAGGTAGTATATTTCAAGGAAGTAGAGGCAAAAATTATGCACAAAATAGTAGATCTGACAATACAATGTAAGATAAGGGAAAGATAGAATGGAAAAATGAACTTGCTAGGAAAAGAGGTTGTTATACTAGTTACTCTAGGAAAAAGAAAGGTGGAAAAAGTGAGGAAAGATCTTGGTTTAAGGGCAGTTGTTTCAAGTGTGGATAAGAAGGACATATAGCTCTTGAATGTACTAACTATGGGAAGAATATTAGGTTTAGTAGTAGAAACACTTTGTCATGTGAAGAAGTTGTTGAAATTCCTAATGAACCTAAAAGTGGTGAGAACCTAATGATAAGAAGGATTTTGTCAAATGGTTAAGTTAGTGAAGAAATTATTTTAAGGAGAAGTTTACTCAAGACTAGATGTAAGATTACTATAAAAGGATTGAATGTAATCATTGATAGTGGAAGTTCTGATAATTTGGCTTCTAAGGAGATGGTTAACAAGATGCAGTTGCAGAGGCTGAGCCATCCTAAACCTTACCAATTTGCTTGGATCTAGAAGGAGCATAATCTACTTGTAGCTGAACAATGTCTTGTTAATTTCAAAATTGGGAATTATCATGATGAATTCTTGTGTGGTGTTATGCCTATGGATTGTTGTCATATTCTTTTGGGTAGATCTTGGTAGTATGATAAAAAATCTTTGAATGATGGTATATTGAATCAATATACTATTTAGGATGATGGAATTAAATAATATTTTTTGCCTTTGGTTGAAAAGGTTGAGGAGAATCATTTTACTATAGTCAAAGTATTCTTGGTTGATGGAAAATATTTTTCTAAGGATATAAAGAAACAAAATGTTTACTTTTATTTGGTTCCTAGTGTTCAAGGGGGAAATGAAACCAATCATAAATAATGCAAACAAGACAAAGCAAGTTGAACAATTTCTCCTTGAGCCATTAAAAACAAGAGAAATAGGGGCTTCCAAGAATAAATCTTAATAAGCCCTATATTTGATTAGAAAAAGTGAAAAGAGGATAAAGGGATGCCAATACAAAATCTAGAAACTTGTCAGCGAAGTATGCTAGCAAGTTCTCTTTCATGCAATGCAAACAAGAGATATGACAAATATAGATATGAAATACATAGAAATAGCCCAAAAAATATTTGAAAGTAGATGAATGCCAAGAGGGAAAATAAAGGATAAGTTTCTCACCTTGAAATATGAAGAGGAAGATGTAATTGAGCTTCAAAAATTATAGATCTCAACTAATTTTGAACTTCTAACCATGAATCTCAGAATAAAATGTAAAAAAGGAATGTAACCCATAAATCTCCTAAAAAATAGAGGTTGAAGGACTAGGTTGACTTGGGAAGACATCCTAAAATTAGGTTGACATACTCTAGTAACCTAAAACTAAATTCTCTAGAAAGATCCCAAAAAGTAGGTTCCAGATTTTTAAACCTTCCTCTAATATCCTACAAATTTTTAATAAGTTTTGTGTGTGTGTGGGTGGATGTGAAGGGGTTTTCCTTAGTCAACTCCCTATTTTGGTGATTTCCATCTCCACGAATAGCATTAGGAAAAATGCAATGTGTATGTATGTATTCTAGATCTAGAAATTAAATATGGTAATAATGCTAAGAATCTACTCCATGAGTGAAACCCTAGCATGCAAGTGTGCATGTATGCAAAATGTATGTAAATCTATGAAGGTACAAAGAATTAGATCTAAAACATGACATATAAATCATACCAAGCCCCCAAGGCTATATTACTCTAATCATCTTCAAGATCCCTTCACAATTCCATGTTTGATGTATTTAGATTTGAATGCTTGATGAAGAATAATAACCTCACTTGCAATGAAGAATAAGAAACTAGCCCATGCTTTCACCTTAAAATTTCTCTAAGTCAAATTGGGGTGTCCACACATGCTTGCTCCTTTCTCCTCTCATGTACAAATGAGGGATTGAATGTATTTTTATAGGAGATTTCATGAAATTACCGAGCAAGGGCCAACTGTACAACCATAATTTTAATGGAGGAGTTAAATGTTACCAAGCCCTTAATCAATGGAAACCCTAGGACTAGGCCAACTAGGTTCAACCTAGACTAGACTAGGTCAACCTATATTGACTTGATCTAGACCGGGTTAATCTTCATTGACCTTATCTATACCAGGTCTACCTAGTCCAAAAGGCCAACCTTCAAGATCTCCCTATCTAGATTCTAGACTAGTAAGGGTCAGTAATGGAATAAGTATGTCAACCTATCATTCGAAGATAAAATCTAGGATTTCTAGGTCCTAGGAAGAGAGGATATTCACATATTATGTCCTAATGAAGTAAATATATGAAGAAGAAGGGAAATCAAGGAGGATTTTTTAGGTCCCACCTTAGATTTACCTAGGAAAAAGAGGAGAAAATAAATGAAGTGCATTCTTAAGGTGTGAATATTAAATTCAAACACACTAAAGAAGAGCTAAAAGATATTAAATTGAAGTGCATCTAATTTAAGATGGTACACCTAGAAAGACTAAGAAAAAACATGAATTAGAACATGCTAATGAGATTTAATCTTTGTTGGTGAAGTTTTTAGACATCATTTCTAATAATATAACTTATGGTTTTCCTCCCATGAAAAGTATTAACCACTATATGGATTTGGTACATGTATCTAGTTTGCTAATAAATAACCACATAGGCTTACACCTATTGAGAATGTTGAATTGAATAGACAAGTGAAAGAATTTCTTGAGAATGGTTTGATTATAGAAAATTTGAGTCCTTGTGTAGTACCTACTATTTCAACACCTAAGAAAAATGAAGGATGGAGGATGTGCATTGGTTATAGAGCTATAAACAAGAAAACATTGAAGTATAGGTTTTGCTTTCAATGGATGACATAATGGATGGCTTGAGTGGAGAGAAGTGTTTTACCAAAATTTATTTGAAAAGTGGCTATCATTAGATAAAAATTACACAAGGGAATGAATGGAAATCTTCTTTTAAGAGTAATGAGGGTTTTTATAAGTTGTTGGCTATTCCCTTTGGTTTAATTGATGCACCAAGTACTTTTATGAGGCAAAATGAATGAAGTTCTAAAGAAATTCTTAGGTAAATTTGTAATTGTACCTCTTGATGAAATTTTGATATTAAGTAAAACTAAAGAAGGACACCTCAAGAATATCAGATAAGTACTACACAGATTGAAAGAGGAGAAATTGTTGATTAACTTGAAGAAATATTCATTCATGAATGAAGAAATTGTGTACCTTGTTTTTGTTATTTTTGTGGATGGTTTGAAGATGGATCATGAAAAGGTAATAGCTATTCTTGAATGGCCTACATCTAAGAATGTTGGAAAGTTTTTATAGGAAGTATTTCAGAAATTTCTATTCTATTTCTAATGCTATGACTAAGACTACAAGAAGGAATAAAAGGAATTTCAAGTGGACACATGGAGAAAAAAGGAGTTTTGAATATTGAAGAAAAAGATTGTGGAATAACCTACACTTGCTTTGCTTGATTTTAGTAAAGTTTTTCAAGTCAAATGTGATGCTAGTGAAAGTTCTATAGGAGTTATTTTGAGTCAAGCAGGAAGACCTGTAGCTTTTTTTAGTGTGAAGTTGAATGTTTCTAAGAGAAAATATTTAGTTTATGATCATGAATTCTTTTCTATTGTTCAAGATTTAAAGAAATGGAGACATTTTTTGATGCCTAAAGATTTTTTATTGTACACTAATCATAACACTTTGGAGTATTTGGGAAGTCATAATAAGTTGAATCAGAGACATATGAGGTGGGTTGAGTATTTTTAGACATTTTATTTTTCATTGAATCATAAGAGTGGAAAGTTAAATCAACTTGTTGTTGCTTTCAACCGAAGAAGGAGTTTGTTGATAGAGATGAGAGCTGAGGTACTTAGTTTTTATGATTTGAAATACTTGCGTCAAACTAATCCTAGTTTTGTACAAGCTTCAAGATCTTGTATAGATTAGATGGTGAGAGCTAAGTGGACTGATTATTTCATTTAGGTTGATATGTCTTTAAGGGAATTCATTTGTGCATATAAGGAGGATCTATGTAGGGTAACATCATGAAGGAGAAACATAGTGGAAAGCTTGTAGGATGCTTTGGAATTGATAAGATAATGATATTTATTTTTTATGAATACTTTTGGCTTTTGATTCATAAGTATGTGTAGAGATTGGTTATAATTTGTCAAACAACAAAATGAACTAGTCAAAATTTGGAATTGTATTCACCATTGCTTATACCTAATAAGCCTTGGGAAGATATGAGTATGGACTTTTTTCTTTGTTTTCCTATAAGTTAGAGAGGTAATGACTCTATTTTTGTAGTGGTTGACAAATTTTCAAAGATGGCTCTTTTCATACCTTGTAAGAAGACATCTAATGCAATACATGTGGCTGAATTATTCTTTAAAGAAGTGGTTATATTGCATGGTTTTCCTAAGACTATTGTTTAAGATAGATATAATAAGTTTATTAGTTATTTTTGGAAGAAACTTTGGTAGAAGCTAAATATAGAGTTGAAGTTTAGTTCTACAATTCATTTGTAAAAAGGTGGACAAACTGAGGTTGTGAAAAGAAACTTGGATAATTTGTTGAGATGTTTTGTTGGAGATCAACCCACTAATTGGGATTTGGTTTTGGCACAAGAAGAGCTTGTATATAACAATTCTATGAATAGAAGCACCAAGAAGACACCTTTTGATATTTTTATTGGAATGAATCCTAAAGGAACTATTGAATTAAGGGATTTGGCTATTGATAGGAAAAGAAGTGTTGTAAGTTAGGAATTTGAAAATTTCATGAAGACATTGTATGAGGAAGTGAAATATAATTTGAAGGATACTATTTGGAAATACAAATAGAAGGAAGATAGGAGGAGGAGACATAAAATTTGTGAGGTTGGAGATGAGGTTATGCTTCATTTTAATAGGCAAAAATTCCTTGTCACCACCTAGAAAAAGCTGAAAATGAAGAAATTTGGTCCTTGTAAGATTTTGAGAAAGTTTGATAGTGGAAATTATTTTGAAGTTGAGTTACCAAAAGATATGGATATTTCACCTATATTCAATACTGAAAACATCTTTGAGTATTTTGAATCAAATTATCAACTGAAAGGCAATAGAGATTATCCTAAGAAAAAGATAGACAACATTGCAAGGATCATAAATAGAAGAATAGACAAGAGTACCATAGGAAAAGGCTACATGGAATATCTAGTAAAGTGGATAGACAAACCAATGGAAGATAGTTCATGGATTATAAAAGATGAGTTGGATATTTATGATTCAGGTTAGAGTATCAGTAATACCTAATATGGAAATTAGTTCTTAATTAACCCTAGGTGTCTGCTGCAAGAGCATCTTGGTTCTTTAAGCAATCTTGCATCAACTGAAAATATTTCTTATTTTTTGTACTAGTCTATTGTTTGTGAAGTAGTCATTGCTTCTTTTCCTAAGTGCACATTGTCTAAGGTTTCATATTCTTCTAGTTATGTGCCATTCTTTATCATCTTTGTTTCCTAAAGTTTTTATCCTATGAGGCACATTATCCTTTGGCAAAGTTCCATATGCTAATGTGGAATATTGCATAGTTGGGAGCTCACTCCTAACTCCTCTACGGACCTATCCTTAACTATGTATATCCTTATGTTTCCCTTTTGTTGGGTTATTATTTACTCTACTAGAGCAGGGTTTCTATTGTACCAAAATATCTATCTATCAATGATGGATATAACCACTCAAATTACAATATAGAGGGGTTGGTGAAGGCCTTGCAATGAATCCTAAGGGGAGTTCTAGATAAATTCATAATAATCTCCCCCTCAACATTACTCAAAGGTCTAAGGATTCAAACTTGTGACCAAGCTTTGATACCACTTGTTAGAGTTGGGTTACCATTGCACCAAAAGACCAATCTATCAATGCCTCGTATAGCCACTCAACTTATAGTACATAGGAGGTGGTTAAGCCCTTGTCACAAATTGTGAGAGGAGTGTTGAACAAATTTATAACATACTCTTCAAAGAATGGCCATATAATGTAATTAAATGCATGAGTAGTGTACTTGTTGTTTAGTTGGCTATATAAGAAGCTTAGCTAGATGTAGGAAAGGTAGTACTTATAGATCTTAGCAAACAGAACATAGAAGATGCAAGCTTGGACTCTGGTTTCATAATTTTCTTTGTACAAGGTTGTGACCCGCAAGGAATCATAGCCAGGCATAATGATTTCTTTATATACAAAGTTAAATAGTTACACCTATTGAATGTTGCATATGACCTCTTGTTCCATGACCCCCTTCAACCTATTTCGTGATAAGTTATGTCCCTAGGGTTCCTAGGATGCCTAGGGACATAAATTAAATTTGTTCTAATGTGTCAAAAATTAAGACTTATTCAATAATAACATACGTTGTTAGGGGTCCTAGGACCCCTAAGGACATATTAATTATATTGTAATGTGTTGAAAGGGGTGATATGTTACCCCATGACCCCTTTTGTCCCATTCAACAATAACATATGTTCCTCGGGGTCCTAGGACCCCTAAGGACATATTAAATTTGATGTAATGGGTCAAAAGGGTCATAGGGTACCCTATGAGCTCTTTTGACTAATTTAATGATAACATCATATGTTAACTTCGAATGTGTCAAAAGGGGTCATAAGTTAGCATATGACCCTTTTCAACCTATTCCATGATAACGTATGTCCCTCTGGTTGCTAGGTCCCCTAGGGAAATATTAAAGTCATTCTAATGGGTCAAAAGGGGTCATAGGGTACCCTATGACCCCTTTTGACTCATTCAATGAAAACATATGTTCCTTGGAGTTTTAGGACCCCTATGAACATATTAAATTCAATCTAATGGGTTGAAAGGGGTCATAGGATATCCTATGACCCCTTTTGACCCTTTCAATGATAACATATGTTCCTAGGGGTGCTAGGACACTCAAGGACATATTGATTTTTTCTATTGGGTTTAAAGGTGTCATAGGCTATATGGCCCCTTTCTCATCATTCAATGATAACATATCTTCTTAGGGGTCCTAGGACCCCTAACACTTCATATGTTAATGTCTAATGTGTCAAAAGGTGTCATAGGTTAACCTATGACCCCTTTCAACCTATTCCATGATAACATATGTCCCTAGGGACCCTAGGACCCCTAATGAAATATTGAATTCATTCTAATGGGTTGTAAGGGGTCATAGGGCACCTTATGACCCCTTTAGACTCATTCAATGATAACATATATTCCTAGGGCTCTTAAGATCACATGTTAACATCTAATGGTTCAAAATGCATCATTGGTTACTCTATTACCCTTTTCAATGCATTTTGTGATAACATATGTCCCTAGAGTTTCCAAGACCTCTAGGGACACATTTCACTCATTCTAATGGGGGGAAAGGGGTCATAGGGTATGCTATGACCCATTATGACTCATCCAATGATAATACATGTTCCCCTTTATGTTACCATCTAATTGGTTGAAAGGGTTCATTGATTAACCTATGACCCCTTTCAAAAAATTCCATGATAACATATGTGCCTAGGGGTCATAGGACCCCTAGGGACATTAAATTCATTCTATTGGGTCAAAAGTTGTCATAGTGTTCCCTATGACCCTTTTTGACCAATTCAATGAGAAAATATGTTCCTAGGGTTCATATGACCCTTAAGAGTTCATATTTTAACATCTAATGTGTCAAAAGGGGTCAAAGGTTACTCGATGACCCCTTTCAACCTATTCCATGATAACATATGTCATTAGGGGTCCTATGACCCCTAAGGACATATTAAATTAATACTAACAGGTTGAAAAGGGTCATATGGTACCCCTATGACCTAATTTGACTCATTCAATGATAACATATGTTCTAAGGGGTTCTAGGAGAGTTAATATGTTAACATATAATGTGTTGAAAGTGCTCATAGGTTATTCTATGGGGCCTATCAACCTACTCTATGGTAACATATGTGCCTAGGGGTCATACGACTACTAAGGATGCATCTAATTCATTCTAATAAGTTGAAAGGGGTCATATGGTACCCTTTGGCCCCTTTCAACTCATTTGACAATAATATTTGTTCTAAAGGGTCCTAGAACCCCTAGGAATATATGTTATTATTAAACGGGTTAAAATGTTTCATAAGGTAGGATCCTATGGACATATTAAATTAATTATAATTATTTGAAAGGGGAATATGGTACTCTATGATCCCTTTTGACCCATTCAATGATAACATATGTTACTAGGCATCCTAGCTAGGATGCCTAGGAGGTAATATTTTAACATCTAATGGTTGAAAAGGGGTCATAGGTTATCCTATGACCAATTTTAGCCTATTCCATGATGACATATATCCTTAGAGGTCATAGGACATCGAGGAACATATTTAATTCATTCCAATGAGTTGAATGGCATCATAGGGGTATCCTATGACCTCTTTTGACTCATTTAACCATGAAATATGTTAGGCTCCCTAGCAGTTCATATGTTAATAGCTAATGTGTTAAAAGGGATCATAGGTTAATTTATGGCTGATTTTTTCTTATTGATGTAAGAACATCCTGGGTAAAAATCTCCAAGCTCATCATTGGAGGCCTTAGAGTTCTTAGATGAGGTCCAGAAACTTGACAAAATAGTGCAATTACGAAAAGTGGTTATAATAGCTAATTAGAGCAATGGTTCATGAGTTATGGCCTTTCAAAGTTGATCTAAAATATCTAAAACAATTGTCAAAGATGTATTTGGCTGACTCTATATGTATTTTTAGGACACATCAGCCCTAGGTATTAAGTTTTAATGTCTAGAACCTTCCCAAGTGGCAAAAAATTGCCTATTTAAGAAAAACACGAACGTTGTATAAAAAAAAATCTAGGTGGTAGTTCGTAGCTTAGTCTTGCAGATTACTATAATGAAAGTGTCGATGTGGGTTACCATTTTGTACTTGTGAATTCTATAATTCCATATTTGTGGCACAAATAAGAAGTCCATATTTTATTTTCGCATTTGTTGTTGTTTATTTCTTTCTATTATGAGTTTATGGTTTTAAGGGGAGCACCCTTCATCAAGTGGTATTAGAGCTAGCATTCTTGAGTGTGTGGGCAGATCACTGACTATGAGATAATTCACACTAGGACCATGGTTTGGGTTGAGTGTGTAGATAGATCATTGATCATAAGGAAATTTGCACTAGGGTTTCAGTGGAGGCATGTAAATGCCGCCACAAAGAGAGCCTTGTGGAAGAGCTATAGGTGTTACAACTGAGGGTTTGTAGTTTTAAACCCAGAAGAAGAGAGGCCTTTTAGGGCCATCTTCAAGATTGGAGAAAGACCTAAGTTTGAGGTTTCCACAGTTTTAGGAAATATTAACTTGGAGGAGTTGATCAATTGGATCAATAAATTAGATGAGTACTTTGAGTATGAAGATATTGAGAATGCTTGTAGGGTCAAGTTTGCGAAGGAAAAATTGAAGGGACATGCAAAGATCTAGTCATAGGAGCTTCAATTAGAGCGCAATAGAAACGAAAAGGACAAAATCACTAGGTGGAAATGGATGATAGCTAAATTGAAGTGACAATTCATTCCTGTGGATTATTATCTTAATCACTTGGAGAAAATGCAAGGGTGGACGCAAGCAAGAATTTTTTTTCAAGAGTATACCGTAGAGTTTTATCGTGTTCTCATTAGAATCGGCCATGCAGTAGCTTATAAGGAGAAAGTGACTCGTTATCTTTATGGGTTAAGGCCAAGCATTCAGGATGAGCTAAGTCTATTTTGAATGAATAGTATTGAGGAGGCATACCAATTTTACCTAAAATTTGAGGAGAAACTAAGCAAGAAGTTTGACAACAAGAATAACAGAAGAGGTCATGGTGAAAGATTTGGTGGACAATTTGATGGAGGCCATAATGATGATGAAAAGAATAAGGTTGTGGCTAGAAGTAGCGATTGTAACTAAAGGGGAAAAAATTCCAATAGTTTCTATGATCAAAACAATAGAGATTAGAGAGAAAGAGGTAGAGGAGAAGGATCTAGAAGAGGATGCTTTCGTACGAAATGTTTTCACTACAAAAAAGAAGGACATAGAGAATTTGAATATTCCCAGAGGCAAGGAAGGATATATCAAAGAAAAAAAGGCTAGGCCTAAGTTACACATGTTGATGAAGATTCCAAATCCTCACATTTTGAAGATGCTAAAAGAGGAGAAGTCCTAGTTAACAGAAGAGTTCTATTGAGTGGTGAGAATGAACCTAATCAAAGGAGGAGCTTATTTCACACAAGGTGAAAATGTGAAGATAAGTGTTGTGATGTGATCATTGATGGTAGAATTATTGACTATTTGGTGTTAGAAATGATGGTCACTAGGTTGAAGCTGAAGAGACAAAAACAACCATGTCTATACCATATTGGCTGGGTGCAAGATGACCACAAGGTCATCATCAATGAGTAGTGCTCTATGTAGTTAAGGATTGGAAGCTACTAGGATGTGGTACTATGTGATATTATACCTATGGACATATGTCATATATTGTTGGGTAGGCTGTTGTAGTTTGACAAGCATGCTATACATGATGGGAGAGCAAAGACCTATACCCTAACCAAGGATGGAGTGAAACATAAGTTGAAGCCATTGAAGGAGAAAGAAGAAAAGTTATGTAGTGCTTCCAGAATATATTTTGTTGATGGAAAAGAGTTTCTCAAAGGTATGAAGTGTGAGTATATGTATTTTTCTATAATTCCAAAAGAAAGTAAAGAAGAAGTAGAAGAGGTACCTACAGAAGTTGTAGTTATGTTGGGAGAGTTTTCTAATATTATATTAGATAATGTACTTGATGGATTGCCCCTAATAAATAATATTAGTCACTATATGGTTTTGGTTGTAGGAGCAAGTTTTCCAAACAAGATAGTGCACAAAATGACACTAGCAGAAAGTGAAGAGTTGAATAGACAAGTTCATGAGTTGTTGCAAAAGGGGTTGATTAGAGAGAGTCTGAGTCCATGTGTTGTACTAGCCATATTAGCACTAAAGAAGAATGGTGAATGGAGGACGTGTATAGATTTTTGCACTATCAAAAAGATCACAATAAATTATACATTTCTATTGCCAAGGATGGATGATATTATGGACTATTTGAGTGGAGTTGAGTATTTCACAAAGATAGATCTAAGGAACAGATACCATTAGATTCACATTAGAGAAGGTGATGAGTGGAAGACTATTTTCAAGACAAAAGAAGGACTGTATGAATGGTTAGTCATGCCTTTTGGGCTAACTAATGTATCCATCACTTTGATGAGGCTCATGAATGAGGTATTGAAGGAGTTTCTAGGTAAGTCTATTATTGTTTACCTAGATGATATTTTGATCTTTAGTAAGACATTGGAAAAGCATTTAATTCATATTCACAAGGTGTTTTGATAAGTTGAGGGAAGAAAAGTTGTTGATAAACGTGAAGAAGTGTAGTTTTGTAAAGAACAAGTTGGTGTACCTAGGAATTTTAGTCTTAGTAGAAGGTCTAAAAATGGACCCAGGGAAAGTGAAAGCTATTCTTGAATGACCTACTCCAAGGAGTATGAAAGAGGTGAGATCTTTTCATGGATTGGATAGTTTTTATGGAAAGTTCATAAGAGGTTTTAATAGTATTTGTGGACCTTTGACTAAAACAATGAGAGGGGATAGGAAAGAATTTAAGTGGACTATAGGGGTAGATAATAGTTTTAATTTGTTGAAACAAAAAGTCACTAAGCAACTTGTTTTAGCACTTCTTTACTTTAACAAGGCGTTTCAAGTAGATTGTGATACTAGTGGTATTGTGTTAGGAATAAGGTGTCTCAACCTTGTATAATTCCTATTCTTATTATTTGTTTTGTAAAATGTATTTCTTGCAAATAATGTTGATGTGTCGACATCTTGAATTGTGTGTAAGGAGATCATGACTAAAACGGTTATGACAGATTCCTATGACACGTAAGAGCTATGTTAGGAAGATTCAATGATAGGTGAAGACATGTGGCAACTAAGATATTTGAGTACTGTACACTCTACCCCAATAGTGGGGTTCTTATTTTCTCGAAGAATGGTAAAAACCTAATACAGTTTACCTTTTGGGAGTAACCCTAAAGTGAAGCGCATGTTATAAGCATTTTTTAGGGTTACGAAGAGATGTGAAGAAAGGTGTATTGTTGGTACTGTGAGTAGCTACTCAAGTCTTTTGTTGTTGATGTTGAACTTGCATTGCAAGTGTATTGTAACCTCATGTTGAAGATAATACATTGTGTAGATTCTAAAGGGGTGGGGTTGTTTTATCGAAAGGTTTTTCCCCACATAAAAATCCTTGTGTTATGTGTTCCTTTCTCTATCTATTTTCTGTATGCATGTTTGGCTGCAATATTGTTGTTTACATGATATTGAATCTGTAAGTGTAGAAGATTTTAATAGGATTTGCATCATACTTTCCTTATGAGATTAGTGTAGGAAGCTGTTTTCGCACCTGAGTTTCCTTACAAGTGGTATCAGAGCTTGATCAACTTTTGATCCTAGTTGTTGGGTAGGGTTTTTTGAGCTAATCTCAACTTGAGTGGGAGTCTTGTGCAGAGCATCCTGAATCTTATTTGCAGATTGAGATGGCGAGTTCAACATATGGAAGAATGGAGGTGGAGAAATTTAATGGCACTAATTTCGAGTTGTGGAAACTCAAGATGGAAGACATGTTGGAAGATCGTGACCTATGGGAAGTGACTACAAGTGCTACAAGACCAGCAACTAAAGGTCAAGCAGATTGGGATATCAAAGAACATAAAGCTAAGGGTCTCTAAGACTCTGTTTAACTGATGCAATCCTTCTGAATGTTCTAGATGAGAAAACTGCATATAGTTTGTGGGAGAGACTTGGGGCCATGTATTAGGCCAAATCTTTGGTGAACAAGTTGTTCTTGAGGAAGAATTTGTATTCTCTATGAATGGAGGAAGGTGGATCCTTAATGGATCATTTAAATGCATTTAATCTGTTAGCTGCACAGTTGACATCAACTGGTGTCAAGTTAGAGGACGAGGATCGTTGCTACACACTTTTGTGTTCTTTACAGGATTCATGGGACCATCTTGTGATGGCTCTCGAAAGCACATTAGTCACCTTCAAAATGGATGATGTGGTGTCTTCACTGCTATTAGAGGAGATGCGGAGAAAGGCTTCCGTTTCAGGAAAAGAAGCCCTTGCTGTTCGTGGGAGATCCCCGGAAAGAGGAAAGAAAAATGACAATAAGTCTGACAATAAGGGTAGATCCAAATCTCGTGGGAATTCAAAGACTTCCAATAAGTCCAAGGACAAATGTTGGAACTATGATAAGATTGGCCACTTCCATAAAGACTGTAAAGAGCCTAAGAAGACGAAGAAAGCCTCAGATTCTAGTTTTGAAAAATCTCAAGAAGATGGCGATGCATTCATCGTAGCTTTGGTAGCCCATGCATCTAATGATGTGTGGTTGGTTGACTCTAGTGCATCTTTTCACATGACCTCTCATCGAAACTAGTTCTCAAGATATGAAGAGTTCAATGGTGGAAAGGTGTACTTGGGTGATGATTCTCACCTAAAGATAGTTGGACGCGAAAGGGTCACTATCAAATTCCCTAATGGACGAGTAAAGGGAATAAATGGAGTTATGCACATTCTAGGTTTGGCATGAAACCTATTATCTATAAGTATGTTGAATGATGTAGGTGTGCAAGTTTTTTTTTCTAAAGATGGATGTAAGATGATGAGAGGAGCTATGGTGCTTGCTAAGGGTACTAGGAGAGGTACTTTGTTTTAGCTTGATGTACACATTTCTCAATGTAATAGTTCTTCTATTTCAAAGAAGAGAGCCGCTATCACTTCATCGCCACCATCTGAATGACTAGTAAAGAAGACTATGGTTATTGGTTCTAATGGTAGTGCAACAAGTGTACTTAAGGGTGCAAACACTTTGGAAGGAAAGCTTCTTGCAGAAAAGACAATGTTGTGGCATTTGAGATTTGGTCACATTGGTGAGAAGGGTCTTAGAACTCTAAAAAATAAAAATCTTGTTGAGGGGTTAAATGATTGCAATCTCGAGTTTGACTTTTGTGAACACTGTGTATATGGTAAACAAAATCGTGTTCAGTTTTACTCTAGTTCTCACAAATCTTCTGATGTATTTGGTCCTGTAAAAGTTCCTTCAATCTCCAAGTCTGTATTTTTTGTATCTTTCATAGATGATTATAGTAGAAGGATATGGATTTATTTCCTTAAAAGTAAGACACAAGTCTTTAGTCGATTCAAGGAATTTAAAGCCCTTGTAGAGAATCAAACTAGTAAGCAGATTAAGTGTGTGCGAACTGACAATGGTGGTGAGTTTTGCTCAGTAGATTTTGAATAGTTTTGTAAAGAACAAGGTATTGAGAGGTATAAGACAACTCCTTATACCCAGCAGCAAAATGGAGTTGCAGAGAGAATGAACAGGACACTGATGAAGAAGGCTAGGAGTATGCTTAGTGGAGCTGGTTTAGAACAAAGGTTTTGGGACGAAGCTGTGGCCACTGCTTGTTGTCTGGTTAATAGGTAGTCGTGGAGGGTATGCAATCCTAGGTTTACTGGATTCTCCTAATTTTCTTTTCCTAAGAATCTTCTCTATTTGAGTCACTTTATTTTCCAATGACTATATTTACATACCCCTCTCGTCATATGCTTTCAGAACTTCTTCAAACCTAGCATTGAGTTAGGAAAATCTATCTTCTTCTTGTCTAGACACCACATTACTAAATTTTACTCCTTTATGAACCTATAATATGTCTTCCTAAGTTCATAATTGAACATCCCTCTATTTTCTTACTGAATCAAAAAAATGACATTCACTATATCCCATTCTTGCAGAAGGAGGACTCTTGACTGTTTGACTATCTGCCTCCCTGCTTTAGGTGTAAATTGAGCAAAGTCATTCAAAAATTTAGACTTTACCTCTTCTCTAATAGCAGATTCAAGTTTTTCTGGTTGTTCTACCTTTATCTTCTCACAAGTTTTCTCAAAATTTCCCATGTTTAATCTTCGCAAAAATTGAGCAAAAGCCCTAGATTTTACAAAATTCTCATCATTAATAAATTTCTCTAAGGCTTGGGCAACTATGGGATCAATCTCCTTACCTTGATAATCAAACATAGTGAGATCCAATGAAGGTGCAGGTGGTTGTTGAGGCTGTCCAATCTCCAAATCTATGGAAGTAACAATTACATCTCCCTTTTCACCAATTTTTTTAAGTTGCTCCTTAGAGATGTTTCATCATCAATTATGATTAGGGATTGTCTTGGGGAATATTGCTCCACTTGGGAAGAAGACCCTTGCTCTAATTTTTGTCTTTTCGAACCACTAGCTGTAGATGGGCTTCCTGGGCTTGGTTTCTGTTGAAGAGGAGCCTGTTGTACATTTTGGATCATTACATATCCTACCCTTTTTTGTAAGATGTATTGGCCAGGGTCCAGTAGATTTTTGCTATTGATCCTCCTTTCCACCTCCGTAGCCTTATCTGGATATGTCTCAACATATATGGCCTTCTTCTCATTCATAGTTAGGATAATCATGGAAAAATTATTCATTAATGCTTGCATCTTGGCTCCCCAATATATTTTATCTTTCAATGGGCTATAATGGGGCTCAAAAGCATTAATAAATTCTAGCATCTTGTTGAATATTATCCATTTCTCCTTTCTTAGTTCTTGTTCTTGCAAAGTAAAAACATTCCTAATCACATCCTCTGGATAGTAAACTTTTTGCATCACGTAGGAAGCTTTCACCCTCTTTCTTAAGAGGTCATAGAATCATTTAGGATCAATAAATTTGGCATGAGTTTCTACCATGTTAAATCTATCTAGGAACAAATTCAGGTGTTTCCGTCCTTTCCTCACAAAGAAAAAATCATGTACCATAGTAACAATTGGAAAAAAGGTACCCTTTTTAGGAAACCCCCTCTCATCTATAGTGCCTATTTTCAATAATAGCTCAGTTATTCCTATCTTTAAGGGAAAATGAAATTGTAGCAGTGGCTTTCCCAAAAAACCATATACTCTTATTATTGTTGAAACATTATAAGGGATTATATCCCCCCAATTATGACTAACCAATAGCCCCTATGCATGGTCCAAGTAATGTAAGCTTTGATGCAAAGTATCTGTAAAACCTCACATAACTAGAATCTATAGCTTTTGAAGTCAAAACCATAATCCATAACTCCATTGGATTCCTTTCTCCATTCCTGGTTATTTTTAGCTCCATACCCTTGGGTAAGAAGGTAAATCCCTTGTACAAGCATACACACATAAGCAATGAATACCAATAGAATAGTTTGTCCACTTTTCCCCTTGCTATCCCCACCAAACCATTGTGAATTTCCATTGCAAGAAAAGTAGCAAAATCCAGAATTGTGATCATCCTAAATTTAAGGGTTTGAGCCATAACAAGGACAATTGAGCCTAGGCTTTTATCAACTTCATCCATCCCAAAAATTTTGGAAAGAGAAAAATATAATTCCTGAGCTCTAATGTTAAAATGTCTTCTTAGTAATGGCTCTGGGGTGTTGGCAGCAATCATAGACAAAGTACCAATTTTAAAAGCATGTTGTTGTAGTGGCCCTATCCTTAAGTAAATCCTTTGTGCATCATACCTTGCTTGAAGTTCATCTATATCAATGATTTCGTGCACGAGGTGGTTAGGGTTGAGGTTAAAAACCCCACTAATCAGTTTAGGGCAGACCCAAAAAAGATTCACTCCAACATGATTCTTTACCAACCCTATAATTGGATCATATTTTTTTCTAAATCCATCAATAAATCACTATCAAAGAAAATTTTGGGGACTGTTAAGTTCCCAATATCAAACTCCCAGACATTGGTCATAGTGGTATCCGGTTTTCATTCTAAAAACCATTTCTTAAACAACTCCAAACCCCAGATGGAAACCTGGGCATCTCTTACCCAATTTGCTTTATCATAGAAACTTTTTTCTATAGCTACCCTAGGGTGTTTTGGAATGAGTTCCCTCTCCCTAGTTATTTCATGTACTGATAAAGGGAATTATTCAAGAAAATCATTGTGTACAGAACGTTTCATATAATTTGTTTGTCTAATAAATTCTTTCTGGGGAGGCATTTTGAATAAACCCTAGAAATTTTATAACAGTAGATACTTGATTTTCAAAGAGTCATAGAGTACTTACCCACTAAAATTTTCACTTCTACACTATGTGATTTCCTTTGCAACTTACTAGATCACCAGATAAAGTTTCCATGCCCTAGCTCTAAAAATTTTGTATGCTCTGATATTCTTTCTACATTTTGGTGATTCATTAATGGTGAGATCATGAGTTCTATTCATGCATTGAAATTGCACAAATGAGCTCTGCACCATATTTACTCTCAATAACCGTTACCTCCAAATTGCACCCAAATTTGAATCCTATCCCTAGATTTTCACTAGATCGAACAACTTTAATTTAAAAAGAAATGATCTTTATGGCATTAGAAATAAGGGCATGTTTTGCCTTACTACTTACCCGCATTCCTTAAATTTATTGCAACTTAGAATTGCAGGTAAGCACCATTTTTTGATCAAGATAAGATCAATGATCAGACCGATTTACAATTGAACAAAGTCTAGTTAGCTACACTGACCAATATGAAGCCTTTATATGAGTTTGTGCCTGCTGACAACTTCCATGCCAGTGGGTCCCATATCTTCTTCTAAGTGAGAAGGTGCTTGACGTTATTCTTTCCACATGTCAAGATGGCATATTCCCGCTTTCCTTATTGGATGAGCATATTCAAATAGCAGGCTTGTACAAGTCGTCGATCTTGTAAAGAACAATGGTGACACTACTCAGATCCTATAAGCCTTCTAACATAGGTATAGTGACATCATCATGGACACTTGCCCACATGGCCCATACCCGCATTCCTTAAGTTTCTTTCAGGTTCAAAATGCGGGGCTATGCCCATCGTTGATCAAGATAATATGAATGATGTAAAAAAATCTGCACTTTATGATCGGAACATCCACTTGGACCAATGGAATGACTCTTTTCAACCCTCATGTTCTGACCTGTTTGACTATTGCATTAATTGCTAAGATTTTCGTGCCCATAGCATAAACACTTCCAACTAGGCACATGTGGAAGACAACATGGCATGACTCTGCATTCTTCATTAATTTTTTCCCCACTATGACATGTGGCACAAAGGCACATACCCACATTCCTTATTGAATGAGCAGCTTCATAATCTAGGCTTGCACTAACCCTCAATCTTTCAAAGATCTATGGTTGATAAAGCTTCACTTCCATCTGGCAGAACATATCATTGATCATTTTACAGTGTGGTACACAACAACATACACTAGAGATTCTTGACCCCAACTTGTTACATGTCAAAAAACCGCTTGCCTACTTTATCTATCTCTCGTGCATCTTGAAAATGCGGGCATACACTGGCCTTTGATCTTTGGTAGATCGATGGCCATAGAATCATATGTCTTAAATACCACATCAGCTAAATTCACAAATAAAATACTTCCCTCTAGTCCAACTCATCTGACACTTTCCATGGAAGACATCTCAATATCATCCTTGGAAATAGTGGGCCCATGTTGTCAGACTGTGCTATGTGTCCTATTTACACTTCCTCACATTATTTAATTCTCAAGCATCTCCTTGTTGCGAAAAAGCACCAGCCCTTGATTTAAATGAAATCAATGGTTGATGAATCTTGGTGATAAAGGAATACCTCTATTAGTAACTCAACCAATGACATTGCAAGAATTCTAGAATGTGCACGAAAAGTACTGAAAAGTCTGCAAAAGGTTCTAACAACTTATGACTCATCACAAACTTTATGTCTCACTGAGACTTAAAAAGGGCAAGGGCTACATGTCATCAAAGTGCATGCCCACATTATTTAAAAACCTTGTATCTCAAAATTGTGGGAATGTGATGCCTCTTGATCTGAACAAGATCAATGATCATATAAAATTTGTATCACAAGGGGTATTTATTAATAAAATAATTGAGCAATTTTAGGCAAAGCACTACCACCTAAGGTTTAAACAAGATTTTAATGAAGTCATGCTTGTGTAAGCCCTTCCTTAGGGTAAAAGTAATATGCCTTAAGAGCATTTTTTGAAATATTATTTTCAAAGGTTTTCAAGACTAAGGTAAAATGTAATAAGCAATTAAGATTTCCAATTGATTGATTTGATGAAAAACCTTGAGAAACTAATAAAATTTCAACAACACAGAGACTAGGACATGAACTAGGGCAATCTAAGAATTTTGAGAACTACAACGAGAAAACCCTAAATTGCATGATATAATGATCAGAAATGATTTTTCACTAATTTTTCAAAAATCTCTCTGTACTGTGAAAAATTAGACCAATAGTGGCTTTGTCTGAGGATGATAGACTATTTAACTCTATGCAAGAGTTTAGAATCTTTGGAAGAGCAAACCACATGCTTGGCTTTAAAATGTCAACTTCTTTAGAGAGCATAGAGCAACACACAGAAACAAGAAAGTAGACTATATAGGGATATTTACATGGATATACAAAATATACACAATGTACAAGAATGCAAGGAAACCTAAAACTAACTTTAATGGAAAAATAGATACCTTAAGAAAAGTATCTCTTCAAGAACTATGCACGAACTAGAAATTCCAGAATATTGTTTAATAAATTCTTGATGATATAAGAATCCTCTCCCCATGAATTTTCAATTAAATAGAGACCTAGCCAGATAGGGTCAAACTTAGCATGTTTTCCTTTATCTTCAACTCTGGCATTCCACATTAGGACTAAATCTCCATCTTTAATTTTTTTTCTTATTGTCCTTTTATCATACATGGTCTTTGTTTGTAACTGCAACTTTTGGTTTCTGACTGATGCCTCCTTCCTTGTTTCTGCTAACCCTATAAGCTCATTAAGCCTTTCTTGCATATCATCTATAATATCCTCATCATATAACTGGATATGATTGTAGAGTCCCATTAAGTTATTCTAAGGCATCCTTTCCTGAATTGCATATACAAGATCAAAAGGAACTACTTGAATGGCTTTCTTGATAGTCACTCTATCAGCCCATATTGCAAGTTGAAACTTAAAGTCCCATGCCTTCTTGTTATCATCCAAGGTCCTTTTAATAATTTTTAACAAACTTTTATTTGTAGATTCAACCTATCCATTTCCTTGTGGATGATATAGGGAAGATGTTGACTTGGTTATTCCATACTTGTCACAAAACTTTATAAATTCCTTAGACCTAAAGCACATGGCATTATTTGTGACAATTCTTTGAGGGCAACCAAATCTAAAAATAACATTACTTAGCAAGAAATTATTGACAACTTTGCTTGTTGCATTTCTTGTAGGGATAGCTTCTACCCATTTTGTAAAGTAGTCAGTAGCAACTAAAATCCATGAATAGCCAGTACTAGATTTGGGAGAAATTTCACATATGAAATCCATACCCCACTACTGAAATGGTGCTTGCACCTCAACTGGCTTTAAAGGAGTACTATCTAAATTTTTTAGTTTTCCAGCAAACCTTTGACAAGAATCACACTTCCTAGCCATGATTTGAGCATCCTTGAAAAGGGATGGCCACCAAAATCTAGCTCTCATTACCTTGTGTGCACTAGTTTTGGCCATATAATGTCCCCCACACACTCCATTATGCATCTCGTTCAAAATTTCTTGAGCTCTTTCTTGATCAACATATTTTAGTAGTATCCCTTAAAAATTTCTCCACCATAAATTTTCTTTGACAATTATGTACTTGATGGCTTGCAATTTTGTGATCCTTTTCTCATTTTTAGTTAAGTGAGATGGAACGTCTATGTGTTGCAGACAGTGAATAACATTGATATACCACTCACAATGGCTCATATCACATGAATCAAGTCTAAGGTCATTTGTTACCATATTAATCTGGTTAGCATCCAAATTTGATTGAGCCATGAGTTTAGCTAAACCTTGACCTCTTACAAACTTTGTTATATGTATCTCAATGTTAAATTCTTGGATCTTTTTAATCCATCTACATCTTATTCTGAACACTTCCTATTAAGAAAATATATCTTTCACAGTAGCACTAGGCACAAATGCAATGACATTAGTACTTACCAAGTAGCATATAAAAGCCTTTACAACTTTTACTAGAGTATATGCTTGCTTTTCATTTATTTCATATTTCAACTCAACTGGCTGCAATGACTTACAAAAGAATGCAATTGGTTTCTCATATCCTTCATCATTTTTTTGTAGTAAGACTATAGCTATAGTATGAAAAGAAGCAAAAGAAAATATGTGCATAGGCTTTTTGTAATCAAGAGTTCTCAGCACTAGAGCATTTTTAATTATAGTTTTAATATGCTGGAAGGCTTGTGAAGGCTGACCATTCCAATCTATAGTAGCTCCTTTCTTGAGAACCTTTGAAATAGGTCTGCTAATTTCATCAAAGTTAGTAACAAACCTTATCAGAAAATTGACTTTCCCAGAGAAAGATTGAATTCCTTTTATCTTTGGTTTAAGGACCTTACTCCATCCTTTGATACTATATGCCCCAATAACTTACCTTTAGTTACCCCGAATGCACATTTCCTAGGGCTTAATGACACTCCATATTCCAATGCTTTGATAAAAATATTTTCCAAATGCCTACAATGGTCCTTGGCCTTTTTGGAATAAGCTGTGAGGTCATCTTGATACACAACCATAAATTTATTTATGTACTCATGGAAAGCCACATCCATGGCTCTTTGAAAAGTGGCACTAGCATTAATCAATCCAAAAGGCATCCTCAGATATACATGAGTCCCCCAAGGAATTGTAAATGTTGTTTTGAATTGTTCTTCTTCTTTCACTAGGACCTAGTTATATCCTCAAAATCCATCCATCATTGACATAAGTTCAGACCCTATTACCTGCTGCAACATAGCTTCCATATTGGGTAACCCATAATTATCTTTCAAGGAAGCAATGTTCAAATTTCTAAAATCTACACAGAGTCTGATATCCCCATTCTTTTTCCTGATAGGTACTAAATTAGAGACCTAAGTGGAATGTTTGATAGGTTTAATTATTCCCCCATCTCTTAACTTCATTAGTTCCTCTAGCATTTTAGGGGCTAGAGTAGGATTAACTGGTCTCTATTTCTGCCTAAAGGGTTTGACATTATCCTTTAGAGGTATGACATGTTGAAAAAGGTCTTCTCTGCAGGATTTTAAATCATCATATGACCAAGCAAAGACATGTCTATACTTTCTTAATAGGTCAATTAGAGGCTTTTTAATTTTAGCTGACAAGTTCTGACCAATATAAACTTTCTTAGGGGCCTCATTAGTACACAAATTTATCTCTTCTAGCTCTTGAGGTTTGCAATCTTTAGCACTAGGTTTTACCCTATCTTGGTTATCAAACATATTCTCCAAAACAAACAAACCTTTAAGTACTTTATTAAATTTTAACTATATAACCTCTTGACCAAAAATTGTTTCCTTTCCATCTATGGTTTGAACCAAATCACTACAATCCAATTCTTGTCCATGGTATTTATATTCATTTAGCAATAAATTCACAATGTCTTTTTCATCTTCAAAGACTTGCCAATGCTCAAAATTGTTAGGTATTGATGGCCTATTTTTAATTTCAATTTGTCATATCCCTATGAATGATACATCTTGGGCTTTAATTTCTACATTTGCTAATAAATTTGCCATCTTATTCTGAGTTCTATCTCTCCATGATATGCCAAATGCTTCAAATAATTCAATTTGATCCCACACAACATTTCTATACTATTTCAACCTTATGTTCTTAGAAGCATATGTTCCCCTTGTGAGATAATCAATTCAAAATCACTTATAACATGCAATTTCTTGATTCCATGATGGGTAGCCACTTTCAATCCTAACAGAAAGGCTTTATACTCAGCTATATTGTTGGGGCATGAGAAAATTAAGGTAAAAGAGTATCTAAAAGTGTTTTTCTTAGGAGAGACAAAAACTAACCTTGCTCCTGCACCTTCCTTAAAAATGGCCCCATCAAAGAACATTGTCCATAAATTTGGTGAATTCATACAACACTCAACTTCATGTTCAATTACAATAGGCAAATTCTCAACTTCTTGGATAATCAATTTAGCTCTAAATGCATTCACACTAGTATCTAAGAAGCAAGTGACATCTTTGTCAATTTCTTCCCCTAAAATATGACTGACCCTTGGCTCTTTGTTTACCTTGATAGCTTAATCTCTAATATGAAAGGTTGCATAGGTTAAGTCACACTACATGTTACACCTCATAGCAACACTCCACTTTCTAGATAGTAACATTCCATAATGTGGAGGGATATTAGCTACAAGAACTAACATGGTCAATTCTACCTCAGGATATGTAGCTAGTTTAAATGGTAAAGCATTTATAGTACCTATGACAAGGACTTTCCTAGAATCCATACCTCTGCATCTACCTTGTGTAGTGTCTACTTTAAATTTTAAGGCTTCCATTACTTTGAAAGGCATTATGGTGTTAGAGGCTCCTAAGTCTATCATGCAATTTTTAAGGGTCTTTCCTTTGACAATTAAACTGAGAAAGAATGGGTCAATATCTTCTATGCATGCTACTGATGAGTCATCCAAGAAAATTTGGGGAATTTGGGACATGATACCACTATGCTCTATTACTAAGGGTGTCTACTAAATAAAACTTTGTTCTACATTGTTATTGCTATTTCCTATCCCTCCTAACCATGACAAGGCTTTACTCTTGTGCTATTCAATTCTAAAGAGTTCAGACAAAGGTACCTTAATAGTGATTTGGGAAAACATGGATATCATATCAATTGGCTCAAATATAGTGGGTTTAGCAATCATACATGGAGTACGAGGCTTCTAAGCAAAAAGGATTACTATTTGGTTGGAATTATTAGATCCTGATCCCTTCTCTTGCATAGTTTCTTTTTCTATCTCATTAGCTTGGGATTGCACTTTCTTCTTGGGTTCCCACTTCTTAGTTTTAACATCTTTAACCTTGACAGTCTCTGTACTTGTCTTCTTATCTTCATCTTTCATCTTATGAGTGGTATCTTTTATGATTATACTAGAAGGCTTCCCAATTTCATTGTTAACTATTTTATTTCTAAAATTATAATTGCTATGCCCTTGGGAAATCATTTCTGCAGTGATCCTATCAATTTCTTCTTTGGAAGGCATTCTTAAACTTACATGAACCACTTTGGAAGATGTAACACATACCTGATCTTCATCATAGCCGTCATTATCTGAAAAAACTTGTTGATGATGTCATGATAAGAAATTTTCTTATTCTCCAAATCACTTTCTATTTCTTCTAAATAAGAATCAAGATAGTCACTACACATGCTTACCATGTTACAACTTACATCATCATAACTCTTTTCTTCTTCGTCCTCCTCAGTTTGTAAACTATGATCAGAAAAAAATGACTGAGCTACTACACAATATTCTACTGAATGGGTTGATTGACAAATAATGCACCGTGACACATTATCATTCATATTTACTGAACTTCTTTGCAAAGGATTTGGTGTGCCCTTATCTTTCACACTTTGATTCTAGTTAGGGATTGGCTTGCCATCCTTCCATTGGGTAGTATAAGGGTAATTATGCATTCTAGGTTGTCTATTGAAGTTGCTATTTTTCACAGGGGCTTTCTTAGCAACATTTGGCTTATTGAAACTAGTGGGATTCATCTTTTTAAGAGATTCCAACACCTAGCCTATTGTAGTTTCTTTTGGCTCCTTTCCTATAGTAGTTTTATCACCCTCCCTTTTCTTATTATTCTTGGGATTAAAAAGCTTTGGATCATCTCTCCTACCTAACTTTCTAGATAACTTCCTATTATTCTCTATATTTACTACAACCTTATAGGAATCCCTTAAAGTTTTAGAATCCTTGTCCCTCAATTGGTAAGCCATTTTTCTATCAAAAGCATTAAAATATGTTGTGAAACAAACATCCTCATTCAACCTCATAACTTGAAATAGTTTGTACATACCTTTCTGGAATCTTACATTGAAATCAAATGTAGACTCATTAGGATTCTTCCTGATATTGTTGAATTCATTTAACATGAATCCAACATTATTGCTATCTCCATATTGTTCTTTGAATAATTTCTCTAAATCACTCCAAGAACTAATGCTATCATCAGGTAACCATATGAACCAATCCCTTGCATCCTTAGTTAGTGAATGCACAAACAACTTCATGACCACATCTTCATGTTCAACTTCATAATCATTTAACGTGTCTATGGAAATTCTCAAATGTTCTTCATCGGTAACAACATTATTTCCAGAAAACTTAACCACTTAATCTCTTAAATCAAAAGATATGCGATGTGGAGCACCAGGAATACCTACAAATGATACATGTCTATACTTTTCCATGTATACAAGTTTCTTCTTGAAACCAGGAACATTTGAGGTGCTTTCTATGTTAGTTTAGTTTAGAGGAACACTTTGGGATTGTTGAGGTTGGACAATAGGGGCTTGAGTATAAGTGGTGGATGATGAGGCAGGAGAAGACTAAGATATACCTTGAACTGAAACTATTGGTCCAGAAAGAGGTACAAAAGCTGAAGCTGGGATGGATAAATTTGGCCATGAGGCTAATGCAGAATTAGTCTTAATGAACTACATTTTCCTCCTAGTTTCTGCAGCTTGAGCTTCATTCTTCACCTTATAAAGCTCTTTTGCAAGATCTTCCTTCTCTTTTCTAGCCTTCTCTAGATCTAGATCTAATTTTGACATGGATGGTTTTATGGGTTTTCCTGGTTGCGCTTGAGGTTCATTTATTTGGACTCCTATAGCTTTACCCTTTCCTTTGTCTAAAACTTTCACAATGGGTTCTATAGGATTTACTTGTATAGGTTTATAGTCTTGGACTTGAGGAATAATTTTTTCTTGCTTTTGATATAAGCATTTTTCTTGTTCTTGAACTTTAGCTCTTAGTCTGTCTATGTCTCCAAAAACATCAGTATGGAGAGTCATAGTTTTCTCCTGTAACCTTTTATTCTATTCTTTCAAGGCAACCATCCTTCTCAGTAAAGCATCTCTCTCTATTGTGGCATCCAAGGTGGCTTGCTCCTCTTTTTCAAGATGAATACGCTTAGCTTCTTCCTCAGCAACCCATTTCTTCAAAAATCCTATCTCTAATTGTACTTCTGTATGATCTACAAAAGTAGCTTTTGAATCAACAGGGTCATCTAGATCTATAAGATTTGGTTCAAAGTATGGGACTATTTTAGGATTAGAAGGATCCCCAAAAGAACTTATGAGTCCTAACCTATGATTCATTTTAGCTATGAGATCTGGTCTAGGGGATATATTCCCTATTGGTGACATATCCTTATCTTGATATGCTCTTTCGTCTGGTACTGGGGTAGTAAATATCCCTCCTAAGAGTCTTTTGGTTTCTGATTTAGAACTGAGTGAAGAAGACTCTCTCCCTATCACTGGTTGACACTGGGAATTGACAGATACACTACCTCTGGGTTTCTAGGTGGGATTTGGATCTATCCTTTTCTTATTTAGGTTCTTCCTACCACCTTTTGGTAAATCAGTATACATTGGTTTAGTAGGATGGGCTCGTGTGTAAGCTCTTGTGTTTTTTCTTTTTTCAGCCATTTCATTATATACTAAATAAGCACTAGCTTCAAAACCTTAACTAAGTCACCACCCTTCTCTTGGGAAAATACACAATTACAATTACTCCTAACTTTGAGGAAAAAAACAAGTAGAGATAGAAATATTTGATACAGATGGACCGATCATTGATATTAGAAGACTGCAACTCTTGCTTGTTAGATAAGACACATGGAAAGGCTGGATATGTCAGTGTATCTATGAAGTACTTTGGTTTTTATTTATTTCTTTTTAAATTTTCAAGGTTTTTCACTAAAACATCCCCTTATAACCAAAAGAAAAAACTTACACAGTCTGACACACATGTACATAGAAGGAGCAAAGACATTGCAGTACTTTTCACAAATGTGTTGTACAACTCCCTAGCAGAGTCCCCATTTTGTTGGAGCTTCAAAAAACTACTGAGCAATAGAGAGCATCAATACCAAAATGATAATACTTATGCAACCTAAGGATTAGCCATTTCCTTTTTTTAGTTACACATGCAAACCATTTAGATCCAACATTAACAAAACCAAGAATGGTTTTCCTCTCTTTAGGCTCTACAAAACCACGATGGGTATACCTAAGGGATGACTCAATCTGACTGTTGTTGTATGAAAATGACTATTGCTATATGAAAACTATCTTAGTTTCATTCTGGTTCTCATCCTCAATCTATAAACACATAGCTAATTGTGACATTTTAAATAGAATACATCCCATATAACAAATTTGGTCATAAAGTCTTTTGTAGATCTACAAGTATTCTTTGAAATAGTGGCTAACTAAGGCTAGAATATTTCATGCAAACAAGTATTGACCAACTTTGAAGATCTTCAAGAAATAAAAGTAAAATTGATTGTAATGTTGCATTTGATACCCATCTATGATCTATTTCTCTTCCAACTGAATTAATTTGACCAGTGCCTAATCCATTGGGGTTCAAAGTCTACTTAAATTCCATAGATCTAATTTGTTTCCTTACAAAAAATATTATCAGCAATTCTTACTTGACTTTATCATTCAAAACATCCTCCCCATCATTATAACAATCTTATCAAATTCATCAAAGCTTTTACTTAATTCATTGAACTAATAGTAGTGATAAGAAGATATACAACCTAAGTGGATTGCATTCAATTGCACAAGCCTTTACTAACACAAATCAAGATGACTAAGTAATCAATAGGAGACAAAATTTAGAAAAGAACTGATATGGGGATAGTTCATAATTTGTATTCATTTTCTTTTGAAAATTGTATACATTTGTAGTGAAATCAAAATGACCTTAGAATGAAACATAGAGATCATTCTATATTTATGTATTCCCAAAACATTTGCAAAGAACACACATCACAAAAATTGCTCAAATTACTAGAACGAATACATTCTAGGTGTAATACTAAAATGTATTAGAAAATGGACCATCACATTACATACACCTACCACAAGAATACAAAACTATGAATAATAGAAAGACTGGTACATTGAAAATCCTTTTGTGGGTCCCCTTTTGTTATTCTACTTGGAAAGACAAAAACTCTATGATCAGATTCTTTTATCATTCTAGTTCCTCAGGGTAGGTGGTCATCAAGTTTGAAAGTGATGAGTCATCTCTAGATACTTGAGGATTCTCTTTGTCTTTATCATCAACTGCACAGGTGATTTCTATTTTTGCACCTTCTTCTTCCTTATCATCTTCTGTCTCGTCATGCTCTATAGACATAAATTTATCTTTCCACTCATTGTAGGAAGTTTCATCAAGCCGATCAAAATTCAAGACCTCTCTTTGCACAGTTATTAAGGAATTTGCAATTGCCTCTATATCCACAAGATCTTTTTTGATAGTGTTGTAGAACAACTGTACCTTTACCAGCTCTTCAATTGTCATTTCCCATAATAAATGGCATGTTTCATTTATAACTTTATTCATTCTTTCACAAAATATCTCATCCACCTCCTTCCATTCTTCCTTTTCCTTCACTTTCTCAATTGTCTTTAAAGTACAAGGGAATAAATAAATTTTTTCTACAAAATACTTGGAAAAAAAATTACTTAATCTTCTTTGGAAGGAATCTTTTTTATCATCAAAACCTTCTAATTTATTTAATAGATCAAAGTTATTTTCTATCTGATGATAAGTTAGCTAGATAACAGATATAGACATAGCAACGATATCTTCATTTCTTTTTGTTCACTTTTGTATAATGGGTCTGAATACAACTTCATTTCCTTTTAACTCATCCCTGATATCTACAATCCCTGCTAGCAAATCAAAAAGTGATGGCCATTCAATCATATCTACTAAATACATGATACCCTGCCTCAATTTTTCTTCATATTGATTATTAAGATCTACATGCAATGCATATAACTTATTTTTCTCCTCTTCAAAATCCTCTGTAGTATAGAACTAAGGCCTTTATGGGGTATTTGGTATCTCAATAATTGGTGTTGACTTAAAAGGTTCAATAGGTGGTTGTTTGGGGTATGCAATTCTAGGTTTACTAGATTCTCCTAATTTTCTTTTCCCAAGAATCTTCTCCATTTGAGTCACTTTATTTTCCATTGACTATATTTGCATACCCCTCTCCTCATATGCTTTGAGAACTTCTTCAAATTTAGTATTCAATTGGGAAAATCTATCTTCTTCTTCGCTAGACACCACACTACTGAATTTTAGCATATCTAATGCCATTGCCATTATTTGTTTACTACCTACCTCACTAGCCCTGAACACTATCAATGCACCAGTATGCTCTATAGTAGAAATCTCATGCATTCTAGGATTGTTCCTTTTTTCCATAGACCAAATAACAAGGGCTTGGTGGTCATCACTAAATTTTACTTCTCTGTCAACCTATAATATCTCTTCCTCAGTTCTTAATTGAACATCCCTTTGTTTTCTTTCTGAATAGAAAATAATGGCATTCACTATATCCCATTCTAGCAGAAGGAGGACTCCTAATTGTTTAACTATCTACGTCCCAACTTCAGGTGTAAATTGAGCAAAGTCATTCAAAAATTTAGACTTTACCTCTTCCTTAATAGAAAATTTAGGTTTGTCTAGTTGTTCTACCTTTATCTTCTCACAAGTTTTCTCAAAATTTTCCATGTTTAATCTCCACAAAAATTGAGCAAAAGCCCTAGATTTTACAAAATTCTCATCATTAATAAATTTCTCTAAGGCTTGGGCAACTATGGGATCAATCTCCTTACCTTGATAGTTAGCCACAATGAGATCTAATGAAGGTGCAGGTGGTTCTTGAGGCTTTGCAATCTCCAAATCTATGGAAGTAACAATTACATCTCCCTCTCCATCAATTTTTTAAAGTTGCTCGCTTAGAGATGTTTCATTATCAATTCCTATTGGGGATTAGATTGGGGAATATTTCTCCACTTGGGAAGAAGACCCTTGCTCTAATTTTTGTCTTTTCAGAGCACTGGCTGCAAATGGGCTTCCTAGGCTTGGTCTTTTCTGAAGAGGAGCCTGTTGCACATTCTTGATCATTACATATCCTACCCTTTTCTGCAAGGTGTATTGGCCAAGGGCCACTAGATTTTTTTTGTTGATCCTCCTTTGCACCTCTACAGCCTTATCTGGATATGTCTCAACATATATGGGCTTCTTCTCATTCATAGTTTGGATAATTACAACAAAGTTATTCATGCTTACATCTTGGCTCCCTAATATTTTTTATCTTTCAATGGGTTATAATGGGGGTTAAAAGCATTAATAAATTCTAGGGTCTTGCTGAATACTATCCATTTCTCCTTTCTCAATTCTTGTTCTTGAAAAGTAAAAACATTCCCAATCACATTCCCAAAAATTTTTCAAAGAGAAAAATATAATGCCTAAGGCCTAATGTTAAAATGTCTTCTCAGTAATGGCTTTGGGGTTCTAGTAGTAATCATAGACAAAGTGCCAATTTTAGCAGCATGTTCTTGTAGTGGCCCTATCCTTAAGTAAATCATTTGTGCATCATACCTTGCTTGAAGGTCATCTATATCAATGATTTCATGCATGACGTGGTTAGGGTTGAGGTTAAAAACCTCACTATTCAGTTTAAGGCAAAGTCAAAAATGATTCACTTCAGCATGATTATTTACCCACCCTATAATTGGATCATATTTTTTGGCTAAATCCATCAATAAATCACTATCAAAGAAAACTGTGGTGACTATTAATTTCCCAATATCAAACTCCTAGACATTGTTCATAGGGGTATGAAGTTTTCATTTTGAAAACCATTTCTTGAACAACTTCAAAGCCCCCATGGAAACCTAGTCATCTCTTACCCAATTTTCTTTATCATAGAAACCTTCCACTACAGCTACCCTAGGGTGTTTTGGAATGAGTTCCCTCCCCTTAGTTATTTCATGTATTAATAAAGGGAATTGTTCAAGAAAATGATTGTGTACAGAATGTTTCAGATAATGCATTTGTCTAATGAATTCTTTTTGGGGAGGCATTTTGAATAAACCCTAGAAATTTTATAACAATAGATACTTGATTTTCAAAGAGTCACATAGTACTTACCCCCTAGAATTTGCACTTCTACACTGTGTGATTTCCTCTACAACTTATTGGATTGCTAGATAAAGTTTCTGTGCGCTGGCTATGAAAATTTTGCATGCTCTAATATTCTTTCTGCACTTTGGTGATTTATTGATGGTGAGATCATGAGTTCTATTCATGCATTGAAATCGCATGAATGAACTTTGCACCATATTTACTCTTAGTAACCATTACCTCCAAATTACACCCAAATTTGAATCCTATCTGTAGATTTTCACTAGATCAGACAACTTTAATTTAAAAAGCAATGAGCTTTATAGCTTTAAAAACAATGCCACATGTCGCATTACCACTTAATCGCATTCCTTAAATTTCTTGCACCTTAAAATTGCGGCTAAGTACCACTCGTTGATCAAAATAAGACCAACCATCAGATAGGTTTACAATTGAACAAAGTTCAATCAACTATGCTAACCAATAGGAAGGCTTTATATGAGTTTGTGCTTCCTGATAACTTCCACGCTAGCAGGTCCCATATCTTCTTCTGAGAAAGCGAGTGCTTGACGTCATTCTTTCCACGTGTCAAGTTGGTGCATTCTTTCTTTCGTTATTGAATGAGCATCTTCAAATTGTAGGCTTGCGCCAGTCATCGATCTTGTAAAGATCAACAGTGACACTACTAGGATCCTATAAGCCTTCTGAGATAGGGATAATGACATCATCATGGACACGTGCATGCATGGTGCATACTCGCATTCCTTAAGTTTCTTTCAAGTTCAAAATGTGGGCCTACACCCATCATTGATAAAGATAAGATCCATGGTTTAAAAAACTCTGCACTTTATGATCACAACATCCAATTGGATGAATGGAATGACTTTTCTCAACCCTCATGGTCTGACCCGTTTGACTACTGCATTAATTGTTGAGGTTTCTACATGTGTAGCATAAGTACTTCCAACTAAGCACATGTGGTAGAAAACATGGCATGACTCAGCATTCTTCCCTAATTTTGGCCCCACTGTGACACACGGTGTAAAGGAACATACCCACATTTCTTATTGAATGAGCAACTTCATAATGCGGGCTTACGCTAACCCTCAATCTTTCAAAGATCTATGGTTGATAAAGCTTCACTCCCATCTGACAGTACATATAGTGATCATTTTATAGCATGGCACACCACAACATAAAATAGAGATTCTTGAGCTCACCTTTCTATGTGTCAAAAAATTGCTTGCCTGCTTTATTTATCTCTCGTGTAGCTTGAAAATGTGGGCATGCACTGGCCTTTGATCTTTGATAGATCAACGGCCATAGAATCATGTGTCTTAAATAACATGTTGGCTGAATTGATGAATAAAATACTTCCCTCCAGTCCAACTCATTTGACACTTGCCATGGAAGACATCTCAACATCATCCTTGGAAATGGCTGGCCAATGCTGTTAGACTATGCTACATGTCCTATTTACGCTTCCCTGCATTATTTAATTTTCAAGCATCTCCTTCTTGGAGGAAATCGCTAGCCCTTGATTTAAATAAAATCAATGGTTGATGAATCTTGGTGATAAAGGAATACCTCTGTTAGTAACTCAACTAATGACATTACATGAATTCCAGAACATGCATGAAAAGTATTGAGAAGTTTGCAAAAGGTTCTGACAACTTATGACTCATCACAAACTTTACGGCTCATTGAGACTTAAAAAGGGTAAGGGCTACATGTCATCAAAGTGCATGCCCACATTATTTAAAAATCTTGCATCTCAAAATTGTGGGAATGCGATGCCCATTGATTCAAACAAGATCAATGATCATATAAAATTTGTATCACAAAGGGGTATTTCTTAATAAAATAATTGAGCAATTTGTAGGGAAAGCACGACCACCTAAGGTTTAAACAAGATTTTAATGAATTCATTCTTGTACAAGCCCTTCCTTAGGGTAAAATTGATATGTCTTTAGAGAATTTTTTGAAATATTTTTTTCGAGGGTTTTCAAGACTAAGGTAAAATGTAATAAGGCATTAAGGTTTTAACATTTAGGGTTTTCAACTTATTGCTCTGATGACAAACCTTGAGGAACTGATAAGATTGCAACAAGACAAAGACTAGGACATGAACTAGGGCAATCTAAGAATTTTGAGAAATACAACAAGAAAACCCTAAATTGCATGATATAATGACCACAAATGATTTTTCACTACTATTTCAAAAATTTCTCTGTACTATGAAAAATCAGACCAATAGAACTGTATGAACACTAGAAGAATTGAAGATAAAAAGAAGGCCAAGGTTGACAATGTCAGAAAGTAGATGAGACAATAGTGGATTCCAAAATCTTTTGAGAATGCAAGTCCAAGAAATCAAGCACATGTCACTCAAGAATCAGATAACTCAAACACTACTATTTGATTTCCCACAAGGAGAACTGGATCTAAGATTCTGAAGCTGATATCCTACAATGGTTCCAGTCAGCTAGAAGGAAAGATCCATGTCAACATTCAAGATGCAAAGGGTTTGTCAAGTATATATGGAAATTATGGACGCTACCAATCTAGGTCAAGTTGGAAGACCCTACTAAGAAAGGTCAAGAGTAACTAAGTTGTTGTGTGGACACCGAGTCATGAATGACCTTGCTGAGAAATTAATTCAAGTTAAGAGGAAGATATTATATCATCAAAAAAGTGAATGTACTAAGCATTTTTGGTGATTGAAAGATGAAATTTGCTAAATAGGGAGAAATCAAATTCATTTGTCACTATGAATTTTCAAGAGCTATTTGTGAAGAGCAATTTTTGTGAATCCAAGTGATCTGTATGATCTATTGTTGAGGTTTTTCATGTTTTCAAAAATGCTACTAAGTGATGGCATCCTCCAAAAAAAAGACAATAAATGGGTCCGAGATGTTAGTTCGAGGACTTGAATGGAAAGAACCAGATTTCAAGTTGAGTACAACTATTGTAGAAACTTTTGATCCAATCAGTACTTCTGGTAAATGATATTTGCTCACATTTTCATTGTTCAAATCAAGATATAGGAACACTAGAAATGGATGAAACTTTGGAGAAGTTGTGTGTGAATGGTGTGTTAAAACTAGAGCATCAACAACTAGAAGCCAAGGGTTTAACCCACATTCCTGACATGCCTTGAGAATTTCAAATAAAATGGATAAGTTTTATCCTTAGTTTTGTGCACAATGGGAAATTATGGTTGGAGCAACCTATCTTGATAATGAAGAAAATGATTCATCGGATCACAGGACTTCTAATGTTGGCCAAAGAAAAAACTACCAAAACCTAAGTCAGGTAGAATTAGAGAAGAAAACCCTTTCCAAATGGTATGGAAGGGGTATGAAGATCAGCTATGCTATTGATATGGAGCTGAAATTTTGAATTCATATAATTGCACACAAGATATATAGCTTCAGTCAACTCAATAGTGTATTATGTAAAGTTGTCAATCTTGCTTTCAAAGTGGTCAAGAAAAACATGTCCTTTGACCTTGTCGAGTTGATGTTAAACCAATTCAACAAAAACATGGAGAGCATCAGGACATCAATGAATAATCTGTGTAAGTTTGGTTCACTTTTAACCGGTTTATTTTTCTTTTTAAAAAAGTTTTTCCTTTCAAAAGGTAGAGTTTTATGGAGAAAAGATGTGCCTATTATTTATCAAATCAATGAGTGTATAGTAGAAATGGATTAAAATTATGTCAGTATCATGGAATTTTTTTTTTGATTTCTTCAAAGAAAAGATGAATAGCAGATTTAGGATTCCAAAGAAACTTATAGAAGACTACAAGGATGATATTTTTTTTTACGGTAGATTGTGATAAAGTGTGTATACAAGTAGTCACATCGAGAATCATATGGGTCAAACCTCTAGCTTATGAGGTCAATATTGATGACACCAGGGATATTATTGAGGCATTATTAAATGAACATGTGGATCTGAAGGACACATATTTTGGTACATATGATGAAGGTAAAGAAAGAATAGAACTAGAGATAAAACTTCCTTAGGTGGTCAGCAAAGGGAAGAAAAGAATAGCAAAAGTGAAACAAACTAGTTCTACTCTCTTGTTGATAAAGGTAAATGAGATGATATAGAAGAAGATGATGTAGAAGATGAGGCAAAATTAGAAGAAGAAGAAGAGATAGGAAAAAAGAAAGGTAAGGTTATTAGAACCAACCTTGTCAAGTCATCTACTGTAATGTTTATAAGAAGAGCATCTAGAAAGAAACTAAAATTGGGTGAAGAAGTAGGAGATGTTATTTTAAAATGGTCTCCACCCACATTTCAAGAGAAATCAAAAGAAATTGATTCTGAAGCTAGCATGGAAAATTCTATATAATTGAGATATGAAACTAGAAATAAAGAAGAAACAAAGCAAGTTGAAGACATGGTTGTGTCTAAACTAGGTAAATGGAAGTATTCACTAGACCAACTTGTATAGTAGATTCCCAATGAATTAATGGAGAAAATTAAGCCAAGATGGTAACATGCCAAGAAAATAGCCAAGGACATATATGAGCATACTTTGAGGCAACTAATGTTGTGTCTAAGTGATAAAGATGTAAAAGAGTCTACCAAGCAGAATGAAGAAAAATGTACTTTGAAATTTAACACTTGTTTGATATTGATCAATGACATTGAACATGTGGTGAATAATCCCACTAACACATGGAAGAACATCTACAACTTTATAATAAGAGTGATTTTGTTCTTTATGTCAGTGATAAGGATGATGATGGTGAAGATGAAAAGGAAGAAGAATAAAATGATGAAGAAGAAGAAACAAATGATGAGAATAGAGATGAGTAGGAACAAGAACAAGAAGCCACTAAGGAGAATCTCCCTAAGATTTAGAACTTTGAGGAGATCCACCCTGAGAAGATTATAGAAGTGGTTATAGCCTCACTTCCTTAGTCTCTGAGCAAAGTTTTAAAGCCATCTAGCTCAAAGAAAGCTACTAATGAGTTGGTTGTGTCAAAAACTACAAATCTAAGAACTCAACCAATCTCTACACCTATGTAGCTCAATACTTCATTGTCTGAAGTGATCAGCACTTCATCTATTGAGCAGTCAATCCTTCCTCCTTCATCAATTTTGGCTACTCAGCAACAAGGTACTTCTTCAATTGGTGCTATATCTACTTTTGTTTCTATTCCTTTCACTTCTACTATTGCTACTATTCCAAGCATGTAAATAATAAGTACAAAGATAGTTGAAAGCAAGCCTCAACTGAGTGCAAAAGTTTCTGGAAAAGGAAAAGATAAGGAAGAAGACATTGATCTTAAGGAGGAAATAGTTATTCCAAATTGGGATATCTCTACTTTGAATCTTGATCATATTCATATAGTAGGTGAGCTACTACAAAAGAAAGCTAAGTAGCAAAGGCTTAGAGAAGAAAGGAACAGATAATTTCAAGTGATTGAAGATGAAAAGAATATTCTTGTAGATGCACTCAACACAAAGTTTGATACGTCTCAACCTATTTTGGCTCAATTAGTAGAAGTGGTCTAGAAATTCAATGAATATTTGAATGGACAAGATAAATTGTTCCAAAGAGTAGAGAAGAAATTTAAAAACAAAGGATTGGAGCTAGTAGCATAGAAGATTGCAATATATCAAGTAGACTTGTCTACTAGTCCTAGTTCATTGGAAACCTCTGCCAACAATATCACTTCCCTATTTTGTAAAATTTGTGATACATCCTTCATACATAGGAAATCAAAGATAAAATCTTCAAGATAGATGAAGATCTAAAGGCAAGTGCACACTAGTTATCACTTGACCCGAGCTACGATTCTTCTCACTATACAAAGATCAGATTTCTAATTTATATGCAAGAAGAATTGCTAAGGGAAGAAGCTAGGATAAGGGCTACACTTTTAGACATACAATGCATGATTCTTCCAAACATGGATACATTACAAAAACATATTACACATGCTAAAATACTCATCCATGATAACAATTTTTCCATAGCTGATCACATGATGGAATTATCAATAGAAGTTCAAATTGCATTACATAGAAGTATGGTGTTGCAAGAAAATTGGGAATAGACAATGTTACTAATTTTAAAGGTACATTCTAACTTGTTGTCACATTTTGGCATAACCATCTAGCATACACCTTTGGCATTTATGTCAAAAGGGGGAGATGATGTATATAACATGAAAATTATATTGTAAAGGGGGAGAATATGAGAAGATGTATTTAACATGTAAAGTATATTGTATATATATGTATGAGGCAAAATCATGATATTATACGCATACATGTATAGATATTCAAATAAAACATTTCTAACAAAAGAGATTTTGAAAAATCTAAAAAATAGAGTATGTTACAAGTTGAAGACACAAGATGGAGGCTAAAGATTATTTTGGAACTCTTTGAGAATTTAGTTTTGATTGATAATTTTTTTTCTCATTGATGTCAAAGGGGGAGATTGTTGACATTTTAGTCAAGTTTTTTTATTAGGGACACACACACTTAATCAGAAAGCTAGCAACTACTGAGCTTATTGTAAAGTTAAGAGTGTTAACCAAGTAATTTAGGCTCTATCGAGTTTTATAGATGGTACCAAGTCCTAGGAACATCATTCAGTTTGCACCGAGCCGTTTCTACTAGGTTGGTGATCATTATTGTAAACTAAGCTTCATAGTGTTTACCAAGTTCTCCAGTGATTACAAAGTTCAAAAATTCAGTAATGTGAATCTAGTGTTGACTGAGCCATGTAGTGTCAACTAAGTGATTTAGTTTATATCAAGCTCGCAGTGATAGTGTTGATCGAGCTATGCAGTGTGAATCAAGTGATTCAATTTATATGTCAAGTTTCATAGTATTCACCAAGTCACTAGTGTAGACCAAGTTTAGACTACTTGGAAGTGATTAGTATGAGCTAAGCTTCTACATCTACCAAGTTCATGGTGATGTTGAGCATTGACAATGGTTTTAGGGTGTTAGAACCTCATCGAGTTTGTCTTTGAAACCCGAGTACCTACAGTTGGCCCAACTCTGTGTATTTTTGTGAAGCTTGTATTGTAGCCAACTTTGATGAATTGTAAATTTGATTGGTATATATGTAATGTATTGTATCACATCCAAACATGAAGATGTAATGGGATAATCAAAGTTAAAAAAGAGTAGAAGTGTGAAGTAAAAGGCTACAACAATATAAGGAGCAACAAAGTTTAATCTGTCACATCAAGGTGATCATTGCACTCAAAGGAATCTCATTCAACAAATCAAGTTGCAGATTAGAGATCAACTAGTGGTTCATCCTAACTAGTAGAATAGTTAAATGCATTCACAAGGTAGACTTAACAGTCTTTTGTAAATCTCTTTATCGAGTGCATACTTCATTGTATTTTTGTAAATCCTTTTGCAAGGTGGACCTAGAAGTCCTTACTGCTAGTAATAGGGAACATAATTAGAAGTGATCATTGTAAACCTTAGTAGGCCAACTTTTTGCTACAATACTAGAGCTTGTGGGTATCATCCCCACCCATGTTTTACTTTCTATTTGAAAGGTTTTTGGGCCACCATATTGTGTGAGAAAGTGTTAAGAAAGTTTTAATGCTTTTAGTTTTTCATGTATGCAATTAGATCAAAACACACATCAATGATTAATTGGTGAATTAAGATTAAGTTTTATTGGTTATTGATTCACCCCTCCCCTCTTAGTAACCTTGCCTATCTTATATTTTCAATAGTTTCTTTGTTTCTATTATGAGTTTACGGTTTTAAGGGGAGCACCCTTCATCACTTATGCTATGATAACATATGTCCCTAGAGGTCCTATGACTCCTAAGATCATACACATTTTTTTCTAATGGGTTGAAAGGGGTCATAGGCTACCCTATTGCCCTTAGGAGTCCTACGACCCCTAATGACATATTAAATTCATTCTAATGGGTTAAAAGGGGTCATAGGCTACCCTATTGCCCTTTTTGAACCATTGAATGATAACACATGTTAATAGGGGTCCTAGAACCCTAGTGACATATTTAATTCATTCTAATGTGTTGAAAGGGGTCATAGGATTTCTTATGACCCCTTATGACTTATTCAATGATAGCATATGTGACATATTAAATTCATTCGAATGGGTCAAAAGGGGTCATAGGTTACCCTATGACCCCTTTTAACTCATTCAATGATAACATGTGTTGGACATACTTAATTCATTCTAATGGGTTGAAAGGGGCCAGAGTACCTTATGGCTGGCTCCTTTTTACCCATTCAAAAATAACATATGGAGTTCAGATGTTATCATATAATGGGTTGAAAGGGGTCAAAGGTTAACTTAGGGCCTCTTCAAATACATTGAATGATAACATATGTTCCTAGGGATCCTATGACCCCTAGAAACATAATATATTCATTTTAATGGGTATACTATATATCTTATAGTAATTAATTAGTATATACTATAATATAATATAATATAATATAAAATGATATAATATGATATGATATGATATGATATAATATGATATAAGATAATATGTTATAATATAATATGTTATAATATACTTTATAATATATTCCCATAACATATCTTATAAACTATATACATATTATATACAATAATTTATAATTAAAAATAGAACATATTATTGTCAATTAGGAGCTTATTCATAATAAAAAAGACAATTTCTATATGACATGAATCATGGAGGAGACAATATAGACCCCTCCTTAACTTTCAATACTCACACTCCTTTTTTAAAGTGATTCTTTTGATTTGTATGGTAGAAACATATTGGGTATCAAATATTTTAGATTCCTGATAGATCTAATAAAAGACCTAATTGAATACCTGATATATCAGGTATCTGACTAGTCTTGGTAATCACCAAACCTTCTTGGTCAACTCAAAAACAATGAATTTGCAATATTTAGGGGTGTTGTAGAGTTCAACAAAGTATCTAATGACATCTAATCTAACAGTTCACTGAAATGAAAAGTGTTTCTTGAGGACATTCTCATCTTTGTAGTGATATAATTTTTATCAAGGTATTGCCTCGATAAGTATTTATTACTTATTTTGAAATGAAGATACTTATAAGGTGCCAATTTGCATATAGATTGAGAAACAACTATAACTTTGAAACCCTAAAACAATTTTGAAATTCAAAAGGTGTCTCGCACTAGATTTTTTGCCTAATGATAAAAACACTTTAAATTTGGTGATAATTTGAATTTTTTTCCTAATGATAAAAAAACTTTAAATTTGGTGATAATTTGAATTAGTTAAGTTTGTTAGAGACAAAGCACTTTTTCCTTAAAATGTTGTAGAAAAAAATCATAATTAATTAATTATTTAGACTAAAAAAACCAAAAAATATGCATCACCTCCAAGAATGAATCTACTTCTGATATCTACAATCTTATTAAAAAAATTATGTTTTGATTATGATCAAGGTGGTCAGATATACACCTGCTTCTTATTTTTGTTTTGAATTTTCATACTCCTGTATTAAAATATGTATTTTTGATTGATAAGATTGAATTATTTTTAGATAAGACCTAGTAGTTTAGAAACTAAATTCAATTTCCAATGGGTTCTATTGTTAAATATTTTTAATATGCACTTCATAAATAGTCCAAAATTGTATGTCAAGTTGACAGAAACCTAATTTGCTTATTTTACATTGCCACTTAATGGTATAGTTTGTTCCACCATTATCCTACACATACCCCCATTATATTCTTTATTTGTTTCATTCATTACCCCAAGGATCAATAATTTCTAATGGAATGCACCCATATGGCACCCATTCAGCTTAGAAATTATAGATACAAACATGTCTCATTCCTTCACAGTATCATCTCTCAATTATGTATCGAACTTATGACAAGTTATTTTTCTGATCGGTAAAGGGATTTTTCCAATATATATTTTAAATTTTTTTTTAAATTACATTTTTTTTTCCATTCAAAGTGTATGCATTGGGGGGAAATGAATAGTGAAGAAAACCCCAACTATTGCTTAAGATTGGACGCCTTGTCTACATGTAAGTACATTTGCCTCTATTTTCTCACAGGTCTTTTAGAAGGCATTCACCCTCTTAAATAGTAATTAAATTTTAGAATCTTTATGTCTACTTCATTGTTTATGTAATTGAGATGACATTTCTCTCTTACAACTTAAACACGTTTGTCTTGTGATTACATCTTTTATAATAGAGTTGCATAAGTTTGCCACTTTCACTTGTACTTTTTTGACATGTTTTGATGATTGCTTATAATTGTATGTAGTTAGAATATGCTTCTCCTTATTTCTTCCTTTGTATGTTGCACATGATATTTGACTTGCAACTCTTTATACCTACAAATAACTTTTTGCTAAGATCCTTCTCAATAGATCTATTGAAAACCACAAAAACACTTTCTACCTTCTAACTTTTTAAATGAAAAAAAGATTATATATTTTCCTTTGCTCAAAGTATTTGAAAATCAATATACTTCTTAATTTAATATATAGATTTTATATTTCCATATTTATAGATATATTCTAGTAGAAATTCAATTTAATTCGAAATAATAAAATAATATTATTATTTAATTTAACCTTGTGTAAAAACATGGATTTTTTCGTATTGGAAAAAAGTACATACCTTGCACATTTTCTTTAGATTATGGACTCACTTGTTTTGGCTTAAATTTTGTGCACTATAAATATAAATTACATTCTTTTCATTTTTAGTTGGTAGATTCCCTATTTAGGTATTCATCCATTTGGATCTAGGAGCAATGATTCTAGTTTTAACCTTTAAGTCACACAAAGATATGCAATCATAAGTTACATTCTTCATCTTTAAAGTATTTTATGCTATTTTTAGTTTCATATCTCAATTCATAGATTATATGGTTGAATTGATATTAGTTACTCAATTCCTAAGAGGATTAAAGTAAAAATGGAAGAATCATCCAATAGTTCATAAGGTTAAAAAATAAACAAAGAATGGTTGATGTGGATGCTAATAATGCCAACCATGTATGTCCATTCTATAAATGTTGGCTATGTATTTTAGGTGATACATCTATATATCATAACACATCAAAATTATGCAACCCTATTATTATTTTATAGAGCTATAACTTTAAATGAGAAAAATATTCACATGCAATGGATATGTATAATATAAAATTCCTCATAAAATTAATAATTCAACATGGTGTGCACATTAAAGTTAAGATGCCAAAGTGCACATGCTAAAAACATAATCTACAAAAAAGAATGGTTGTACCCAAATGCAATATCACCTAAAGGATATAAAAAATGGAGCAACAATAGACCATTGATAATGTATCAACGGCTAAAAGGACTAGAAAATAATTGTCATCTTAGAAAATTTGAGGAATAAGCTATAATAAAAAATCTCTCAGATTTAATATTGATTAATTATAAAATAAGCATACTTTTTGAGGAATCTAAGATGTTTGAATCTACTTTTATAAAAATGTTGATAAGTTATCACCTCATACTAATTATAGTACCAACTATGATGATGGTGGTTCAAGGGGATGATGAGTATATGAGTGGAACATCCTCAGTCTTAGAGGGGTTATGTTTGATCAATGTCAAAGTAGTTATTCAATTTCTTTTCCATTGTTTCTCATATTGAGAATCATAACCATCACAATATTAGAACCTAGTTATTTATTTACATTCATTTGCTTCAAGTTTTTTTGTGTGAAATCTTTCCTCTTCCATGATAGAGATTTAGAGAGAAATATGAAGAGTAAGATTATGGGTGGGTGACATAGAAGGAGGAAGCCATCTAATTGTGAGAAATGGAGGTGTATGAAGGTCTAGATAATATTACAAAGAGGTGACCTAACTACATTTATGGAGATAATTCATGGTAGAAACCAAAAGTTCCAGAGTTCTTTTCGAAGAATTGGAATAAAGGAAAATTGAATGTGGGTGGTTGTAGTTTCAATGTGACTGAGGAGATTTTTCCAAATTTATAAGTATTCCAATTGTGGAAAGGAATTTTTATAGAAAGAAAAAATTCTCTAAAGTCTTAGTTGATGAATTCCCTAAGGAGCTAGGTGAGAAAAAATCCCTAATGAAAACTAAAGGTAAAACTAACTTCCAACCCAAATGTATTAAGAAGCTCTAGCATTTTGTCCTTCATGTCATTGTATAGTATATCTCTTTGGATTGCCATTTTTATAGGGTTTTTTCTCATCACTTTTTCATTTAGAATTAATTTAGGCATTAGATAAATATTTTAAGTCCTTTTTATTTCTATTCTTTTGTGAATGCTAGCATTAACAGAATGAGGGAAAACAAGCTCTCTAAACACCCTCCCCATGATGGAATCATGTTATTAATCTATGAGCATGTTAAGGTTCACTCTATTTGGAAATTTATTGAGGAGAAGAGTGTGGTGGATGAAGAGGAGGATGAGTCTTAAGGAGATTCTAAGAGTAAAGATAGAAAAGGGTATGCATTTAAAGGAAGAGGAAACTACTGAATCCAAGGTGAGGGGAAAGGAGCACATTCCCAAAACCCTTGTGATCTCTTTTAGAAAAGAAAAGAAAATCACTCTAGCTTAGAAATAGCTGAAGACTTCTATCACCTTTGATGAGGAGCATTATGATGGGGTGGATATCATGGATACTAAGGAAGAGGAAAAGATATCTAGCAAGAAGAAACACAAGAAGAAGTATACCAAAAAAAAGAGAAAAGTGATTCCTATCGGAAAGAGGACCCCAATGATCAAGAAACAATCCAAAGTGAGTCCTCTAATTACTATGATGAGGAAGATGAAAAAATGGATACTTATACTTGAAGAGGTGAGAACTAGCAAGAGAATCCACCCTTCTAGGAAAAGAAAGAAGGAGGAGAATGAGTGGGGAAGTAAGTAAAAAGATAGTTAGGGATCTACTCCTCTGAAACTTACATAGGACCACTATGGGGATGAATCCACCCCTAGATAAGGAGGATAACTAGGGTTTGAATGTTTCACCTACCATGAAGGATCAAAGATCTACTAAATAGACCCCTCTCCCCCTACCCATGTCTAGTGCCCCTCCTAGTGGTAGGAAGACTATTTGGAAGAATGTGGATATGAAATATGTGAGGTTTGGTATTGCAAGAGAAAAAAATAATGTTATGGTTGGGGAAGTAGAGCCTTATAAGATCTTAGAGAACTTATTAATACCTTGATGTTGATCCTTAGTGATTCCAACAAAGACACAAATATGGATGTTGTCAAGAATGCCAACAACATCATACTAGATAACTTTAGGTCTATTAAATGGTTGTTCCATGAGATCAATGATATCAATGATAGGATGGTAGCCTTAGAGGGTAAAATAAATAATTAGAAGGATATTATTATTGACAAGGAGAACCCTTGTATGGGATCCTTAATTGAGATGACAACTTTCTACAGGTTGGAGGCTAAAGTTCTTGAGTTGGATAACCAGGTGAACAAAACACAAGAAACTCTACTACACATTGCTCATTAGAGTACAATATTCTTAGGGATTCTAATGAGAACATTAAGATTTTCATAAGAAATATAGAGAATTTACCTATGGAGAAATTCATTAATAAAGTTCCTGATGATCAAGGGGGTCTTATTGATAGTAAAGATGGCCATAGGGAGAGGACTAGGGCTAGTACCAAAAAGATGGGTTATGTTGTCTCAACTAAAGTAACAAAAGTTAAAGAGGTTGTAGGAAAGATGGACCACCTAGAAATGTAGGCTAAAGAGCTCCTTAAGAACATGGATTAATGTCCCTTCTAGTGTCTGTGATGCTAGTTATTTTTTGTTATTATTGTTGTTGTTATCTATCCTTTTCTTAACGACTTTTGTCTTTTTGTAGTCGGTCTTTTCTTCCCTTGCTAACGTTGTCTATTTTTGTTTCTACTAGTTTCTAGGGCTTAAAGGTTTAATATTTTAGTTCCTATGTATAGGGTTTTAGGGACCCTTCAAAATTAATTTTCTTAATAAAAAATATAAAAGTTGTAAGGAAAGGACTTAAGTAACACAATTTCCTTCTTCAAGGATTAATGTTATTTGTTGGATCAACACCCTTTTTGTCTTCAAAGTAGTTGGGTAGCCTTAAGGAATACTCATATAGTATGACAAATTATACTAGCCAATAAAATGTGCATGTTAAGGGATCACTTTCTACTTGTTTGGGCCTTCATCTTAAAATTATTTTCTTAAAAAATTCTTTAAGGCCTATCACTAAAATCTCTGAGGAAGAGGTCTCTTTAAGATATTAAGGTTGTTAGGATTTAGACCTTACGTATTTGGCCTATCAATTAAGTACTTGTTGGAAAAGGAAATAATCACATGCCTTGCATTATTAGTTATGTTGGAATTTACAAATGGGAAGATTTACTTTTGAGAGGGGGGTGGGGGGGTGAATTGGAAGTAACTAAATTTAACCTTTTAAAACTTTTAGTTGAGATCATTGACATGCATCTAACATATCTACTTAACAAGAAAAATAAAGACATGCATGAAAATAGATTACACAAGATTTTGGTTACCCAGAAAACCTCCAAAATGAGAAGGCAAAACTGGGGTGCGGATGACACCCACAAATTATCACTACAACAATATGTAACTATTTAAGGTTACAAATTTTGTCCACTTCTAATGGTCTACCTTGTGAAAGGCCTACCCTGTTAAAGGCTTTGCACTCTATTAAAAGGGACCTGGTTAAAGGATTTACAAACACTCACTCAGAATGTTACCCTGTCAAAGGATTTAGCACTTTTTTGAAAGGCTTACAACATGGATTTTAGACCAACCTATCTCCATAGGATTTTCATTCCTAATACAATGGCTAGAAAGTATTAGAATGTGATGACCTGATGACTTACAATCTTTACTTGCTGATTCTAGATCCTTGTTCTGCTGAATTTGATATGATCCTTCTTGATCTGATATGTCTTTGCTCAAAGTGTTGATGCTCTGTTCTAACCATCTAGATTCTATAATGCTACTCTTCCTTCTGTAAGTCCTTACACCCTTCTGAACTTCACTATCATTTTCCATAATCTCTCACTCATACATTCCATATATGTCTCTTGCACTCCCACGAATTATGGAGTTTCATCCTCCTTTTAAATGTTTCAAAGTGTTAGGGTTAGGTATGAATCTATGATCAGTATTCATCCTTCTTTCTTGCTCAAATATTTATGCTTTTCCTATTGGTTGCATGCTTTCTCCATTTTTCCTATTTGTTGCATGTTAATTACATAGGGAATGTAAAAGATTCGATCTTATGTTCAAGATCCTTTGAGATTCATCCTGAGTTAGCTCAAAAATGGTTTACATAAGAGTTTTTGAAGGCACAAACTCATATGTTGATTTTGTTTTACTTGGCACTTACTGGTTGCTAAGGCTTGGCACATATAGGAATTCTATTTCACTTCGCATCTATACTTTTCTCAGCACCTATAGTGACTTCTCATCACTTATCACTCGACACTTGATACTTGCTCAACACTTGAAGTTTACTTGGCACATACTATAGCTCAGCATCTGCATTATACTCTGCATCATCTTCAAAACTGGTTAAGTGTGTTGACACTCAATTGTCAAAAAAAATATGAAACCAACAATCTATCCCTTTGACATGAGTGGCAAAAATGCTTAACTGAGAATTATGAATCTGATTTCTATGAGTATAATACAAATCCTGTTTGACTTATGTACAAAACTTCAAAAGCTTGTTCAAAATTTTGTATAAAACTATACACCTCAAAAAATTGTAACTCCCCCTGAGCTAATGCTCCATTTTCGTATCCAAAATTCCTTATGTTGGATTTGTCTCATGCTATTTCCATTATCTACCTTATCATTCCTTTGCCTCTATTTCTAGTCTGTATCTACTCTATTTGTACTCCCACTTTGTTTTTGCTCCCCCTTTTACACATCTCCTTGTAGTTTTTGTTATCCTTTTGGTTTTATTTCCTTATCTCTCCTCAAAACTCAAAATTTTATTATCTCCTCCTCTAGGTTTCATTATTATATCTCCCCCTTTATTTACATAATATCTTCCCCATTTCTCCTATCATTATTATGTCTCCCCCTTTTTGACACTTATGTCAAAGGGTCCTAAGAATGAATGGAATATTTAGCCAAAAATATTTTATTTGCCTCCATTATTATCTTCAAAGAAGCATCCCAATTGTCCAATGCTATTTCTAATGCTTTGAGCTAGATGGTTTTCTCTACTACAAGATGTACTAGGCCATCTAATGTAGAAAGATTTGGATCTTTCTTCAAAATGTTCTCTGAATAGGCCACTTCTGTATGCAATACTTCCAGATGTGCGGTTATTGTAGGCTGAATCTGTATTAATTTGGCCTTAATATTAGCCTCTTCTACTATTAATACAACTAACTCCTTATGAGTGTGAACTATTGTGGAAAAATGCTTCTCACTTTAAACTGGATGCTTGGTAGCCATGTGCTTGATATCTTAAGGTTCCTCTCCAAGCTCAATATTCTCTAGCTAGTCTCTTGTGTGAAATATGAAGAGTCATAGAGTTTGGAGTGTAATAAGAATATGTTCTCAAGTATTATTTTCACCTTCTCTACCTTCTTAGCCAGTTCCACTTGTGATAGTGCTATCTCACTAGATATTTGTTCATTGAATTTCATTTGAAATTTCTTCTCAGAGCATTTCAATAATTTGACATTTGTATCAAGGTCTTCATTTTGTACCTGGTCCACAATGTTAGATAGTTGCTCCATAATGGGCTTTGTTTCATCAAGTACTAGCAGCATCAAGAAAGATGTCTTTGATTTCTATTAATTTTTGCCTCTATCTATTCTCATTTCTGAGTATCTCCTACTTCTTTTTTCTTTCTAGTGCCTCTTGCACATCATTGATCTGTGCTAGGTTCATTTTCTTGTAGTCATAACTCGGTATGACTATCTCTTCATTAAGTGCAAGGTCTCCATAGTGAAGTACCCTTGCTACCTTGGTGGAGCTTGAGCCTGGTGCTGATATTTGCAGTGGTACTGCATCAATACTCAGCTACTTAGTAGGAGTCCCTGTAGTAGGAAAATTAACCAATGTCTGTATTGCCTCTTGCTCTCTTTCCCTAGGGGTTTTCTCCTCTTCCTTGTCTTCTTCACTTCTACCTTGATCAATTACAATGATTTGAGGATGTACACCTTGGCTTTTTGTTGTAGGATCTTTTTGTCATGTCTACTCCTTTGCTGACTCCTCAGCAGCTGAAGCTATTGTCATTGTGGAATCAACCTTAGTAGTAGTGTCTTGTGCTACTTGCTCTTTTGGTTGATCAATTGTGGATGTAGGAGGTTGTGAAGGTGGTTATTGTGTATTCACATTTTCCTTGGTAATTTTGGCTACAACCTTTTTTAACACTTCTACACCAACCAAAATTGGATTTGTACACAACTATGATTGCAAAGTTGTTTGGTGAAGGATCTTTTTGAGATCCTCTACAGTTAGTGGATTAATGTTCTAACCTGAGGTGTGAAGAACATCCTTCATGATTAATTTCTCTACATATGTAGGTGGTGCATGTGGAGGACTAGGCAGTGGAATTTGTGTGTGTTGGACACTCTGTTCTTGCTGCTGCTCCTCAAATGTTGCCTCATGACCTTTATGTGCCTTTTCCTCCACTGTATCTTCTTCCTTCTCTTTCTCTCCTTCTTCTTCCTTTTCATTTTCCTCTTCCTCTTCACCATTATTCCTTCCCTCAAAGGGATCTTCTTGTCCTTCTTTGATAGTAGTTAACCTATAAATCAATCTCCACATTTCTGTGGACATCTTTACAACATCCTCAATTTTATTCTATAGAATGCTTAAGGCTCTATATTTGGGTGCAAATTTGCTCCCATGTTTCTTACTAGCCTTACTTATTTGACCTTTTGTGAGGTCTGGCATTACATGAGCCAATGTTGACTCCATTATTTCCTTCTCCATGTTTAGGCAATAATGCCATTTATTTTCAACAATGAAGCTTAGCTCTTTAGGCATAGAATTATCAAGTTCAAGTGGAGTAATCTTGAACTTGGCCATAATAGTGTAGATAGACTCTTCCACTATGTTCTGCTCTTCTCTACTCAACTTATTAAAATCAATATCTTTAAATCCTGACAGATTTGCATGATCCCTAATAGTATCACAAATATTTTCCAAGTTAGATTTGGTGGAGTGTCTTCTCACAAATATTTTCCAAGATAGTCATTAGTTTGCATCATAGAGTAATGACTAGTATAAACCATTAAGTCACAAATAGACAATTGATATCATAAGCTACGTTTTTTGTTTGTCTATTTATATTTTACCATTTCGATTCATATATTATATAACATTTAATTGATTACTAACTAAAATCCTAAGGGTATTAGAGGAAAATAAGAAAAATAGACAATTGATGCAGAAGCATCTTAGGTGTAAGGGCAATATTGCATCACAAAAAAAAAAAAAATTTAGTTTTAGCCTTTTCTATTTTAATAAGGATTAGTAGACAGGGTGGTTACTATTTGGGAACTTACTATTTTAATTAATTTTGTCATACGAGCTTCAAATGTTCTCATTTTCTACAAGAAGGTTCATTTTAGAAATATAAGCCTACCATAAAAATCTCATTACTTCAGCTTAAGTATCAGAGAAGTTATTGCAGATTTTTGATGAAACCATTTGCAAAAAAATCTTTAGGCTTACCATTAGAGGCCTTACAGTGTTTAGACGAGGTCTAAAAACTCAATGAAAGGGCACTAGCACCATTTTGATCCTATAGATCAGGAGCTCACATTTCTGAAAAGTTGTTATAATAGCCAATTAGAGCAACGGTTCATGAGTTATGGCCTTCAGAAGTTGGGCTACAAAAATTTCTAAAATAATTTATCAAAGATGTATTTGGCTGACTCTATTATTGTTAGGGTGTGTCAGCCCTAGGTATTAAGTTTGTGCATCTAGAACCTTCCGGGGTGGTATAAAACTGCCTATTTAAGAAAGGCCCAAACATTGTCTAGGATAGCTTTGGGTGATAGTTCGCAGCACTGTCTTGCAGATTACTATAATGAAGATGCTGATTTTGGTTTTCATATTGTAATTGAGAATTTTGTAATTCTGCATTTGCAGCGATAATAAGAAGTCCATATCCTTTGCACAAGGATATCCTTGAGAAAGCTTTACGTTCTGCCAATGTTCCCATAGATATTGATGCGGAATGATTCCAAGCTATGGTGAACCACATCTCCTCGCCTCACTATCTCACCTTTTCTGAAGAAGATGACCGAGCTCTCAGTCATCCCCATAATCTTGCTCTTCATGTCGAAGTTCAAATCTTTCGTACCGGCGTCCGCCAAGTCCTGATAGACAATGGTGCAGGGTTAAATATCATTTCGTTCAATGTAATCCAATAATTGGGCATGTCTGAATTTTCCATCGATCCTAAGCACAAGATCACTATAAAGGCCTATGATGAGGTCAAAAGGCCTTCTAAAGGTCTAATTGTACTTCCAATCAGAGTTGGTCCAGTTAAGAAGAATGTCATTTTCCAAGTCTTAGACATACCACTTGCATACAACTTGTTGTTGGGATGGCCATGGATTCACGATATGCAAGCAATACCCTCTACATACCATCAGTGCATTAAGTTCCCTTTTAATGGTACTGAAGTAGTTGTCCCCGATGACAACTCCATGTCTATCAACACATTATCTGTTGCTGAAATGCTAGTCTCACAAAATTGCTCTTCTCATGAGCTAGCACCATCTTTCACAAAATGTGAACAAAAATTGAAAATGATGAGCCTTGGTATGGGCGAGTACACTTTGGACTCTATTGCTGCCTTACCAATTTCCCTCCGGTCCTATGGGAAACCAACTATTACAAAGAAGTCTTCTGCTTCTGCTATGACACTTTTTGGCGCTTTTGTGCAATCTTTCATACCACTAGAAGCAGAGAAGGAAGAACAAGCCATTAGGGACTGGATCTATAGAGAAGAGGAAGATGAGGAGGTTACAATGACTACCCCTATTTTTTGCAAAAAATATGGAAAAGGCTACAAATTTTTGAGAAAAATGGGCTACCAAGGCCATGGGTCCTTAACTAGTTGTAAGAACACTCTAGTTGAACCTTTAAGTCACACTCAAGGTCATGATGCTCGAGACACCGCTGGTCTAGGCTTTGGGCTAAACAATAATATACCAACCTGTGATCGAAGATTGCTCATGTCTAGTGAATCAGAGGATGATGAATCTCCTATAATTGCTACTACTGTACAAGATGAAGACTTTGTTCCTCTCACTTCCCTTCTTTGGGGAGAAGAAATAGTGACTGCTAATAATGAAGAAAATTCTACCTCCCAACAATAGGAACAAGAAGGGTCTACTTCTCAAAACATAAATAGATGACGAATTAGGCAGAATATTGCTCATCACATAGCAAGGGGTCAAAGTACAGATTCTCATGAGTATGAGTGGGAAAGCCTCTCTGATGCATCTTGCGAGCTAGGGGTGGATGTCATTCATGCCTATGCAACCCAACCTGATGTAGTCAAACGGTCTAGTATGGGGTTGAATGAGTTTGACTCACAACATGTCTTAATGGATCACGCTAGTTCCTCCAGGACTATTCCTAAGTTGGACTCCTTTGCAACATTTTTTATAGGCTCAACTTCACAGGTCACCAGAGATGGCTCCTTCCATATCAATCACATTGAAACTTCTCCCTCACTCTCGTTAATTCACCCAGATCTCATAGATTGGTCTATCCAAAATCAAAGACCTGAAATACGGTCTTTCCAAAATGACTATGAGATCGCTTGTTATCTGAACGCAATTGAACCTATCTGTTCTTCCACCAGCGAACCCATGGTTAACATGACAGAAGTAGATATCAAGTACCTCAGTCAAAAAATTAAAAGGAAAAATAAGCGATCAGATGGCGAAAACCACATTGTAGCGGTGTCTGATCCTCAAAAAAGTAAAAATAAAGGCGTATCTAATGGTGAAATTCGGTAGTTTGCCAAGCTATTTCTAGGATAGATCTTCAATTCTCTTTGAACCTACACAACCTACCAACTTAGGAACAAAAGAATGTCCTCAGATTATTCATGTAGCTCAATCTTTATTAGACGAAGAAAAGACACAGTTTGCTCAATTCTTTCAAGACAAGAAGGTCAACTTTGCATGGACATACTCTGATATTCCAAGGCTTGATACAGATCTCATCATGCATCACTTATCAATCTCACCAGATGTCAAGCCTATCAAACAAAAGTTGAGAAAAATGCATCCACATGTGGCCCTACTGGTCAAGAAAGAGTTAGAAAAACTATTGAATGCAAACTTCATTAGGGCCATTGATTATGCCGAGTGGATTTCCAACATTGTACCTGTCTCCAAGCATGACAAATCCATATGAGTTTGTACTCATGGATGGATTTTTTGAGTATAACCAAATAAAGATAGCTCCAGTAGACCAAGAAAAGACAACTTTTACATGTGCATGGGGTACCTTTTGCTGGAATGTCATGCCTTTTGGGCTCAAAAATGCTAGCGATACATATCAAAGAGAAATGACAACCATCTTTCATGATATGATGCATAAAAACATGGAAGACTATGTTGATGACACATTGGAAAAATCAAAGAAATGAGACACACATCTCAAAGACCTTAGTTTGATATTGGACCGTATGGAACAATTCCAACTTAGGCTGAATCCAAAAAAATGTGCCTTTGGTGTCACTTCTGGAAAATTGCTAAGTTATATCATTTCAACAAAAGGAATTGAGGTTGACCCTGAAAAGGTCCAAGCTATCATGGATATGCCTCCACCAAAGACGATTAGTCAGCTTAGAGGTCTGCAAGGATGGCTACAATCCATAAGAAGATTTATCTCTCAATTAGCTGATAAGGCTCAACCTTTCAATAAAAATCTGCATAAAGGATCTACCCATATTTGGAATAGTGATTGTCAACAAAGCTTAGATCAAATCAAAGGCTACTTAGAAAAACTGCCAGTTTTGATGCCACCCATTCTGGGAAAACCTTTGATTCTGTACATTTCAGCTACGAATTCTTTTCTAGGAGCACTCTTAGCCCAAAGTGATGACACAGGTAAAGAAAGAGCCATATACTATATCAGTCAAACTTTGGTGGCTTATGAACTAAATTATACAAGTATAGAGAAGGCATGCCTTGCTGTAGTGTTTGCCTCCCAAAAACTTCGGCATTATATGTTGACCCATACAGTTCACTTGATCGCCAAGATAGACCCTTTGAAATATCTATTAAGTAAAGCTGCACTTACTGGTTGCCTTGCTAAATGGATGATGATTCTTTCCAAATTTGACATTCAGTATGTTGAACGTAAGGCAATCAAAGGATAGGCCATAGCTAACCAGTTGGCTGACTTCCCACTTGAAGATGTAGCACCTATGAAAATTGAGTTTCTAGATACCTCGATCATGTACATTACTGACAGAACATGGAAGATGTTTTTTGATGGATCCCACACACAGAATGGAGCTAGAGCAGGGATTTTGTTTGTTTCCCCTCATGGTTTTATGATCCCAAAATCCTACAAACTATTGTTCCCATGTACAAACAACATTGCAGAGTATGAAGCATTAACAAATGGGATCAAAATGGCCCTTGAATGGCGAATAACTAAGCTACACATCTATGGAGATTCTCATTTGGTTGATAACCAAGTAAATAATGAATATCAAACAAAGGATGACAAGTTGATCCCTTATAAAAAGTTGATAGACGCTCTAAGGAATTATTTTACCTTTGTAACATTCCAACAGATTCCTAAAGTAGAAAACAAGGCTACTGATGCTATGGCCACCTTAGCATCTATCCTCTAATTACAAGAACATGAATCATGATTTGAGTTCCTGGTGGAAGAATTGCATCATCCAACCTATTATTCCTCAGATAACTAGGTGATCTACACTATTGTGGGTCATGATTCCTCTCGCTATGCGGCTATTTTCTCCTACCTATGTGATCAGGTTATTCCCGAAACCCTCACGTGCAACCAAAAATGCCATCTCCTTCGTAATTCCTCACACTACACTTTGGTCTCTGGTGACTTGTGTTGGAAGAGTCCATACGGAATGCTGCTTAGGTGTTTAGAGTTAGAAGAGTCCAAGAAGGCACTTGCCGAAGTCCATGATGGCATTTGTGGGGCACATTCTAATGACCTTGCACTTGCTCAAAAATTGCTTAGGACCGGTTATAACTGGCCCACCATGCAAGCTGATGCTATGCGCTATGCAAAGTCCTGTCAGAAATGTCAGCTCCATGGCAACTTGATACATGCTCCCGAGTGAGAGTTAATCCCTTCTATGACATATTGGCCATTTTAGCAATGGGCCTTTGACATGGTAGGAAAGATTAATCCAAGCTCTTCTAGCGGTCATAAATTCATCATCACAGCAATAGAGTATTTCACTAAATGGGTTGAAGCTGTACCATTATCTACTACTACAGGCAAACATGTTGCCCTATTTATACTGAATCACATCATTTGCCGATATGGTATCCCATCCTCTATTGTTACGGATAATGGAGGGCAGTTCAAGAATAAGGACTTAAAACATCTATACAAAAAGTTTCGAATTAAGCAACAGTGGTCCTCCATTTACTATCCCCAAGGGAATGGCGAAGTTGAGGCCTCTAATAAAACACTGTTGAAAATCCTACACCGCACAGTTCACAAGTCTGGGAAAGATTGGCACTTGCAAATAAATTCGAAACTTTGGGCCTATAGAACCTCTATTCATACTCCTATAGGGGCTACACCCTTTTCTCTAGTCTATGGCTCTGAGGCTGTTCTCCTATTAGAAGTCGAGATACCTTCTTATGCATCTCCTTACATGGGTTAATAACCGATGAAGACCATAAAGCTATGCGAGTACAGGAATTAGAGACTCTTGATGAACGTCGTAAGGTTTCTTTTGATCACATGAGAGCTTATTAGAAACACATGTCTACACAATATAACAAGAAGGTTCACCCCCGTGAGTTCCAAGTTGGCAAACTTGTGCTTAGGGAGAATCCAAAAAATCAGCAACATCAAGAGCAGAAAGGGAAATGTGAACCTAACTGGTTGGGTCCTTACATTATCACAACAGCATTTGGGTCTGGTGCTTATCAGTTGTCTACTTCAGAGGGGGAAGAACTTGCAGAGCCTATCAACATCCTACACTTGAAGAAGTTCTATACTTAGAGGCTTGTCGCTCAGCTATCTTGTATATATCTATGATCTTGAAAAAATCCTAAAATTTTTTAAAAATGTCATGAAAAAATGATCATCTTAGTGAAAACCTAGCAATAGGCACTTTGATGTATCACCAAAAAAAAATAAAAAATAAAAAATAAAAAATCTGTCAAGTGGTGAAAACCTGGAAACAGGTGCTACTTGAAACCCTCGCACATATGTCTATCAGTCTCAATCATCCACTTCGCTACACATTTCCTAGCTTGGAATTGTTTCTTGTCCTCATCTTGGGGGCATAGCTACTTAGCCTATTAAGTTATTCTTGTGCATTAGGGTTTCTTTGACAACTCACAAAATAGTGTTTCTCAACACAACCCCCACCCACTTTGACATCAAGTGTTTTTCAACACTTTACAGATAGTTTACATACGGTCTCCGATGTCGCGATATTTCTCACTATCAGAATCAAGTCTGGAAGAAATGGCCAAGTGACTTACACACATGGACTTTAACACTCAAACAACTGAGCTATGCTGATCTTTATCTACTTTGTGTGCTGTGTATGATGATTTCTTTGCCATGTGTTCTCTCCCTAATAGTCTTTCGAGGATGTCATTGACTAGAAGACTGGGGGCATGGGACATATTTTCTTGATTTCTGCTTGTGGGTATACTTTTGTTTGTCTATAGTGTTGTAAGCATTTATGTTGGTCCTATTCAACATGTTGACTTACAAATGTATCATCCTTGACTATTTTGCAAGACCGCACTCAGGGTTTATCCTGGCACTTATGCCTTGATATAGGTGTAATCTTACTAAATTAAACTTAGGGAATCTAATCGCATAGTTATCTTGACTTACATGTCAATAATGCTTAGATTGGATTTCCACATACCTATCTAATATCAATCATATTCATATCCTCATAGTTATACTAGTGATGGTTGTATGATCTCATGATGTCCCTAATAAATCCTCAATGATGAAATTAAGAGTCTAAATGTTATGCACTTCTTTCTGGTAAACCACTTTTCATATTAGCTTGCATTTTAGGTTCATTTTCTAGCTTAGTCTTGCATTCTTGCATATGGGGAGAGCTCTCTCTTCATCTTTTCATAGAAATATCGGCTAACTCCTTTCATATATTTCTTTACTTTCTTCTTGTTCATGTCTTTTCACCTTCTTAATCTTTCGGTTCATCTCTTATCTGTCTTATCATCACATTATATAAAGTTTTGACCTCTAAAATAATTTTGACATCTTGGATTCATTTTCGGGATCGAAATCCAAATTCGAGTTCATCTTGATGGTCAAAATTGTCTTTTAAAAATTCTACTTTCTTCACGAGCAGTTAGCTGACCTTTTGAGGTCTAATCTTTGAATTATCGCTGGGGCATCTTCATTTCTTCATGTCTTGATCATTTCTATGCTTCATATCTACTTCTAGTCACCTTTTCACATCTAAATCATCTTTCTACTAGATTTGACCTAATTTTTATGCTATATCCTTGAAGGTCAACTCTAGTCAAACTGGGGCATTTCATCAGTTTCTTATAGTCATTCTTGGGTTCTAATCATTTATCTATCATATCAGACATTTCTGTATCTCACTTTTCTCATGTCTAGCTAGTTTTTGCATCCTCTTACCTCATTTCGATTTTGATCTCGAGGGGGCAAAAATACTCTATTGCTGATTGTTACAGCTATCTATTTCTTAGGAGCATTTGTTTGACCTTATCACTTGCTCTCGATCTATTCGCTTTGCTAGGTGTCAGAATTATTTTTGGATCCTAACATCATCTTCCTAATGTTTAGTACTACCGCTATCAGGCTGTCCATTCATGACTTGCTATCTATTTCTGCATTTCATTCTTTGAAATCAGATATCTATATCTATCACTGCCTACTTGGCTTTCTATTTTCTTTGACATAATGTGTTCCTAGATTGATCACACATTAGTCAAAGAGGGGCAAATGTAATCACCTAAAAATGGTCATCTAGACTATTAGCCCCCTTTTCAACATTTTGGCTAAATTAATTTAATCATTTACCTAGGCCAAATTGCTAATAATCAATTTATTTGATTATAACCTATAGTTTGACTATGCTATCCTAAGTTCATTATTTGATTAAAAGAACATGTCCCCTTTTAATTAAATAAAATGCCCCATTCTTCTAACCCACTTAAAGTGCACACATAAAGTCCTTTTCCTATTTTACAATTAAAAGAAAAGGCTTGTGAGACTTTTGTCTTATATGACAAGTCAACTTATATTCTATTGGTTGACTTGTGTGTGCACATGGATCACACCTATTTTCGAATTCCACCGTTGATCATCCACCATCTTCATCTTGATCTCTACCATCCATACAACTTTAAAAGGGAGAGAACTTTCCCCCTCAAAGAATCCCATCCATCTTTTGAATATTGTTATGCTGCAGGTTTTCTAACAGGTTTCTTTGGAGCTTTGTGGAGAACTTCTCATTTCTTGTCTCATTCTCTCATTCCATCATATTAGCATAAGATCATATGGCATTCTTAGCATAGTTGAATGTTAGTTTAGCTTTGATTCTTGCAATAATCTCACATAGTTTTAAAAATGGTATTGTAACACTCTCATTCACATTCTAGCATAGCTGCATCTTGCATTTCCATTCAAGTTTAGTCTTCCATCTTGCATTGCATCTTTGAGGAACTCATTGTAGACACTTGAATTCTTGCTCTTGTCTCAAAGAACGTCCCGTTGCATGGTTTACTAGCAAGAAGCACATTTCTAAGGCTTGGCTAAGAGCCTTCATGTTTGAATACTAGCTTCTTGCACTCCATGGATAGGAAGCTCTAAGCCGGCATCTAAGCATTCCAACTCATAGAATCGTTTGGATAGAATGTTTTAGAGCGTGACACAAATCAAGTGTACACCTAGTGCCAAGGAAGGATAGATCAAATAATAGAAGGTTAGGAAAGAGTTGGACATGTTGATGAAGATGTCAGATCCTTACATTTTGAAGACACTAAAAGATGAGAAGTCCTAGTTAATAGAAGAGTTTTACTAAGTGGTGAGAATGAACTTGATCAAAGAAGGATTTTTTTTTGAACAAGGTGCAAATGTGAAGATAAGAGTTGTGATGTGATCATTGATTGTGGAAGTACTGACAATTTGGTGTCAAAAATGATGGTGACCAAGTTAAAGCTAAAGAGATAGAAACACCAGCATCCATACCGTATTGCTTGGGTGCAGGATGACCACAAGGTTATGGTCAATGAGCAGTGCATAATGAAGTTCAAGATTGGGAGCTACCATGATGAGGTACTATGTGATATCATACCTATGGACATATGTCATATGTTGTTGGGTAGGTCATGGCAGTTTGATCGGCATGTTGTACATGATGGGCAAGCAAATACCTAGACTCTAACTAAGGATGGAGTGAAACATAAGTTGAAGCCATTGAAGGATAAAGAAGAAAAGGTATGTAGTGCTACCAAAATATGTTTTGTTGATGGAAAAGAGTTTCTTAAAGGTATGCAACATGAGTATATTTGTTTTTCTATAATTCCTAAAGATAGTAAAGAAGAAGTAGAGGAGGTACTTGCAAAAGTTCCAAATATGTTAAAAGAGTTTTCTAATATTGTATTAGATAATGTACCTAATGGATTGCCCCCATTGAGGAAGACCAGTCATCAAATGGAGTTGGTTCTAGTAGCCAATTTTCCAAACAAGGCAGGGCATAGAATTACACCAGCATAAAGTGAAGAGTTGAACATGCAAGTTTATGACTTGTTGCAGAAGGGGTTGATTCGAGAGTCTGAGTCCATGTGCTATACCCACAATATTAGCACAAAAGAAGAATGGAGAATGGAGGATTTGTACAAATTCTCATGCTATTAACAAGATCACCATCAAGTATAGATTTCCTTTACCAAGGATAGATGGTATTATGGGTTGTTTGAGTGGAGCTTAGTTTTTCACAAAGATAGATCTAAAGAGTGGGTACCATCAAATTCGTATCAGAGAAGGTGATGAGTGGAAGATTGTTTTCAAGATAAGGGATGGACTACATGAGTGGTTAGTCATGTCTTTTGGGCTAACCAATGCACCAAGCACTTTCATGAGGCTCATGAATGAGGTACTAAAAGAGTTTCTAGGTAAGTTTGTCATTGTTTACCTAAATGATATATTGATCTTTAGTAAGACATTGGAGGAGCATTTGATTCATATTCGCAAGGTGTTTGAAAAGTTGAGGGAAGAAAAGTTGTTGATAAGCCTAAAGAAGTACAATTTTGTAAAGAAGGAGTTGGTGTACTTGGGATTTGTAGTTTGAGGAGAAGGTCTAGAAATGGACCCAGAGAAAGTGAAGGCTATCCTTGAATGGCCTACTCCAAGGAGTGCGACAGAGGTAAAATCTTTTCATGGATTTGCTATATTTTACAAAAAATTCATTAGAAGTTTTAGCATTATTTGTGGACCATTGACTGAAATAATGAGAGGAGATAGGAAAAAGTTTAAGTGTATTGTAGGAGTAGATAAGAGTTTCAATCTATTTAAATAGAAAGTTATTGAGCAACTTGTTTTAGCACTTCCTAATTTTAACAAGGTGTTTCAAGTAGACTGTGATGCTAGTGCTACTGTAATAGGAGCTATTTTGAGCCAAGAAGGTAGACCAGTTGCTTATTTTAGTGAAAAGTTGAATGATGCAAAAAGAAAATATTCTAATTATGATCAAGAATTTTATGCTATAGTTCAAGCATTGAAGAAGTGGAGACACTATCTTCTTCCCAAGGAGTTTTTTTTGTATACTGATCATCAAGTTTTGCAAAATTTGAATAGTCAAGGAAAATTGAAACAAAGGTATTTAAAGTGGGTTGAGTTTTTGCAAAGTTATTTATTTGTTTTGAAACACAGAAGTGGGAACTCTAACAAAGTTGTAGATGCTCTTAGTAGAAGACCACTTTTGCTAATAGAAATGTAGATAGAGGTGGTTGGGTTCAAGGAACTTACTACATTATATCCAAATGATCCTAATTTTGGTGAAGTGTGGAAGGCTTGTACAGAACTTGTTACACTTGATAGGACAATGTGGTTGGATTTTATGATCTAAGATAATGTGTTGTTCAATGGAAGCCAATTGTGCATTCCAAGAAGTTCAATGAGAAAGAACCTCATCAAGGAGAATCATATGGAGGATTGGCTGGACATTTTCATAGAGATAAAACTATAGCTTTGGTTGCTAAAAATTATTACTAGCCATAGTTACAACAAGATGTGATGAAGTTTGTACAAAGTTGTCAAGTTTGTTAGATGGCAAAATGAGTGAAGCAGAATACAGGATTATATCAACCATTACCTATACCAGAGAAGCAATGGGAGGATGTCAGCATTGATTTTGTTCTTAGATTACCGAGGACACAGTGCGGGCATGATTATATTTTTGTGTTGGTTGATAGGATTTCAAAGATGCACATTTTATTCCTTGCAAGAAGACTAGTGATGTTGTTCATATAGTAGAGTTGTTTTTAGAGAAGTGGTGAGATTACATGGTCTGCCAAAGAGTATAGTTTCAAATTGAGATACCAAATTTGTTAGGTATTTCTAGTGTACATTATGGAAGAATTTGAAGATAGATTTGAAATTCAGTTCATCACATCACCCATAGATTGATGGATAGACAGAAGTTGTGAATCACAGTTTGGGAAAAATTGTTGAGATGCTTGGTTGGAGATAAACCAAAAGGATGGTATATGATTTTACCATAGGAAAAATTTGCATATAATAATTCTATCAATAGGAGTACTAGTAAATCACCATTTATGATTGTATATGGGAGCAGTCATAGAAATATTTCTGAATTGAGGAAGTTAGATAAGGGAGAGATTAGTGGCGCTGAAGTAAAAGATTTTGCTAAACATTTGCAGAACATCCATGAGGATGTGAGGAAACACATCATAAAGATGAATACATAGTATAAGGCTAAGGCGGATGTGAAAAGGAGATATAAGGAATTTCAGATTGGAGATGAAGTCATGGTTCATTTGAGAAAGGAGCATTTTCCAACAGGTACATATAATAAGCTGACGATGAAGAAGTTTGGACTATGCAAGATAGTGAAGAGGCACGATTCTAGAAATGTGTATGAAGTGGAGTTGCCTATTGAATTGAATATTTCACTAGTATTTAATATTTTAGATTTGATAGAGTATTATGAAGGAGGTGATGGAGATGAAGTTGCAGAACCACAGTGGGACATTCTAGTAGCTAGTTTGGCTACCAAGGAGATTGAGGAGATACTAGATTGTCGTATTAGAAAAAGTACTAGAAACAGAACTTATGAGGAATATTTGGTCAAATGGAAAGGGAGACTAGTTGAGGATTCATCATGGCTAGCAAAGGAGGAGGTCAAACGTCTTGGTTTTCCTTTGAACACTTGACACGTGATGGGGTCACTTCTCAAATTACCCCAGGTGTTTGATGTAGGAACATCTTGGGTGTAAGGGCAATCTTGCATCACCCAAAAAAATATTTTAGTTGCACCACTTTCTATTTTGATAAGGACTAGTAGATAGGATGGTTACTATTTATGGGAACTTGCTATTTTTAGTAAGTTTGTCATACAAGCTCCGAATGTTTTCATTTTCTATAGGAAGGTTCATTTTAGAAATATAATCCTACCATAAAATTCTCATTGCTCTAGCTTAAGTATCAGAGAAGTTATTGTGGATTTTTAGGGAAAAAATTTGAAGAAAATATTTTAGACTCACCATTAGAGGCCTTAGAGTGCTCGGATGAGGTCCAAAAATTCGATGGAAGGGTGCTAGTGCCATTTCAAGCCTATAGATCAAGAGCTGGCATTTTCAGAAAGTGGTTAGAATAGCCAATCAGAGCAATGATTTGTGAGTTATGGCCTTTGGAAGTTGGGCTACCAAAATTTCAAAAATAATTTATCAAAGATGTATTTGGCCGACTCTATGTGTATTGTTAGGTTCTTTCGGCCCTAGTAATTAAGTTTGAGCATCTAAAACCTTCCTGAGTAGCATAAAACTGCCTATTTAAGGAAGGCATGAACATTGTCTAGGACAGCTTTAGGTGATAGTTTGCAACACTATCTTGTAGATTACTATTACAATGAAGGTGCCTATTTGGTTTAGTATATTGTAAATTATAATTCTATGATTGTGCATTTACAACGATAATAAGAAGTCCATATTATGTTTCTTGCATTTGTTGTTGTTTCTTTGTCTTTGTTATGAGTTTATGGTATTAAGTGGAGTCCCCTGCATCAAAAATAATTGACAAGGTTGGAAAAATAAACTCTATGTAAATATTCAAATACATATTCAAAGACATACAATACTTTGAAAATGAAGCATCCATTTGGGTCAAATTCTTAAAGATATTAGAAATTACAATTATGTAGCAACAATTGTATTTATTTAATCTCTGCTTATACTATGTTTAAAGCAATTACTTATATATAGATGTTATTAAGTAGCTTTGGCATAGATGCTAATAATGTCCCTCATATCAGGTCAGTCGATAAGGGTTAGGTGTTTTAGGTATAACATCTATATAACACTACAAATTATAATGGGCTAACCCTATGGTTATTTCATAATTCTATAACTTCAAATGGGGAACATAATCACATGCAATGAATATGTATGATACACATTTCCCTGTGGAATTAATGATTCCTCATGGTGCAGACATAATATGTGAGATATAATAGTTCACATGCTACTAAAACAATCAACAAAAAACCATAGTTGTACCCAAGTGAAACAATTCTTAAATTATATAGAAATGGAAAAGCAATCCATTACTAGACCCTCCATAATGTGTTAAGGGCTAAGAGAACTAGAAAATAAAGATCTCATCTTGGAAAATTTTAGGGTTGAATAAACATCATAAACATCATACTATAAGATGCACTATTTATTACAATAAATTAAATATAATTTTTGTTGTAGAAATGTAAGATGTTATAATTTTATTTTCCAAAAAATGTTTAAGATTAAGGCAAAAACAAGTTTTGAAGTGACATAAAACCCTTTAAAAAATCTAAAGATAAACAGGAAGCATCACTAGGTTTTACAAGGATCTGAAACTTAAAGTTCACCATAAAACATCAAGAAAACTAGGTTTTACAGGGACTTGAAACCCCTAGAGTAAACACATAGAAGCAAACCCAAGTTTTACAATGACTTGGAACCAAGATTTTAAAACAAAAATTTGAAAATAACAACAAAAAAATAGAATGGAGAAACTAGCATGGACTAGAAACAAGCTTGCTAATAAACCCGACTAGTAGCTAAAGAAGTTCTTTGATGACCTTTGCTTGCTCCTTGCTTGCCTCCGCAGTGCTCTGGATGATTTCTTTCATAGTAGACCCTGGAGCATCATGCAAATTATAGAAATAGTAATGGTGATGGTGTTTCAGGTGGATACTAACAATGTGGAGCCTCATTATTGTTAGGGGGAATATGTTCAGCCAATGTAAATAAAAGATTGGTAGTTGCCATTTCTACTATTTCTCCCAGTGATAAATGAAATCTTATCAATTTACAATCATCCAACACAAAATTTGTGAGTAAATAGTTATATGACAAAATTACCTTCTTCATAGATTCCCATAAAGATTGCCTTTAGATGTTGGTGGAGATTCCAAAACCCATTATTTTCTTCATATAAGTTGGCAAACCCTTAGGAATAGTGATATAGTATTATGAATTTCACTAATTTCCTAAACATGAATTGTTTGTAAAATGAGCAAATTAAAAGTTCACATTCTACTTGGTTGAGCCTTCACCTTAATAGGTTTTGTAACTTTATTAAAGTTATAAGACCTGTCATTAATCTCTAATAAGAAGAAAGTAATTTTGAGGCATTATGGTTGTTAGTATTTAGGCCATAGGAATTTGACCTATTAGTTTATTACTTTTTGAAAAAAGAAGGTGTTTGATGTGAGACCCAACACTCAAAATTTGGGAGAACAACCAAATCCCAGGTCCTAACACTTTGATGAGTATTAGGAACAAGGACAATGGCCTACCTCTGATAATTGCATTGCATTTTGGGAAAGGTTGAATGCGTACCCTTCACACCTTGAGCGTATCATCAAGAGAGAGATTGTGGTATGTGGTGTAAGTATTAAAACCTACCCCTATCAACTCAAATATTAATTTTTCTACATCACATGTTCGATATTGGACATTCAACCAATCTCTTTTTGTCATTTGGGTAGGAGTAAAGATGAGTCATTTACGATTGAGGATCAACAAGGTCAAGAGGCAATAAAGCTCCATAATATAGTAACCTTTATGTAGGTTAGCATTAGTGCTCAAATTCTTCTATGGTTGTGTTGTGTTTATTGAAGGAGAATGTGCCCTCATCCTACTTCTTGTATTTGAATTAGACATTGTTTAATCAATTATTTTTGGCTCCTAAGAATGTCATTATTACTATTGATTTTTTATTCTATGGTAAGTATTTTAAATTATGTATTGGTTTGCATTAGAGGTTGATAATTCCCTCTTCCTATCATCATACAATTTTATATGGAAGAGAAATACCTCTTATTTATACATGACCATAATTGGTTGACGAATTCCTTCTTGGTGGATATTTTTACAAGGATTTTAACTATTATGTTGGTGTTACCTTTCTTATGTAACATGGTGACATCACTTTAGTCATTCTCCCTTTCATGTTGTCATATGCCATCTAATATTTGTATTGGTGTTGTACTACAACTATGACATGTTGGTGTATCATTAGTGTTGTTGTAGTTAAAGAATTAATTAGATCATTCTTTTCATTTTTCCTTTGAATGAGGAATTACATTCTCTATTTGCAATGTACTTAGCATGGTCAACAAGTCCTCAAAATTCTATACATCAGAATTAGGAATGTGGTAAGGAAGTGAAGGAAGTCATATGTATCACATGCATTACAAAATTGCATTCAACTTGTAATTTATTTAGTATAGATTGAATTTGCAATTTTGATTTACTATAACCGAAGAGAATGTAATCCAAGATCCTCCCCCAATGAACATTCAAGTTTTATGAAGTGAAGTTATGAGATCAACATTACATTAGAAAATTACAATTGCAAACATAAAAATTCAATGTTGGGATTCCATGAATATTGTTTTTGATTAAAGCAGGCAGGAAAAGGGCCTTGAACCCAAGAAACAACAATAAAGTAACACAACTTTTCTTCTTAGGGCCATTACATCTAGGCAGTAGAAAAGACCATCTCTAACACAAACTAGACTATACTAGCTATGGTCATTCCATGAATATTGTTGTTACTTACCATTATAACATAGTAGACTAGCTATGGTAAATCAACCTTGGTGACAAATAGCTTGAACTTAGAGGAACTTTTAAGAGACTTACAAGATAACAATAATCTTAAATTTGAACTCATCTTTTATTAACATAAGGAACACAAGGAATTATATTAATGATCAATGAAATTGAAACACAATATTGTGTCAAATCCCTTCTAAATATATGGTATTGTGATATAACCTATACAATGTAAGACATGCACTTCATTCTTGATCAATTCAGTATTTGTTGATTGAGGTAGAGTGAAAGATTTGCAAAAAGTTGGACTTACTTCACACTCTCTTTAAATAGAAGTGATTTGTAATTGAATGCATATAAGTATGAAACCAAGACACTCTTTCTAAATTCATTTATATTTGGAAATTTCAAATATAATGATAGTATTAGAAACAACTAGGGGAATGGATCCAATAATTGAGCATCATAACTTCATGCTTCTCAAATATCTATATGAAAATTTCAAGTCACTCTCAATTTTTTATAGTTTACCTGGCAAGTCCTTAACTTATATTTAAGATTTTGGGGTTGGATCCTTGAACATGATGCAACATAAGCATGCTTTATGGAAAACTGTCCATAAAGGTAGTAAAAGAAAGTTAATATTGATACTTCTAAACTAAGTCATTTTTATTAGTGTGTTGATGTTGCTTCACCTAATTCTTCACTTTTTAGATTTGAAAATACGTTTAGTTCAATTAGACATAGTCATCATCAAGAGACTAACTTCAATCACAATTATTAATACGAAAGTATAAAAATATGAAACATTTTATCACTATCACTATTATTAAGGCGACTCTACTATTAGATACACAAGATCTACTCCTAACCATCATATAACTATAAAACAACCGTTGTCACAGTTAGAGAATGTTGATTTAATGATGGCCACATTAAAAGTTATACAAGTGGTTTCCTTTCGTAAACACAATGAAAGGACAATGCTGCAGTTTACAGTACACATAATAATAAAGACAGATATTGAGAGAAACAATACAATGACTGATCCTGTCACACCCTGTAAACACGTTCTAGGAGAATGGAAAATTACAAATTATCTGCAACCGAATTGAGAGGAATCCTGACAAACCTTCCATTTGCCTCTGTCCGTTTGGTATGTTGGAGATTCCGTAGCAAATAACGATGAGATAGAGCAGGAGAGAATTAAAAGGCCTACTATTATTTCACAAATTCTGATAGTGATTGACGATATTTCTGGATGGAAATGTCTGATCACTTTCAATACACAGTGCAGAATGACAGAAATTATCGAGGTGTTGACAATTACACTTATCTACATTTTGCGCTCCCATTCTTCCCTTTGGCAAAGGCATACACGTCGCTATAGTAGGGATCATTATTCATTGTTTCCTTTTTGAATAGTCACTAAATTCCATGACTTGAGAGCGTACGCAATAATAATAGGAAATTCATCCTAGAGCAGATTGATCAAGTTGGAGAGGTAAATAGCTAATAGTTTATTTGTGCTTCTTACACACAGACGGCCACTTTTCTCACACATGGATCATGGATCAGTAGTTCTTTTTTAAAAAAAAACTTTGCACTTTATAGAAAACCTTCTCAAATCTCGTTCACAGCTTGCAATGTAATTTTTCCAAAACAGTAAACCGTAAGTAAAAGCCATAACTATTTCTAATTATACCATAGGTTTATACGATAGTTACATTGAGCTTTGGAAGTGCTTGATTTGGATTATAATCAACTTGGGTACTCACCTTCTTCATGAAGATCTCTCTCTTGATATTTATCCAATCTATTGCAAATTTAAGTTCTTTTGTAGGACAACTTTTGTAAATTATCATTGTTTTATATAGATTGCTTAAAGCGCTAACATATGTTAAAATAATCAATGTACAATTTTAATACAATTCTTGCGGAAAATTTCTAGGTGTCTAGACTAACTTTGCACACCTAGATCTTCTAAATCGTATGTCTGATTTTGCCGTTTTTTGGTGCACCTTCACAAGCAAGTGAAGAGCTTATAGGTAAGGTTTCAACTTTTGGGTATTTATGGATCTCTTTGTAGAGCTTGTGGAGTGTGAAGTGGTCCAAAAGTGTTATTTCAAAACGTTTACCAATATCTATTATGTTTTGCAACAATAGCCACTCACTAAAAAATGCAAGTATTTGTGGCTAATGTCCTAGTAGTCTTTATGAAATGTCCCAATTGTGGTGTACAAATGGGCCAATCACTAACCAAAAATGATCGACTATTAGTACAAATATGACTAGATATTAGTACACATATTCTCAAAATTTGTGTTGTAATGGGAGGGTATCTATGACAAAAACAATAATGCTTATTCGACCCCCTATTGGTAATAAAGTATTTTCCCCTAATGAAACTAAGATAATTTAGGAACATCTATAATGAAATAGGGAAGTCATGATGAAGACATTATAAGAGCTTAATCAATAGATTAGGTTACATAATGAATCCATCATTGGTGTTTGATCAACACATTGCAAAAATGTCCTATTAGAGATTTTTGTTTTACCATTTCATATTTGTAATAGAAATGTACCACATCATGTAAAAATACATCATTGGTATAAAATAAAATCATAAATACTCATGTCTTTATGCTTACTTGTGTCATCATGTACAAATTTACATAATATAGGTCATCAATATAACTTCATCATGTGCAGATACCTTGATGCTCTAGGAGTCTTGCCCCTCACCCATGGTCTAACTGCTGAGGATTAGTACTATCTATAGGCCTCCTTTCTGGGTTGAACTCCTATTAAAAAATCCTAATGTTCATGTCCTTATGATTTCCTGTGTCCTCATGTTCAATTGTATTATATATCACTAATACAACTACACAATGTACAAATGCATCAATGTTAGAAAAAAATCCTAGCTACACAACTAGTACATTTGGTCCGTATATTTATGATTTATAATGTATAGCTCTAAAGACTAGTTTCATCATTGACAACTACACAATAATAATGGAAAATATATGAGTATTAAAGAAATAATATTAACTAAATGTTCAAATGAACAATGAAAGTAAGAAAAAATCCAAGGTATGGTAGTTGAATCTTGTATGTCCATCATAATTGCAGTTCATGCATTCCTAAGCCACGAGAAGGCTAAGTTTATTGACCAAACATGTTCATAAACCAAAGAAAATGATGATCCTAAACATATTAAACATTAACATCATTTTTCCTGAGGTACTCAAGTGTTCCTACATTTTGTATGTTTATCTATTTGTAATCCATGAGAGGATTAAGTTTATTGAGTAAAAAAATTAAAGAAACAAAACATAATGAATGTAATAAATCAAAACATAATGACCATAATAGATATTACAACCATTTGGTATGACACATTCAAGAGTTCTCGAAGGGTCATCTCTCTACTTAAGAGTATCCAATATTGCTTTATGGCCAATAATACTAATCGACCAAAGTCATTCTTGTCTTTGGTTAGGATTGATATTCAAACAAATTAACATTTATTTCTATAACAAGGTGGAAATATATGAGAATGGTTTTGTGATTCTTATAGTCTTCAAATATATGTACATCACTATTTGTAATCATGTATGTTTGCAACCATGTTTTGACAACAACAATTGTAGTAATAAGATACATAAACCCATCATCATCAATTTTTGGCTATGCAATGCTATGATTTTGAATTATAAACATTGTGTGAAGTAGTAGTGTGATATCTCATGATTCCCTTTTTGTGCAATAATTATAAAAATATGAACTACTTATAAAATATCTAAGGGATAGTTATAATCAAATCAACTTTCCTTATCATTATTTGGCATGGATACTATTTGAGATAAAAGAGTTCATTACTATGAAACCCATGCATCTACATGTTGTGGCTTCACAACACATGTTCTATTTTTTACTCCAATATTGAGACCCCCTCTTTTCTTTTTTATGATAGGGGAATCTACTCTCAAAATATGGCATCTCTCTAAGCACCTTTGAGATCAACCCTCTTGTAATTCTAGGTTACAAGTTTGGTTGATCACTATCATTCAAGGATGGAGAGGTTGAGAGACTGAACTTTACTACTAAGGGCCAAAATAATGCACATTTACACTAGGTACACCCACACATATCAACAAGGTGCACAAGATGTACCATATTAGGAATGCTCCCTTTTGGGGGAACATAGGCATACCATGCACACCCTCACAAGTGCACTAGGTGCATTCCTTTGGGCCTTGAGCACATATAAATAGACAAACCCCCCTGTAAGAACTCATTCACACTCTAGGTCTCTAGTTTTCCATATGTTTGCATGTACAAAGTTGCATTCTCTTTTCTCAAACACCAAGGTAAAACATTGGGTAAAACACCCCCTAAGATAACATTGAGAAGGTTTTAATTATAGATCAATAATAGAAGATAACTTATGAAATAGTAGACTGGTAGTATAGGGAGAATGAGAGACAACACAAAGACTTGGTGCAAGAGAAATACCTTCTCACTTGACCCCCTCTTTAAAAAGAGTTGGGAAAGTGGACATGACTCGTGTATATGATAGATGATATTGACTACTACATAGTCCTTCTCAGAAGAGTCATGGGGCTCCCCATGATAGGACACTTGGAGACATGCACGGTCCACTTTATAAAGGCTTTAAAGAAGAGAGGCCTTCAAATCATCTGGGGCACCATTATCACCAGCTCTTTGCAAAAGTAACTCATACTAGTAAACTTAGATCATCGATTTTATATGACCTCATACATGGTCTACCTATTGGCAGCCTGACCAACCAACTTTCCTTGATTGGTGAAGAGGGGGAGCATGCAAGATCCTAATGCATGGTGTTATCTAGTGTACCACAACTTGGCATGGAAGAAACTCCTAGATAGGAGTCCAGAATACATAATAGTAACTAATGTTTTTAGTTTTCCATAATTTAATTCTTGGAAGGAGATTATGCAAAGAGGATATCTACATAAGTGACCTTTAGAATAATTCAATTGGGGGAATAAAATTATCCAATTCAATACATTAACTTAAATACAAGTATCTTGGACTCTCTTCATCCCTAAGAAGATTCCTCTCCATCCTTCAGATAGGTTGATATTTATAGAGTTTGTTTTGGCCTATGATAGAGTACGGAAGCAACACAAGAAGACATGGTTGTGGCGAATCACTATTGGAGCTTTTGAGGTGAAGAAAATGAAATACATTTCCACCTATAAAATTGAATGAGACCAATACCCATTAGATGATTATACACTTGTTGATAATTGGCTAAAGGAAGCATGTAATTGTTGTCATTTATGGTAACACATGATGTACATGCATACAACAAACCTTGGAAATAAAGATACTTAGCTTTTGGTAATCAGAAAATTGTCTAAGTATAGAATTTGGTATACAATAGTTTATTGTTTTGTTTATAACTTGTTGTTGATGTCATATTATGACTAGTGAAGTTAGATGGAGAGAGTACACACGTTAGTGATGACGTGTATAACCTTAGAAGTTAGTACAGACTATACAAAACAAAGAGATAATCATGTTTTAATGAAACAAGAAAACAAAATTAAAGGAAAGGATTATTTTGTTTACAAAATAATTACTTGTCCAATTAGGTCTGACATCCTAGATGTTTACTCTAAGTTGGAAAAATGTATTATGGTCTTAGCCGACCTAGCAGCAATTTGTGTAAAAGCATAGTTTTCACACAATAGATTACTTGCAATGAGAAGTGGTGATTATATGTGCTAATTGTGATGTTCAAAAATTGTATGGGATTTTTTGTAAGAGCGATATATGTGAATTTTTGTGAAAGATATTTTGTCATCCAAGATCAAGCTGAGGATCAGAGATCAATTGAGAAAGAAACTATAGTGCCTATATTCTAGAAGTTTGATTACTTGTTTGGGCAGTGAGCTCTTCTTGTAATCGAAAGTGCATGTTTGGGCAGTGGGCTCATCTTGTATCTATTATATGAAAGTTCCTAACAAGGTTGGAATCTCCTAATAGGGATTCAAAGTTTCCTAATAGGGTCTCCTTATACTAAATTTTCTCATTGACTCCTAACAGTGTCCATCCTCTAACAAGGAAATTATAGATCAGTATATTATCTAGTAGGTATCATCCCCACTGGGGTTTTCCCTTGACCAAGGTTTCCCTAGTTAACAAAATATGGTGTTATGAGTTATCTTTGTGCATTGTTACTATTGTTGTTCAACATTACTTTATTAATTTTTTATGTATGGTTTAAAGTAGGAAATAATATCCAGTTGGTGACTAATGTTTCTAGATTATTGATTCACCCCCCTCCCCTCCGTAGTAATCCCTATTTCTAACAATTGGTATCAGAGTGTAGTTACTTTGAAGAGGCTTAATAGCTTGAGTAATATCCCTATGGATATGGAACACTTGATGAAGGATATTGAAGAGGCTCTTGAACAAATTGATCTTCTTACTGAAGAAAGGGATAAGTTGAAGGACAGATATGAAGACTCCAAAGTATACATTGGACAATTGAAGGAAAAGATTGAACATCCAATCCAAGCCTAAATATACTAAATCTGGAACTAGTGATGATGAATTTTCAAAGCTAAAGATAGAGTACAAGATCTTGAAGCATGAATTGAAGATTACGAATCTGAAGTTGATTTTGAGAAATGATCCTAGCAAAGTTGAATCCAATTTGAAGATAGAGAATGTAGATCTTAGAGCAAGTATGACAAAGAAAACATCTGAATTTGAAACATTGAAAGAAGATCATGAAGAACTTCATAATTATAGGGTGAAAGCACAAACCTGTGTCACCCTTTTGTAAAGGAAAAGGCGAACACAAGTATAATTATTCACTTTCAATGACATAAAATTGGTATTATTATTTTGAATTTGTAAATGAAGTAAACTAATGAAATGTGTAGAAATGGATTTATAAAGTTTAGGATTATAATTTTATATAATTATTTGCAATAAGAATTGATATATATTTTCCTTATTTTTATTGACAAATTTTTAGCTGCTAAAAAATGCTAAAAATTTGGGGTCTAGTTTCCACCATAAAACTATAGGAAATAAACTTATTTCCTTTTGATCTCAGAATATCTTATACATAATATATATAACTAAAACAATCAAAAATAAAAATCAGCTTTAGACCTATATTTTCTCTTTTATAATGTTTCAAATTTCAACTCATTTGAAATTGATAGTTTCCATCTCCCACAACATTTTTCAAAACAAATCTATTCGAACCAAGATAAAAATTATATATTCTAGAAGAGGACTCCTGCCTCTAGAATGTCATATAATTTTTAGATTTTTTTTTACATGATTTAATATTTTTTTCTTTCTCAAAGCTGACATCTTTTCAAGTGTTAAAATACATGCTTATAATTTTTTTTAATTACAATATACTATATCTAATTAAAACACTATAATATATATATGAGAATATTGTTGACTCTAAGCTCTATAAAATGGTGTTTATATGTTATTAATAAAATATCATTAAAAAAAGGAAGGGTTATTGAAATGCCAATTTTTTGAAATAATTTTATTTCTTTAGTAATTTGATACAAACTAGTATTAAACATGCATTTAATAGCCATTTTCAATTAGAAAAGTGTGAGACCATATATAAATTAGCTAGAATAAATTTATTTAGCTCATATATTTTAATAAAATTATGTTTAGATAGAAATACTCAAATTTAGTTGTTTTGATAATTCAACCTAAAAGGTGACACAAATTTGTACTTGTACCCTACAATACTATTGTGAAAGTTGAATTAACTCAATGTAAGCAACAACTTGAGAAGTAATTTCTAGTAGAGAAAAGATTGATGATTCAATGTCAATACAAAGACCCACTTATGATAAGACTAGTCTTGGTTATTTAATTAACATGTTTGCAAAGAAACCTAAGACTAGATCAGATCTAGAAGAAAAAGGTAGGTCTGATGATAAGATTGAATCCAGTCAATCTTTTGATAAAGCCACAGAAGTTGGACAAGAAAAAGAAGTTGAAATTTTGGATGAACCAAAGTAACTGGAATCTCCTAAGGAAACTAGGTATGAATTTAGAGGTAAATGGTTTTTTATTTAATGAAATAGGTCATATGAAAAGAGACTGTACAAATAAGTCATTTAATCATGTTAAGGACTTTTATTGTCATAATTGTCATGGTATGGGTCATAAAACAATTGATTGTAGGAAACGTAAGTGTGATAATGATAGAAGGAATAGTAGAATGTCTAGAAATACTAACCCTGTAGAAAGAAGAAGATCTAATGAAAGGACATCAAGAGAAGGAAGATCTTATAGAGATAGAAGACAAATCATGTGTTATAAGTGTAACAACTTAGGATACATTGCTCAAAATTGTCATGTACTTGATGATCAATAGAATCCTAGAAGTAGAGCACCAGTATGTCAGTTATGCAACAACTTTGGACATAAAATGAAGTACTGCAAAATGGATAGAAACTTTGGACATAGAAGAAATAATGGAAGAAACTTTGGGAATAGAAAGAATGATGGAAAGAACGTCAGAAATGACAGAAGGAACCATGAAAGGAACTCCAAAAATAACAAGGACAACGAGGAATAAAGAAATGTAGTTACTGAACTTTTAGAAGAACTCAATGACACATTTGTAAAAGGAGTAGATATCTCAAAAGAAAAACTAGATGATGATGTGACAGGAAAATCAAAGATAGTTATCAAGTTTGATTCAAGCAAGTTGAATTAATCTTGTCTACAACACTAGAATTTGAAAAATTAATTTAGAGGTAGTGAAGTTTTAAAATGGTGTATCTAGTTATGTTTAGATTGTACCTAATATCACTTGTAATTTGGAGCTTATATAAACAAGTTATGAAGGAATTAAGAGTTACTAGTATTACAAAAAAGGTTAATTCTATAGTAGAAGATGGAAACTATGTTTTTGTAGAGAATTTCATGAAGTGAAGTCATGAGGAGCATTGCCATGATGAAAGGAGGCTATAGTAAACCTCGGGTTGCATTTGAAGATCAGATAGATGATCTTGAGCAATTATTTAATTACAAAATGTAATGGACAATTTTTTCGTGTTTACAAAGTATGCTATCAATGCAAGTTCAAGATGATGGAATAAATAGAGTAAAGAATTGATTTTGACTTCATTTCAAATACATCCAAAGCCAAGAGCACTTAGAAGTGACTTGTTAAGGCGATTTTGAAGCAAACCCTCTTTTCAGAAAAGGTATTCTTTCATTTTTCCAAAAATTTATTCAATAAAAGTTCATATTTGATAGAATAATGGATATGTCAGTAGTGTACAATGTTGAGAATGAGGACTGACCTAAGTTGAAGATTTTTTTCAAAAAACCTACTAAAGGAAACCATAACTTTGTTGGTGTTTTATAACTACTAAGCAAAAAAATGCTCAATACCAAAGTGATATCACTCACACAATCTAAGGATTAGTCAATTCCTATTAACAATTATGTGTGCAAACCATTTGGACCAATCTTCAACAAAACTAGAGGTGGTTTTCTACTCTTTAGGCTCTGCAAAACTAGGGTGGGTATACCCAGGGATGATTCAAAACTAGGAAACACGATATGAGAATTATTTTAGATTCATTCTGATTCTCATCTCAAATCCTCAAATAACTACATAATTCTTGACAATTTGATAAACACATCCCATATAACAGATTTGGCTAAAATTCTTCTATAGATCTACATGTGTTCTCAGCAATAGTGGCTAACTGAAGCTAAAACATTCCATGCAAACAAGTACTGGCCAACTTTGAAGATCTACAGGAAATAAAAGTAAAATTGATTATTATTCTACATTTGAAAACCATTTAGGAAATATTTCTTTTCCAGCTAAATCAATTTGACCAGTGCCTAATCCATTAGGGCTCAGATTCTACTACAAATCCTTAGATCTAATTTTTTTCCTTACAAAAAATATTATCAGCAATTCTTATCAAAATTCATCATTAAAAAATTCTTCTTAATACTGTAGCAACCTTGTCAAATTCATCAAAGCTTTTACTTAATCCATTGAACTAAAAGCAGTGATAAACATAGATACAACCTAACTAGATTGCATTCAATTGCACAAGCCTTTACTCATACAACATCAAGATAAAAAGGAGACACAATTCAGAAAGAACTGATATGGGGACAACTCATAATTTGTATTCATTTTCTTTGAAAATTGTATACATTTACAGTAAACTCGGAATGACCTTAGGAAGAAACATAGAGATCATTCTATATTAATTTATTCTTAGGAACTAATAGAGAAAATTATACATCATAAACTTGCTCCAAATATTGGACAAAAAGACAAACTAAGTATATCACCTAGAAATAATAGAAATCAGGCCCTTCTCTAGCCCTAGAATCTCACTTATATAGTGTGAGATGCAACAAGCTTCAGGCTAAGAGAAAATGATAGGTGTCCTTTACAAGAAATATTTACATACACCTATCACAAGATGACAAAATGAGAGTAATAGAAAGACTTATACATCAAACATTCCTTTTGTGGGTCCATTTCTGTTATTCCCTTTGGGAAGACAAAAATAATATGATCAGATTCCTTTAGTGTTAAGGTTCCTCGGGATAGGTGGCCATCAAATGTGACAGTGATGAGTCATCAATGGTAGAGGTGGCTTCTACTTTTGTACCATCTTCTTTATAATCATCCTCCACCTCATCATCTCCTTCTGTTTGTTTTGTAGACATGAATTTATCTTTCCACTCATTATAAGCAGTTTCATCTGGCCAATCAAAATTTAGAACCTCCCTTTGTACAGTTATTAGAGAATTTGCAACTGCCTCTATATCAACCAAGTCTTTTCTAATGGAGTTGTAGAATATTTGCACTTTAACCAACTCCTTATTTGTCATTGCCCATAACAAATGACCCGTTTCATTTAAAACCTTATTTATTCTTTCACAAAAGAGTTCATCTAGTTCCCTCTTCCATTCTTCCTTTTCCTTCACTTTATCAATAGTCTTTAAAAGACACGGAAACAAATCAAACTTCTCTGTAATATACTGGGAAAAACAAATAATTAATCTTTTTTGAAAAGAATCTTGTTTGTCATCAAAACCTTGCAATTTATTAAGCAAATCAAAGATCTATTCTATTTGATGACATGGTAGTTGAATGACGGATATGCACATAATAGTGATATCTCTATTTATTTCTATCCATTTCTGCATGAGGGGTCTGAATGTAGCTTCATTTTTCTTCAATTCATCCCTAATGGTCGCAATCCCTGATAAAAAATCAAAAAATGCTGGCTACTCAATCTTATCTACTAAATACATTATAGCCTACCTTATTTTCTCCTCAAACTGATTATTTAGTTCTACATGCAGCGCATACAATTTATTGTTCTCTTCCTCAAATTCCTCTGCAGTGTAGAATGATGGCCTTTATGGGGTGTCTGGTACTTCAACAATTGGAGTGGACTTGAAAGGTTCAACAGGTGGCCTGGGAGGGTATACAATCCTAGGTCTGCTAGATTCTTGTAACTTTTTTTCCCCAATACCTTCTCCATTTGAGATACTTTGTTTTCCAATGATTGTATCTTCACACCCCTTTCCTCATATGCTTTCAAAACTTATTCAAACCTAGAATTGAGTTAGGCAAATCTATATTCTTCCTCGCCAAATACAACACTACCAAATTTTAGCATTTCTAAGGCCATTCCTATTATTTGCTTACTGTCTAGCTCACGAACCCTAAAGACTGTCAATGCATTACTATGCTGTGCAGTAGATATTTCTTGCATTCTGGTCTTGTCTCTTTCTTCCATTGACCAAATAACAAGGGCTTGGTTTTCATCACTAAACTTGACTCCCCTATGAGCTTGTAATATCTCTTCCTCAGGATATCACTAAATTGGCATTTATGGCTTCTGAGGTCATATCCACACTCCACAACTATACTTGATTCCTCTCTTCATTTCTAGTTGTTTCCAACTCCATACCCTTGGAGAAGAACGTAAATCCCTTATAGAAGCATACATGTATAAGAAATGAATAGCAACATAATGGTTTGTTCACTTTTCCTCTTGCTATTCCCACCAAACCATTGTGAATTTCCTTTGCAAGGAAGGTAGCAAAATCTAGAATAGTGTGCATCCCAAATTGAAGAGTTTGAGCCATTATGAGGAAAATCAAGCTTGTGATCTACTCCGCTTCATCCATTCCAAAAATTTTACAAAGAGAAACATACAATGCCTGAGCTCTAGGGTTAAAATGTCTTTTTAGTAATGGCTCAGGTGTGCTAGCAGTAATCACAGATAAGGTTCCAACTTTAGCAGCATGGTAGGGACTGTTAATTTTCCAATGTTGAATTCCAAGACATTGCTCATAGGGGTATCTAAATTCCTTTTTGAGAACCATTGTTTTAACAATTGCAAACCTCCCGTAGATACTTGGGTGTCTCTTACCCAATTTTCCCTATCATAGAAACCCTTAGCGACCACTACCCTAGGGTTTTTAGAAATGAGTTCTCTTCCTTTAGTTATTTCATTTGATGATAAGGGAAATTGTTCTAGGAAGTCATCATGCACAACCCTCTTTAAGTAAACAGTTTGCCTAGAAAACTCCTTCTGTGGAGGCATCTTTCTAAAAATTTTAAACTCTTATCACAAAAAATTCTAGATTTCTTATGGCTACAGGTTACTTACTTGCTAAATTTTCCCTTATTTCTCTATAATTTTCTTTGCAATTTAGCTAAAACCGCTGTGAAATTCTGTGCCCTTGCTTTGGAAATCCTTTTTCTTTCAGAAAATTTGCAACTTTATGATTTAGTAATGGAAATTTTTTATGTTATACCCATGCATTAAGGTTGCATGAAGGAACTCTAAATTAGATTAAATCATGTAACTATTACCTCCAATTTGCAACCAGGTTTGAATCCTATCCGTAGATTTTCATCAGATCAGATAGCTCTGATTTAAAAGGCAAGAAGCTTGATGGCTTTAAAAACAAGGCTACATGTCGCAATATCGCTTGCCCACATTTCTTAAATTTCTTGCACCTTAGAATTGTGGGGAAGCACCGCTCATTAATAAAGACAAGATCAACGATCAGATCAATTCATATTTGAATAAGGTCTAGTCAGCTATACTGACCAATAGGAAGCCTTTATATGAGTTTACGCCTTCTGACAACTTCCACGCTAGTGGGTCCCATTTCTTCTTCTAAGCAAGCAGGTGCTTGATGTCATTATTTCCACATGTGAAACTGGCGCATTCCTGCTTTACTTATTGATTGAGCATTTCCTTATTGTGCCATTGTGTCAGCCATTGTTTTTTGAAAGATCAACGGTGATAGTGATTATACCCTGCAGAGCTTCTGAGTTAAGAATTTAGACATCATCATGGACACATGTCCGCAAGGTGCATACTCGGTTTACTTAAACTTGATTCAAGTTCTAAATGTGGGCAAACATCCCTCATTGATCAAGATAGGATGAATGGTGTGAAACAATTTTTTTTTTTATACTTGCATCATCTGCATGGGCCAATGAAGTGACTGCTTTCAATTCGCATACTCTAACTGATCTAACTATTGCATTAATTTCTAAAACTTTTCACGCCCACATCATAAGTATTTCCAACTAAGCACAAGTGACAAACCACATAGGCTAACTCAACGTTCTTTCATAATTTGGCCCCACTGTGACACGTGTCACAAAGGTGCAAACCAACATCCCTTAGTTGACTAGCAGCTTCATAATGTGGGATTGCAGTAACCCTCGATCTTTGAAAGATCTACGATAGATGAGGCTTCACTTCCATCTGGAAGACAAACTTCTTCAGTGGTGGATCTAGCAGTACATGTCAGCAATCACTTTATACTTTGTCACACTACAGCATACAGTTAAAATTTCTCGACCCCACCTTGCCACATTTTCAAGAACCGCTTGCCCACATTATTTATCTTTCTTACAAGTTCAAAATGCGGGCATGTGCTAGCCTTTGATATTTGATAGATCAACGGTTATAGAATCAGGCATTTGAAATACCATGTTGGCTACAATGACGAATAAAATATCTACATCCATTCTGACTCATTTGACATTTTCCATGTAAGACATCTCATCATCATCTTCGAGAACAACGGGCCCATCTTGTCTGACTGTGCCACTTGTCCCATTTTCATTTCCCTACATTATTTAAATGACGAGCATCTCCTTCTTGTTGGAAGGCGCTAACCCTTGATTCAAATGAAATCAATGGTTGATGATTCTTGGTGATAAAGGCATATCTTTGTTAGTAACTCAACCAATGATATCGTAGGAACTCTAGATGGTGCATGAAAAGTACTGATGAACTTGCAAAAGTTTTGACTGGCTCTGACAGCAAAAAACTTTTGTGGTGCACTAAGGGTTGAACGTCAACAAGGGCTACAAGTCAAAAAGGTGCTTGCCTACAATATTTAGAAACCTTGCAGCTCAATATTGTGGGCAAGCCTCAACCCTTGATCTCAAAAGGATCTACAATGCTCAAAAGAAAATGGAAATAAGACAAGCTTTATAAGGTTTATTGAAAGGTTAAAAAGGTTATTCTTACTTAAATAAACCTTTAAGATAGAAATTTCTCACCAAAATTTATTTAAAATGATACTTCCTAAGGTTTTCATAGGCTAAGGCCAAATAAGGCAAGGCACAAGGTTATTTGGTGAATTGTTTGCCTAGGGTTTATTGAAAAATTTTCAAAATACTTGGAGTGCACATTTAGGGTTTTTGACTACTGAATACAAAAAAACAAGGGTGGTGAAAACCTAGGCCAATAGTGGCTCTATCTAGGGACAATGAATAAGCAAGATTCATATGAGGGCTCATAATCCCTGGGAGAAGTAGACCACAATCTTGACCTTAAAAACTATGACCTTAAACACAGGATAGAAAAATATACAGGGACTGTACAAAAGACAAAAAGATTATATAGAATGTACAAGGAAACCTAGACTAGTATTCATGGAGATAATAAGTATTTTTCAAGAAAAATACCTCTTCAAGAACTGTCCATGAACTGGCAGTTCAAGAATATTGTTTGATAGATCTTTAAGTACATAAGAATCATCACCCCAAGTATTTTCAATCAAATAAGGGCCTAACTAGATAGGATCAAATTTTCCATGTTTTCATTTATCCTCAATTCTAGCATTCCACATTAAGACTAGATCTCCATCTTCAAACTTCCTACTTACCATTATTTTATCATAGAGTGTCTTAACTTGTAGTTGCAACTTTTGGTTCTTAAGAGATGCTTCTCTTCTAGTTTCAATCAGTCCTACTAGTTCATCCATCTTTTCTTGCATTTCATCTATAGTATCTTCATCATATAACTGAATATAATTGTAGAGTCCTATCAAGTTGTTCTGAGGCATTCTGGCTTGATTTCCATATACCAAATCAAATGGTGCCACACCAATGGCCTTTTTGACAGTCACTCTATTAGCCCATATGGCTAATTGCAATTTAGAATCCCATGCTTTCTTGTCATCATCCAAGGTTCTCTTAATAACCTTTAACAAGCTTTTATTTGTGGATTTAGCTTGTCTATTTCCTTATGGATGATAAGGAGAGGATGATGATCTTATTATTCCATATTTATCACAAAATCTGCTGAATTTCTAAGACCTAAAGCACATTGCATTGTTTGTTACAATTTTCAGAGGACAACCAAATATGGAAATAATATTATTTAGTATGAAATTATTGACAACTTTACTTGTTGCATTTCTTGTGGGGATAGCCTCTAACCACTTTGTAAAGTAGTCAGTAGCCACTAGAATCCAAGAACAACCAGTGCTAGACTTGGGGGAAATGTCTCCTATGAAATCCATACCCCATTGTTGAAAGGGTGCTTGGACCTCCACTGGCTTCAATGGAGTATTACAAGAGAATTTCAGTTTTCCAGCAAACCTCTAACAAGGGTCACATTTCCTAATCATAATTTGAGCATCCTTGAAAAGGGAGGGCCACAAAAATCTAGCCCTCATCACTTTATGTGCAGTGGTCTTGGCCATATAGTGTCCTCCACACACTCCAGCATGCATTTCATTTAAGACTTCTTTTCCTTTTCTTGTTCAATACACTTCAGCAACACTCCCTCAAAATTTCTCCACCATAAACTGCCTTAGACAATTATGTATCTGATGGCTTGTAATTTAGTACTCCTGTTTTCATTTTCAGGCAAATGGGAAGGAGCTTCCATGTGTTGTAGGTAATATATAACATTAGTGTACCAATCACAATGATCCACGTCACATAAGTCAAACCTAAGGTCATCAACTACCACATTTATCTGATTGGCATCCAAATTAGATTTAGCCATGAGTTTAGCCAAACCTTGACCTCTTACCAACTTAGTTATCTATATTTCAATATTGAATTCTTGGATCCTATTGATCCATCTACACCCTCGTCCTTGACACTTCTTGGTGAGAAAATATGTCTTTGATAGCAACAGTTGGCCCAAATGCAATGATAGTAGCACCTACTAAGTAGCATCTGAAAGAATTTATAGCCTTTACTAAAACATATGCCTATTTTTCATTTATCTCATATTTCAATTCAGCAAGCTACAGTGATTTACTGAAAAAATAAATGGGTTGTTCATATCCTTCTTCATTTTTCTACAACAAGACTATGGCTACAGTGTGAAAGGATGCAAAAGAAAAAATATACATAGGCCTTGTATAATTTGGGGTTCTGAGGATTGGGGCATTTTTTATTGCAGTTTTAATATCCTGGAATGCTTGTGAAGGCTCACCATTCCAATCTATAGTAGCTCCCTTCTTGAGCATCTTTGAGATAGGTCTACTAATTTTAGCAAAATTGGTAACAAACCTTCTAAGATAATTAACTTGGCCAAAGAAGGATTGAATTCCTTTTACATTATTTGGCTTGGGGACTTTATCAATAGCTACTACTCTCTCAAGATCTATTTTCACCCCATCTTTAGACACTATATGTCCTAGCAATTTTCCTTCTGTCACCCCAAATGTACATTTCTTTGGGTTCAAGGATACTTCATATTCCAGAGCTTTGATAAAAAAATTCTCCAAATGCCTGCAGTGATCCTCATTCTTCTTGGAATAGGCTGTAAGATCAACTTGGTATACAACCATAAATTTTTTGATATAATCATGAAATTCCACATCCATAGCTCTTTGGAAATTTGCTCCTACATTAATTAAGCCAAATGGCATCCTTACATATCCATAGGTCCCCCATGGGGTTGTGAAGGCTATCTTAAATTGTTCATTTTCCTTTACCAGAACTTGATTGTACCTAAGAAAACATCCATCATGGACATTAATTCAAAACCAGTTACTTGCTACAACATGGCTTCCATATTTGGTAATCCATAATTATCTTTCAAGGATAAAATGTTCAAATTTCTGAAATCCACACATAATCTTATGTCTCCATTTTTCTTTCTGACAGGTACCAAATTTGAAACCCAAGTGGAATGTCTAATTGGTTTCATTATCCCCCCATCACTTAATTTCATCAATTCTTCTTGCATTTTGGGAGCTAGGGTAGGGTTTACTGTTCTTTGTTTCTGTCTGAAAGGTTTTACATTATCCTTTAGTCGTATGACATGTTGGAACAAATCTTCCCTATAACCCCTAAGGTCATCATATGACCATGCAAAAATATGTTTATACTTCCTAAGCAAGTCAATCAATGGCTTTCTAATTTTAGCAAGTAGATTTTGGTCAATATAAGCCTTTTTTGGAGCTTCATCAGTACCAAGGTTTATCTCTTCTAATTCTTGAGGCTTAGGGTCCTTAACTCCTCATTTGACTCTATCCTTATTATCAAAAATACTTTCCAATACCACTAACCCCTTAGGCATCTTGTTGGTTTTCAACTACATAATCTCCTGGCCAAAAATGGTTTCCTTACCATCTATGGTTTCAATTAAATCACTGCAATCCATTTCCTGACCATGGTACTTGTCTTCATTTAACAAAAAATTTATAATGTCTTTGTCTTCTTCAAAGACTTGGCAATTTTCAATGTTATCAGGTATAGAAGGTCTATTTTGTACCTCAATTTGAGAGATTCCTACAAATGATATCTCCTTAGGTTGGATTGCTAAATTTGCTAATAAATCTGCCATTTTATTTTGAGTCCTATCTGTCCATGAGATACCAAATGTATCAAAAGATCCTATTTGATCCCAAACTACATTTCTATACTATTTCAATGTCCTATTCTTGGATGCATAGCTTTCTTTTATCTAGGAGATAACTAGTTCAGAATCACCTATGACATGCAATTTCTTGATTCCATGATGTGTAGCAACTTTCAATCATAGCAACAAGGCTTCATACTTTGCTATATTATTTTTACAAGAAAACTTTAAAGTGAATGAGTATCTGAAAGTATTTTTCTCAGGGGAAAAAAAGACTATCCCTACCCCTAAACCTTCTTTTGAACTAGCCCCATCAAAGAAAATTGTCCATAATATTGGTGAGTTTGTACAATATTCAACTTCATGTTCAATTACAACAACCAAATTCTCAACTTCTTGAATAATCAATTCAGCTCTGAATGCATTTACACCAGTATCTAAGAAGCAAGTGACATCTTTGTCAATTTCTTCCCCTAAAATGTGACTAACCCTTGGCTCTCTATTTACCTTGACAACTTTATCCCCTATGTGAAAAGTAGCATAGGTTAAGTCACATTGCAAACTACCCCCCATAGAAGCACTCCATTTTTGAGAAAGCAACATTCCATAGTGTGGAGGTATATCCACTACAAGGACTGACATGTTTAACTCTAGTTCAAGATATGCAGCTAATTTGAATGGTAAAGAATTTATGTTACCTATGACTGGGACTTCCCTAGCATCCATTCCTTTGCATATACCTTGCTTGGTGTCCACTTTCAACCCTAAGGCTTCCATTACTTTGAAAGACATTATGGTGTTAGAAGCTCTTGAGTCTATCATGCAATTTTTTAAGGTCTTCCCTTTTATGATTATACTGAGGAAAAATGGGTCAATATCTTCTATAAATGCCACTAAGGAATCATCTAAAAAAATTTGGGGAATCTGGGATATGATACCACTATCGTCTACTTCTAACGGTGTTTGTGGGATAACAGTTTGTTCTACAATAGTATTGTTGTTTCCTATTCCTCCCAACCATGATAAAGCCTTGCTTTTATGCTCTTCAATTCTAAGAAGTTTAGACAAAGGAACTTTTATAGCTATCTGAGACAACATGGATATCATATCAACAGGTTCAACAATAGTGGGTTTTACAAGAGTACTTGGAGTTGAAGTCTTTTGAATAGCAGGCACCACTATTTGTTGGATGGTATCAAGTCCTGATTTCTTTGGTTTCACAACTGCTTTTGTTGTTTCATTTGTTTGAAACTGAACCTTCTTTTTTGGTTTGAATTTCTTAACCTTGTTGTCTTTGATCTTAGGCACATCTATATTGACTTTCTTATTTTCATCATTTATCTTATGGGTGATATCTTTGATGAATACACTGGATGGCTTTCCTACATCATTATTCACTATTCTATTTCTCAAATTGTAGTTACTATGGACTTTGGAAATTATTTCTACTATAATTCTGTCAATCTCCTCTTTGGAGGGCATTCTTAAGCTTTTGTGACCTACATCAGAAGATGTAACACATACCTTATTTTCATCATAACTTTCATCATCTAAAAGCACTTGCTGATGACGTAAATGATAAGCAATTCTCTGACTGGTAATATCATTTTTAGGTTCTTCAGAGTCAGAATCTATAAAATCATCACATATGCTTACCATATTGCTACTTATATCATCATGGCTTTTCTCTTCATTTTCTTCTTTAAGTTGCACACCTTTATTAGAGGCAAATGATTGAGAAACAACACATTAATTAGAAGAATGAGGTGATTGACATACAATGCACCATGGTACATCATCATTCATATTTGTAGTGTTCCTTTGCAGGGGGTCTGGGGTACCCTTATCCTTCACATTTTGTGTCTGGTTGGTGACTGGCTTACCATCTTTCCACTAGGTAGTGTAAGGGTAATTTTGCATTCTAGGTTGCTTGTTGAAACTGCTATTATTCACAGGGGTTCTCTCAGCAACATTTTTCTTATTGAAACTAGTGGGATTCATCTTCTTTAGTAATTCCAAAACCTTGCTTATAGTAGTTTCTTTTGGATTCTTTCCTATGGGAGTTTTATCACCCTCCCTTTTGTTATTGTTCTTGGGATTAAAAAGCTTTGGATCATCCCTCCTACCTAGTTTTCTAGATGCCTTCCTATTATTCTCTATATTTACTGCAACTTTATAGGCATCCCTTAAAGTTTTGGGATCCTTATCCCTCAATTGATAAACCATTTTTCTATCAAAAGCATTGAAATATGTTGTGAGACAAAAATGCTTATTCAACCTCATAACTTGAAATAGTTTGTACATACCTTTTTGGAATCTTACATTGAAGTCAAATGTGGAATCATTTGGGTTTTTCTTGATGTTATTGAATTCATTCAACATGAACCCAACATTGGTATTATCTCCATTTTCTCTTTAAATAATTTCTCCAAGTCACTTCATGAGGTGATACTGTCACTAGGTAGCCTTCTGAACCAATCCCTCACATCCTCAATTAGTGAATGCACAAACAATTTCATTACCATAGCTTCATGTTCAACTTCATAATCATTTAACATATCAATGAAAAATCTCAAATGTTCTTCACTGGTAACAACATTATTCCCAGAAAACTTAACCACTTTGTCTCTTAAATCAAACGATATGGGATGTAGAGCACCAAGGATACCAATAAATGATATTTGTCTATACTTTTCCATGTATACAGGTTTCTTCTGGAAACCAAGAACATTTGAGGTACTCACTATGTTAGCTTGGTTTAGATGAACTATATTTTGAGTTTGTTGATGTTGGCCAAAGGGGAGTTGGGTGCTAATGGTGGATGATGAGGCAGGGGCAGATTGGGAAATTCCTTGAGTTGAGATTATTGGACCACTAGCCAGTGCAGGAGTTACAGATGGGATAGAGAAATTTGGCCATGAAGCCAATACGGAATTAGATTTTATGAATTGGATTTTTCTCCTAGTTTCCATAGCTTGAGCTTCATTCTCAACCTTCTCAAGTTCTTTTGCAAGATCTTCCTTCTCCTTTCTAGCTTTTTCTAGGTCTAGGTCTAATTTTAACATGGGAGGGTTTTACAGATTTTCTTGGTAGAGCTTGAGGTTCATTTATTTGGATTCCTATGGCTTTGCCTTTCCCTTTATCTATAGCTTTTACAGTGGGTTCTACAGGGTCTACTTGAATAGGTTTATAGGTTTGGACTTGGGTAATAACAGGCTCTTGTCTTTAGCTTTAGAGCTTTTCTTGTTCTCGAATCTTAGATCTCAAAGTATCTACATCTCCAAAAACATCATTATAGAGAGTCATAGTTTTTTCTTCAAACTTTTTATTCTGCTCCTTCAAGGTAGCCATTCTTCTCAGCAGAGCATCCCTTTCTATTATGGCATCCAAGGTGGCTTGCTCCTTCTCTTTTTCAAGATGAATGCGTTTAGCTTCTTCCTCAACAACCATTTCTTCAGAAATCCTATCTCAGATTGCACTTCTTTAGGGTCTACAAAAGTAGCCTCTGAATCAACATGATCATCTAGATCTATAAGATTGGGCTCCATGTACATGAGTTCTCTGGGATAAAAAGGATCATCAAACAAACTCCTAAATCCTAGCCTATGGTTCATATCTACTATGAGATCTGGGGTTGGTGAAGCAATTCTTACTGTGGACACATCTTTGTCCTGAAAAACTCTCTCATGTAGTAATGGGGTACTAAAAATGCCTCCTAAGAGTCTTCTAGTTTCAGATTCAGAACTGAGTGAAGAAGACTCTCTCCCTAATATTGTTTGATATTGGGAATTGATGGACACACTACCCCTGGGTTTCTAGGTGGGATTTGGATCTGTCCTTTTCTTATTTTGGTTCTTCCTACCACCTTGGGGTAAATTAGTGTACATCGCTACATCAGGATAGGCTCTCGTGTAAGCTCTTGTGTTCTTTCTCTTTTCATCCATATTCACCTTTTGTTAAAATAAGCACTAGCTTCAAAACCTTGACTGAGTTGCCACCCTATTCTCGGGAAAATACACAATGACAATTATTCTTGACTCCAAGGAAACAACACACAAATAGAAAAAGAAATATCTGACATAGATAGACCAATTACTAAGATCATAAGACTACAACTCTTTGCTTGTTAGATAAGACACCTGGAGAAACTGGATACATCAGTATGTCACTATGGTATTTGGGATATTCTCTCTTTAAATTCTCAAGGCTTGTCACTAAAATATCCTTTTATAACCACAGGAAAAACTTAGATAACCTGACACACATGTACACAATAGGACCAAAGACTCTGCAATACATTTTACAAATATGTTGGACAACTCCCCTGTAGAGTCGCCATTTTTTTTGTGTTTTATAACTACTAAGCAACAAAATGCTCAATACCAAAGTGATATCACTCACACAATCTAAGGATTAGCCAATTCCTATTAACAATTATGTGTGCAAACCATTTGGACCAATCTTCAACAAAACCAGAGGTGGTTTTCTACTCTTTAGTCTCTGTAAATAAAGCTGGGTATACCCAAGGATGATTCAAAACTAGGAAAAACTGTATGAGAATTATTTTAGTTTCATTCTGATTCTCATCTCAAATCCTCACATACATGCATAATTCTTGATAATTTGATAAACACATCCCATATAATAGATCTAGCCAAATTTCTTCTCTAGATCTACATGTGTTCTCAACAATAGTGGCTAACTGAAGCTAAAACATTCCATGCAAACAAGTACTGGCCAACTTTGAAGATCTATAGGAAATAAAAGTAAAATTGATTATAATTTTGCATTTGAAAACCATTTAGGACATATTTCTCTTCCAGCTGAATCAATTTGACTAGTGCCTAATCCATTAGGGCTCAGACTCTACTACAAATCCTTAGATCTAATTTGTTGCCTTACAACAAATATTATCAGCAATTCTTATCAGAATTCATCATTACAAAATACTTCTTAATACTGTAGAAACCTTATCAAATTCATCAAAGATTTTACTTAATCCATTGAACTAATAGCAGTGATGAACATATATACAACCTAACTGGATTGCATTCAATTGCACAAGCCTTTACTCATACAACATCTAGATAACCAAGTAATTAAAAGGACACAAAATTCAAAAAGAACTAATATGGGGACAACTCATAATTTGTATTCATTTTCTTTGAAAATTGTATACATTTATAGTAAAGTCAGAATGACCTTAGGAAGAAACACAGAGATCATTCTATATTCATATATTCTCAGGAACTAACAAAGAAAATACATCATAAACTTGTTCCAAACATTGGACCGAAAGACAGACTAAGTATATTACCTAGAAATAATAAGAATCAGGCCCTTCTCTAGCCTTGGAATCTGACTTATATAGTATGAGATGCAACAAGCTTCAGGCTAAGAGAAAATGACAGGTGTCCTTTACAAGAAATATTTACATACACCTATCACAAGATGACAAAATGAGAGTAATAGAAAGACTTATACATCAAACATTCCTTTTGTGGGTCCATTTCTATTATTCCCTTTGGGAAGACAAAAACAATATGATCAGATTCCTTTAGTGTTTAGGTTCCTTGGGATAGGTGGCCATCAAATGTGACAATGATGAGTCATTTCCTTCTTCCTAAGGATCCTCTTTGTCTTTATCATCAATGGTAGAGGTGGCTTCTACTTTTGTACCATCTTCTTTATCATCATCCTCCACCTCATCATCTCCTTTTGTTTGTTTTGTAGACATGAATTTATCTTTCCACTCATTATAAGCAGTGTCATCTGGCCAACCAAAATTTAGAACCTCCCTTTATACAGTTATTAGAGAATTTGCAATTCCCTCTATATCAACCAAGTCTTTTCTGATGGAGTTGTAGAATATTTACACTTTAACCAACTCCTCAATTGTCATTGCTCATAACAAATGGTCTGTTTCATTTACAACCTTATTTATTCCTTCACAAAAGAGTTCATCTAGTTCACTCTTCCATTCTTCCTTTTCCTTCAGCTTATCAATAGTCTTTAAAGCATAAGGAAACAAATCAAACTTCTCTGTAATATACTAGGAAAAACAAATAATTAATCTTTTTTGAAAAGAATCTTGTTTGTCATCAAAACCTTGCAATTTATTAAGAAAATCAAAGATATGTTCTATTTGATGACATGGTAGTTGAATGATGGATATACACATAATAGTGATATCTCTATTTCTTTTTGTCCATTTCTGCATGAGGGGTCTAAATGTAGTTTCATTTTTCTTCAATTCATCCCTGATAGTTGCAATCCCTGATAACAAATAAAAAAATGATGGCCACTCAATCTTATCTACTAAATACATTATACCCTACCTTATTTTCTTCTCAAACTGATTATTTAGTTCTACATGCAATGCATACAATATATTGTTCTCTTCCTGAAATTCCTCTACAGTGTAGAATGATGGCCTTTTTGAGGTGTCTGGTACTTCAACAATTGGAGTCGACTTGAAAGGTTCAACAGGTGGCCTGAGAGGGTATACACTCCTAGGTCTACTAGATTCTTCTACTTTTCTTTTCTCCAGTACCTTCTCCATTTCGGATACTTTGTTTTCCAATGACTGTATCTGCGTACCCCTTTCCTCATCTGCTTTCAAAACTTCTTCAAACCTAGTATTGTGTTGGGAAAATCTATCTTCTTCCTGGCTAGATACAACACTACCAAATTTTAGCATTTCTGAGGTGATTCCTATTATTTTCTTACTGCTTACCTCACCGACCCTAAAAATTGTCAATGCACCACTATGTTGTGCAGTAGAGATTTCCTGCATTTTGGTCTTGTCTCTTTCTTCCATTGACCTAATAACAAGGGCTTGGTGGTCATCACTAAACTTGACTCCCCTATGAGCCTGCAATATCTCTTCCTCAGTCTTAAACTGGACAACCTTTTATTTCCTTACTAAATCAAAAACTATAGCATTCACTATATCCCATTCAGGAAAAATAAGGACTCCTGACTGTCTAATTATTTGCCTTCCAACCTTAGGGGTAAATTGAGCAAAATCATTCAAAAATTTAGACTTTACCTCTTCTTTAATAATAGAGTCTGATTTATAAGGTTGCTCTGCCTTTATCTTTTCACAAGGCTTCTCAAAATTTCCTATATTTAGCTTCCATAAAAATTGAGCAAATGCCCTAGATTTCACAAAATTTTCATCATTAATAAATTTCTTAGAGGCTTGGGCAACTATTGTGTCAATTTCCTTACCTTGGTAATCAACCATAGTTAAATCCAAGGAAGTTGTAGGTGGTTCTCATGGCTCTCCAGTCTACAAATATGTGGAGGTAATAATTACATCTCCCTCTCCACCAATTTGTCTAAGCTTCTCTCTTAGAGATGTTTCATCATCAATCCTAATTGGAGATTGGCTTGGGGAATATTGCTCCACTTGGGAAGAAGACCCTTGCTCTAATTTTTGTCATTTTGGAGCATTGGCTATAGGTGGACTTTCTGGTCTTGGCCTCTAATTAAGGGGTGCCTGTTGCACACTTTGAACCATCACATAACCTACCCTTCTCTGCAAAGTATACTAACCAGGGGACATCATATTTCTACTATTTATCCTCTTCTACACCTCTGCAGCCTTGTCTAGATAAGCCTTGACATATGCATCCTTCTTCTCATTCATGGCTTGTATTATCACAGCAAAATTATTCATCAATGCCTACATCTTGGCTCCCCAGTATTTCTTTTCTTTGAATGGATCATAATGGGGGTCAAAATTATTCATGAATTCTAGAGTTTTGATAAATACTATCCATTTCTCCTTTCTCAGCTCTTGTTCTTGCAAAGTAAAAACATTTCTAATCACATCCTTTAGATAGTAGACTTGTTGAACCATGCGGGAAGCTTTTATTCTCTCTCTTAAGAGGTCATAGAATCCTTCAGGATCAATAAATTTGGCATGAGACTCTGCCATCTTATATCTATCTATGAACAAATTCAAATGCTTCCACCCTTTCCTTACCAAAACAAAATCATGTGCTATAGTAGCAATTGGAAAAAATGTGCCTTTCTTAGGCAACTCCCTCTCATCTATAGTGCCTATTTGCCATAACAACTCATCTATTCCTATCTTTCGAGGCACATGAAATGGTAGCACATGAGGCTTTCCCAAGAAGCCATATGCTCTTATTACTATTGAAACATTATAGGGAATTATATCCCCCCAATTATGACTAACTAGTAACCCTTTTGCACGGTCCTTGGGTTTGACCAATTCTAACATTGCTTGTGGAATTCTAGGGCTATCTCCTCTCAACAGAAATCTAAGCTTTGATGCAAAAATATGTGAAACCTCACATAACTGGCATTTGTGGCTTTTGAGGTCATATCCACACTCCACAACTATACTGGATTTCTCTCTTCATTTCTAGTTGTTTCCAACTCCATACCCTTGGAGAAGAAGGTAAATCCCTTGTACAAGCATACATGCATAAGAAATGAATATCAACATAATGGTTTGTTCACTTTTCCTCTTGCTATTCCCACCAAACCATTGTGAATTTCCTTTGCAAGGAAGGTAGCAAAATCTAGAATAGTGCTCATCCCAAATTGAAGAGTTTGAGCCATTATGAGGACAGTCGAGCCTAGGATCTGCTCGGCTTCATCCATTCCAAAAATTTTACAAAGAGAAACATACAATGCCTAAGCCCTAGGGTTAAAATGTCTTTTTAGTAATGACTCAGGTGCGCTAGCAGTAATCACAAACAAGGTTCCAACTTTAGCAACATGCTCTTGCAATGGCCCTATCCTCAAGTATATTCTTTGTGTATCATATGTTGCTTTCAAATCATCCATATCAATGATTTCATGTACAATGTGGTTAGGGTTAAGGTCAAAAACTTCACTGAATAGCTGAGGGCAAACCCTAAAAAGATTCACTCTAGAATGATTCTTCACCCAACCCGTAATAGGATCATAATTTTTAACCAGGTTAGTCAATAGATCACTATCAAAGAAAATTGTAGTGATTGTTAATTTTCCAATGTTGAATTCCCAGACATTGCTCATAGGGGTATCTAAATTCCTTTCTGAGAACCATTTTTTTAACAATTGTAAACCTCCCATATATACTTGGGCGTCTCTTACCTAGTTTTCCCTATCATAGAAACCCTTAGCGACAACTACCCTAGGAATTTTAGAAATGAGTTCTCTTCCTTTTGTTATTTCATTTGCTGATAAGGGAAATTGTTCTAGGAAGTCATCATGCACAACCCTCTTTAAGTAATCAGTTTGCCCAGAAAAATCGTTGTGTGGAGGCATCTTTCTAAAAAATTTAAACTCTTATCACAACAAATTCTAGATTTCTTATGGCTACAAGTTACTTACCTGCTAAAGTTTCCCTGATTTCTCTACAATTTTCTTTTCAATTTAGCTAAAACTGTTGTGAAATCCTATGCCCTTTCTTTGGAAATCCTTTTGCTCTAAGAAAATGTACAACTTTGTGATTCAGTAATGGAAATTTTTTATGTTATACCCATGTATTAAGGTTGTACAAAGGAACTCTAAATCAAATTAAATCCTGTAACTGTTACCTCCAATTTGCAACTAGGTTTGAATCCTATCTATAGATTTTCATTAGATCAGACGGCTTTGATTTAAAAGGCAAGAAGCTTTATGGCTTTAAAAACAAGGCTACATGTCACAATACCACTTGCTCGCATTTCTTAAATTTCTTGCACCTTAGAATTGTGGGGAAGCACCGCTCGTTGATCAAGACAAGATCAACAATTAGATCTATTCATATTTGAATAAGGTCCAATCAGCTATACTGGCCAATAGGAAGCCTTTATATGAGTTTGAGCCTTCTGACAACTTCCATGGAAGTGGGTCCCATTTCTTCTTCTAAGCAAGCAGGTGCTTGATGTCATTATTTCCACGTGTCAAAATAGTGCATTCCCACTTTACTTATTGATCGAGCATTTTCTTATTGCGAGATTGCATTAGCCATTGATTTTTGAAAGATTAATGGTGACAGTGATTATACCTTGCAGAGCTTTTGAGTTAAGAATTTAGATGTCATCATGGACACGTGTACACAAGGTGCATACCCACTTGCTTAAACTTCATTCAAGTTCTTAATGCGGGCAAGCATCCCTCGTTGATCAAGATAGGATCAACTGTGTGAAATAATACTGCTTTTTATACTTGCATTGTCCACTTGGGCCAATGAAATGACTACTTTCAATTTGTGTGCTTTGACTGATCTGACTATTGCATTAATTTCTAAAATTTTCCACGCTCACATCATAAGTATATCCAACTAAGCACAAGTGACAGACCACATGGGGTAACTCAGTGTTCTTTTGTAATTTGGCCCCAGTCAGACACACGTCACAAAGGCACAAACCTGCATTCCTTATTTGACTAGTAGCTTCATAATGTGAGATTGCACTAACCCTCGATCTTTGAAATATCTACGGTAGATGACGCTTCACTTCCATCTGGCAGAAAAAATTCTTCAATAGCACATCTGGTAGTACATGTCAGTGATCACTTTACAGTGTGTCACACCGCATCATACAGTTAAAATTTCTCGACCCCACCTTGCCACATGTCGAAGAACCACTTTCCCACAATATTTATCTTTCTTGCAACTTCAAAATGTGAGCATGCCTTGGCCTTTTATCTTTGACAGATCAATGTAGAATTAGGCATTTTAAATACCACATTGGCTGCAGTGATGAATAAAATATCTCTATCCATTCTGACTCATTTGACATTTTCCACGAAATACATCTCATCATCATCTTTGAGAATGACGGGCCCATCTTGTTAGAATATGCCACTTGTCCCATTTTTGTTTCCTCATATTATTTAAATCATGAGCATCTCCTTCTTGTGGGAAAGCAGTAACACTTGATTGAAGTGAAATCAATGGTTGATGCTTCTTGGTGATAAAGGCATATCTCTTTTAGTAACTCAACCAATGATATTGCAGGAAATCTAGAATGTGCATAAAAAGGACTGACAAACCTACAAAAGTTTCAACTAGCTCTAACAATGAAAACTTTTTAAGGTGCACTGAGGGTTGAATGTCAATAGGGGCTATGTGTCGAAAAGGTTCTTGCCTACAATATTTAAAAACCTTGCAGCTCCATATTGCGGGGAAGCCTCAACCCTCAATCTCAAATGGATCTATGATGCTTGAAAGAAATATGACAAGCTTTATAAGGTTTATCAAAAGATTAAAAAGGTCATTCTTACTTAAATAAACCTTTAAGATAGAAATGTCCTACTAAAACTTATTTAAAATGATACATCCTAAGGTTTTCACAAGCTAAGGCCAAACAAGGCAAGGCACAAGGTTATTTGGTGAATTCTTTGCCTAGGGTTTGTTGACCAAATTTCAAAATACTTGGAGTGCACATTTAGGGTTGTGCTACTGAATACAACAAAACAAGGGTGGTGAAAAAATAAGCCAACAAACTCAACATTATTCATTACTCCAAATAATGTAGTATATTTGGAAGATGTAGGAAGTTATCTTAATAGTAAATTTGAATCTATTGGGAGTGAATACATTAACAAGAATATGGAATTAGTTTTCAATCACAACATGATTTTGAAGCCCAAATTTGAATATTTGAAGGAACTAGACCTATTCAAATATCATTTCTACCATGAATTGGATAGAGATCATATTATGTAGGATAGATGATGGAAAACTATGGATGCAAGATAGTGTAACTGATATTTCTACCAACCTTATTCATGAGGTAACTATTCTTAGTAAAAAAGGCAGTGTACCTATAGGTGAGAAAATGGTCAAGAAGAAAGTTGAAAGTTATACCAAAGTAGTGTATAATGGAAAAGCCATGGTGATCAACACCATTGAGCAAGATGATGTAAGATTTCTAAGTAGAATCATTGCCTACTTTGTATGTGCAAGCTCAAAGATTGATGAATTATCAGCCAGATTCATCTATATAGCATATAAGATATGTGTAGAGAAGGAAAAAGTTAACCTCAATGAAATTATGAGAATGCAATTAATTAAGAACCTAGAAAAGATCAAGAGGACTAAGAATAGTGTGTATAGATTTTAGTCACTAATCAATCACATATTCTTTCATGTGCTTAAAGGATTTCCATATTTATTAGTCACATATATAATGAGGAGTGATAGATGTACAATGGAGAAGATCACAGAAGTATGCAGAAGATATCCTATAGATAAGATATTAGATAATGGAAACTTGATAATGAAGACATTTCAAAATGAAATAAGACAAAGATTCCGAATTGCACTTGCAATTGTAGAAAGATTTAAAGAAGACATTTCTATTATGGTTGATACAAATTATACTTATATTCAGGGAGTAGAACCTTAGGAAATATTTCTTGATCCCTTGGGTTATGAATTGAATGATGATATAGAAGTTAGTTATATTAATTTATTGTTGAAATTAGAGAAGGAAAAAAAAGAATACAGATTTGGAGCATATGATGAGATTACCTAGTCAGCTCATTAAACATCCTTGGAAAAGGAATCACACAAACATATAGAATCTATTATGAAGAAAGTTTTATTAGAAGCTGGTATGATTGAGAGTAAGTCTAAGGCAATTAGGAAAACCATGAAATAAGGAATACTAAATGTGAAACCATTGTTAGTATCTATTGCAGAGATATCTTTGAAATAGAGCATTCCATATGCAATAGTGATAGATGTGCAACCTAGTGAGCTAAAGAGAAAATATGAGAGAATAGTAGAAGCAGTGACCACAAAGACAAAAAGGGTCAAGCAACAAGCCATTGGACTAGGCAAGATGTAAACGACACTATTGACAATTGTTGAATCCAACAAAGAAGAAGAAGAAGAACAAGAAGTCAAACACATAGAGAAAGTAACAAAGCAATCAAGAGGAAAATCTCAGCAAACCTGGAAGCCGAAGATAGAAAAGATGAACTCAACTATTGCTAATGAAGGTAACTTTTTTAGATGAACAAAATTTATGATTTGTATATCTATTTTGAAAAAGATCAGATTGATATCTCTACTATGAGATACATTATAGAAAACAATCTAAAATTGAATGATATTGAGGGAATACTAAACCAAAATGTCTATGACAGACTTATTGAGAAGAAGGCACCTGCAAGAGAAGAAGATTTAGAACTTCAGAAGTCTATGCTAAGAACTATTTGCAAGACTGATGATGAAGAAGAGATTAAGAGATTGTTGAGTAATCTTGCACCTTGAGAAATGAAGTAAGACCATTTTTTGTTTATGGTGGGTGAGAAAGATAAATTAAGAAGTGAGACTACAACAAGAACGAGTCAAATGTTGACAGAATCTAAGGGAGCATCTCCACTAGAACCTAGAAACTCAGAAGTGTCAGTGAGAGGTAACACTATGCAGATAAGATTAGACCAAGGTTACCATTTGTAGACACCTAAAAATCCTTTAAAAAAATAAAGCATTTTTATTTTTGGAAAAAATCCCTGATGACATCATCATTTATTAATTAATTAATTAATTAATTAATTAATTAATTTTTATGCCATTAAATCCCTTTATCTTAATTAAAAATATTTAATTAAGAAATCCCTCCCAAAAATGTTTAAATCTTATTTAAACATTATTTCCTTATTTATTAATTAATTAATTAATAAATTGACCAAAAATCCTAAAATAAATAAAAAATTTATTTTTTGCCCAAAACTTGGCCAATTTCCTTAAGACCACTAACCTCTTCCAAAATCTTCTAATCCTTCTTTAATTTTGATTAAAGGCTAATCCCATCATTTGCTACCCCTAATCCCAACTCAAAATATTTAATTAAGATTAAATATTAATCCTCATGTTTATTAAAAAAGTTTTAATAAATATCTCCTCAACCCAAACCCTTGAAATAAATAAAACTTTATTTATTTCCTAAAAATCTAATTTATCCCCATCCTAAGAAGTTCTAGACTCTTCTAGAAAATCTTCATCCTCATCCTAGGAAATTCTAGACTATTCTAGAAAGTCTTTATCCTCGTCCAAAGTCTAGACTCTTCTAGAAGATTTTTTTAAACCTAATCCTAATCCCCTCCTAACCTTGTCACATTCTCTAAACATGGGTTAAAACTTACTAACCCAAGCCAAAGTTAACAACTATCTCCTCCTTCACCCACCCTCATTAAATACCATCCACTTGCCTATCCCTAAGCTAATCTTAAACCATCCTAATCCATCCTCTAATCATTTGCACAAGCCTAAACAAGCTTAAAACCTTCCTAATCAAGTCCAAGTCGAAATTGCTCTCATCACCCTCAAAATATCTCAACCATAAAACTTTATGAAGTCCACTAGGTCATAAATGACTCTTACAAGCCCTTTTATTGCTCTTACAAGTCATTATGAGGGTCTTGATGAAAATTTTATCCCTTGAGCCTCCTTTGTTGACTCATCCTTCCCCTTTCCTCCATCCTCTCACCATGTGAAATGTGTCACTCCTTGATTGGCTATAAGGAAGCACAATCCATGTGCTCTCCTCTCATGCAATCTGAGCCCTCCATAAGCTTTTTCCCATCCTTGCATCTTAGCCCTCAATCCCTCAAGCCTCTTGCCTATAAATTGGATCCTTCCCCTTTGCAAAATAACACAATCCATGAAGTAAAGTTATAATGCTATTTTGAGAACCAAATCCATACTAAATCCATCTATCCACACCAAAAATCCACAATCATCCATTGAAGCCTTTGGAAGCATATTGAGCATACATCCTATCCATTTAGACAAAGCTACTCAACAAGAGAGCTTCTCATTGAGAGAGCCCATTAATGGCTCATATTCTCAATTGAGAGTTCATCTTAGTCTATCTTGAAGTTTATGAATTTTTTTTAGTTTGTAGAAGCTTTATTTAAATTTGGTTTCTATTAGCATACTAACATTGCTCATATACATTTTGGCACGCCTGGTGGGACCCCGCATCGGTCATCTTCATTAGCTTTTTTAGGCAAGTTTTGTATGTCATTTGCTGATTTTGGCCAATTTTACTTGTTTTTGTGATTGGTAGGATTGTATAAATTGGTTTTGTAGGTCCACATGAGCATGAAGAAGAAAAAGGAACTCATAATCTATCTCATAGTGTTTGCAGATTTTTCAAGCTTATAGGTGGACAAAGAACTTGAAATTCTTCTTCCTCTTCTTGTCTATATTCTTCTTATTCCATCTACTTCTTCTTCTTCTTCTTGTGGGAGATCTTGGCCATTTTTTTTTTAAGGAAGCAAAATCATACACACTTCTTTTTAGTGCTTAAAATGAACCCCCAAATCATACTTAAATCCATTGAAAAATTAAAAATTTGCAAAAACGAAAAAATCTTTTAACAAGTGAAACTAAACCAATCTAATCATTTGCATCCTTGCAACATCAAGGTTTTAGATGCATTCATGCAAAATTAGGAACACTTCATTTTTGGGAATTTAAAAAGAACTTCAAGTTTCCATTTCAAAAAGTTCAAAATCAACACTAAGTGCACACTAAAGTTCTTTTAAAAAATCTCATGAAAACTAAGAGTCCTAAATGGTTGCCAAAAATTGTCCTAAAAGCTTTGTTATTTGTTCCAAACAAATGTCTTATTGCAAAATCTTGAATGTTTCTTAGGTTTTTCATGCATCAAAACAATCTAGGAATATCATTTTTGGGCTTAAAATATGCAAACTAGAACACAAAATCTTGAATGGAAACCAAAGTCCAAAGAGTCATTTTCACTTTTGAGTCCAAAAACAATCTTGAATGATCTAAGGTTAAAACAAAGCACTTCAAAGTTCTTAAAACAACACACAAAATCTCAATCTTGAATGCTCAAAGGAAAAAACTTGAATGTTTAATCACTTGTCTTTGAATGCATGTTGCTAAAATCACTCTTGAGTGCCATGGATTAAAATCAAGTTTTTTTTTTTTATTAATGCATGATTAAAACAACAAATCCAATCTTGAATGCCATAGATCAAATAATCATCTTTTGGAGCATAAAAAGAATCTACATTTTTTTAATCTTTTAAGTTATAAAAACAAATAAAAATGCTTTGAGTGAGTTTGTCGTTGGACTCACCCTCTTTAATCACCCATAAATTTAACCATTGGTTGCAATCTTAGTGCCATTTATGGGGATGGGTCCACCTAAGAGGGTGTTAAGTGCTCCACGCAGATCAAACTTCACTTACTTGTATTTTTATTAGTTTTTCTAACTTAGAAAATTCCTTGAATTCATATGATTTATGTGCAATTCTCACCTCTGTTGAATCCACCAAGGAGAGAAGGACAATTTTTTTTTTTGATAGTTTTTGGATAGATTTTGACATTTTGACCTTTTTCATTGATGTCAAAGGGGGAGAAGTACATTTAAGGGAGAGATACAATAGGTAAAAAGGATTGTAAAGTATATCATAAGGGGGAGCATATGTAAAGATGGATAAATTGTAATAGATGTAGTATAGATGTATTTTTGTCAAAGTTTTTGATTACTTAGCCAATTTTTCCTATTTTGTTGCCATCAATGCAAAAGGGAGAGATTGTTGACAATTGGATAAAGGAGATATGTAATTTTTGTCATTTATGGGAACACATTATGTACATGCTTACAATAAACCTCATAAATAAAGATACTTAGCTTTTGATAATTAGAAAATTGTCTAAGTATAGAATTTGGTATACATCACTATATTGTTTTGTTTATAACTTGTTGCTAATGTCATATTATGACTAGCGAAGTTAGATGGATATAGTACACATGTTGGTGATGAAGTGTATAACCTCAAAAGTTAGTATGGATTGTACAAAACAAATATATTCATGTTTTAATGAAATAGGACAATGAAATTGAAGGAAAGGGTTATTTTGTTTACAAAATAATTACTTGTCCAATTAGGTCCAACATCCTAGATGTTTACTCTAAGTTTGAAAAATGTATTATGGTCTTAGCTGACCTAGAAACAATTTGTGGCAAAGCATGGCATTTATGCAAAGGACAACTTGCGATGAGATGTGGGGATTATATATGCTAATTGTAATGTTGAACAATTGTATGCAAACTATTGTAAGAGCGATATATGTGAAGTTTTGTGAAAGCTATTTTGTGATATAAGATTGAGTTGAAGATCAGAGATCAATTGAGAAAGAAGTTAAAATACCTATATTCTAGAATTCTCATTACTTGCTTAGGTAGTGAGCTCTCTTTGTAATTGGAAGTGCATGTTTGGGCAGTGGGTTCATCTTACATCTACTATAATACAACTCCTAACAAGGTTGGAATCTCCTAATAGGGATTCAAAGTTTCCTAATAGAGACTCCTTATATTGAATTTTCTCACTGACTCCTAACAAGGTCCATCCTCTAACAAGGAACTTATATATCAGTATATTACCTAGTAGGCATAATCCCCACTCGGGTTTTCCCTTGGCTAGGGTTTTTGTAGTTAACAAAATATGGTGTTATGAGTTATCTTTGTGCATTGTTACTATTGTTGTTCAAAATTACTTCATTACTTTGTTATATATGGTTTAAATTAAGAAATAATATCTAGTTGGTGACTAAAGTTTCTAGATTATTGATTCAACCCCCCTCAGTAATCCCTATTTCTAACAATGGTTCCCCACCCCTACTTTGATAACATCATGATAGTCCAACACCTTGTGGAAAGTGAGTTAATTCCTAATGCGACCATCAAAGATCATTGAATGAACTTCATAGATGACTATGCTTTTCTAATGAAGAACTATTGTAGGATGAGTCTACAACTTGCAAAAAGGACACTCAATTTGAGTATACCCCTAAAAGTGTGGAATAATGATAATTGTGATGCATTCGACCTTCTTTATAATAGGGACAAAATATTTGAGAACCCCATAATGAATACAAAGATTGGTAGAGAGAATGATGACATTCAACACTAGGAAAGGCATGCCATCCAACTTACAAAGGATAGGGTTAAGAAGCCTTTCTACTTGTTTCCATTCCCTAATGTTCCATCCTTACAAGCACCAGAAAGGCCCAAGAAGGGTAAAGGGAGTATGGTCACACTTCCTACATACCAAGAGAAGTCCCTAGGTAGGTCATAGAATATGAAAAAGAAAAAGAAAAAGATGACATACTTCCATAGTGATAGAGTAAAAGGGAAGAAGAAGAGGCTCAACCTAAAGAGACTCATCTTGAAGATGCCCTAATGTAGACATAAGAATCCTTGTTAGTGCCAAAGAAGGATAGGACTACAATAGTGGTGGTCAAGGTGAAGAAGAGGAAATTTGAGAAAAAAAGAACTCCTTCACTCTAAATGCTTAAAACCATACTCAATGGAGAGGGTGAAGAATAGGAGGAAGGAATAGAGTATTCTCCCCTAAACAAGAGAAATTTAATAGCAAGGGCCACCAAAGAGGAAAGTAGTAGTGCAACATAGACATCACCATATATTCAAGAACAACCAATTTATGTTGAAGAGTCCACCGATCATGATCCTAAAGGGTGGACCAAGTCTATAGAGGGAGATGGGTAGGATGTGTTTGTACTTTTGGACTTTGGTTTATGCCCATAGGGACTCATTTGGAGGGAGGTAAAATAAAGAACACACTGCATAGGGAATTAATAGGCTAGGATTGGAATCAACTACCTCCAATCCCACAAGGGCCATTGGGAACACCTCCTCCACCTCTAGGGAATCCACTTTCATTTCCTTCTCCACCAATATAGGAAGCCACTCCATTTACTTCTCCAATCATAGAGTCTAAAACTCAAATGGTAGGAGGGGATGACTTCATAGTCTAAGGGAAAGGGAAGATCATTAGAGAGAGAATATATTCCACCCATAGTAGAGTCAGAACCTTCTCCTCTAAGAGCTCTAATGGCTATTATGGTAGTGGAGCCATTGAGAGTAGAGAAGACCCTAGAGAGGAGTGATAACAGAAATGGGATAGCTTTAGATATGACCTCAACATCGAGCTAGTAAATGTCTCCTATAGGCACTACTCTACCATGGTTGAAATGAGAAGTTTCAATTTATCAAAGGAGGTATGTGGAGTATACCAAGGAAGAAGGATTAAAGGAATTGATGGAGGTAGTATGGGAATTGACATGCATCCAAGGGGATCCTAAGCAATTGGCCTTTATAATGAAGAACTAGAATAGTAATTTAATGACACATATTGTTATTCCTCCTCCCCAAAAGGATATAGAAAAAATCTCCCCTAAGGGTTACCAAATAAGAAAAAGGTATTAGGGAATGCCACTAGAGATATGATCAAAGGTTTGACTACCATGGGCTCAAACCAAGTGTTCCATCCCATGGATCTAGATTAGGAAAAAGAATTGATGTTGATGAAACATAATAATTTGTGAGAGTATGTGAAGGAGATAGTAGGTCCCATGGACCTTGATCATCCTTAGGTTAATTTAGTGGTTTCCTTCAAAATATGAGCTCCACAGCTAGGACCGAGTGATTTATTTTTTGATGCAAGTAAGAGATGACATCATAGTTTTGAGGATGGTGATTACAGATAATTGAGGCAAACATGAACCTATTGCATAGTATCTAGAAGAATCCTAAAAAGTTTTTTATAGTGGTTGACCAAGATTTTGGGTTGATGGATGGAGTGGTCACTTGGACCAACAAATTCAAAGCATTGAAGACCATTAAGGATCAAACATGCCAAATGCTATTAGATGTATATTTGGTGGATAAATTAGAGAAAAAAAATTATTGGATAGAAAATATAGTGACTAGTAATGGGGTTATGGTCAAGGTATATGAAGAAAAGGACCCTAGATCAATTTTTGGAAGCATAAAAATATTACAACACTTGTAGCTTGGAGATTTTTGGAGACAACTCTGGTCATAATTGTGCTCAGTTGAAGCAGTTGCATAGTAATTTTGAGCATCATTTGAAGAAGTGTTCTTTGAGGATGATGTTAGAATCATCTTCAAGAATGAAGAGGCACTAAAAGGGATGGACTCCAGGATGGAATGTTTTTCAAAAATTAGGAAAGAGGTCATTAAATATGATTGGGAAGTAAGGACTAAGTTTGAATCTCTAGACTTGTTAGGTAATCAAGAGATTACTATCATTATCCAAAATTTTAAAGTGGTGAATCCAAACATATTTATGGTAGAAGCACTTGAAAAGCTAGATGTTGGAAACTAAAATTTTGATACTTAGACATCTTTTTCTAGTTTTGGTCATGTCACCTTTGGAGGTGCATAGGTGCACTAGTGCAAAGGTGTGTCATTTTGCAAGGTACACAATTCTGCCAAAAGTTTTGGATCAATTATGGTTGCATTAATAGTTAATTGGAAGTTTTATGTTTCAAGCATTTCATGAACTAAAAATGCATTTTGGTGGCAATTTAACTTGTAGAGACTCATAGTGAAGCTTAAGCTTGAATCCAAAGAAGTGTGAGAGACTCCTAGATCATTCCAAGATTTCTCTCTTCTTATCTTCTTCTTCCTGAGGAGTGTTTGGGTCATGTAAAGGTCCGTGGACCATTTAATTAATCAAATAAAGAATAAAAACCTACTTAGCACCAAGTTAGGAGTTTATTTGTACAAAATTTTCTTAAAATTAGTATTTTCCAACAGGCTTTTTGCAACAAATAAATCCATAGAACAATAAATTGCATTAAGGATGGGGTTTCCTATTAATATAGAGATGTAATATGTATTCAAGGCCGATATTTCGATGCTACAAAATATTCTATTTGTGCTCTCCTTTTGTGTATTGTGTTTCTTATTGAAATTTGCATTTTCTTTTCGAATTTATGTTCATGAATAGTGATAGAGATAAAGGTGTTATCATTTTTAATGCCTGTGTGACCTATTGGTTTTGGTGTTTTTCATTTGTTGATAAATTTCTCTATTATGATGAATTGGAGAAAGGATCACCTTAGAGTTCTTTCTGACACCTTCTATTGCTACATAGTTTGATGAGTTGTGGAACATCTCACTTTGTACTAATTATATTTGATGATTGTATCAGTAGAGTTAAGGACACACTGCTCCTAATTTCATTGGTTTATTCTTTATCTCTTTCAAAAATTTACTTTACAGTCGCATTGTTACTCCAACTTATGTCCATTAGGAATCTCATTTTCAGCAATCTCCTTTAATTTTTTGTTACCCTACCTCTATCATTTTCTATTTGAACACATGGTTAGAATAGGAAATCATATAGTGGAATTTATAGAAATTTCATTCATCATTAAAATAAAACAAAAAACAAAAAGTACATTGATCAGTAGCTGCATTTCTTCAAAGTTTTATAGGAATTAAAAATACCAGCAAAGGTCTCCTTGTAAACATTCAAATTAATCTTAAATTGAGTTATCTAGTAGTTAAAAAAATTCTAGAACCTTGGAGTAGGTCAATTTGATTATATTTTAAAGAGATAAATTCATAAGTATTTCTGTCATTGTCTCCCTATAAAATCAATGCCAAAAATTATTAGTGCTAGATAGAGGGCAATTTTTTTTGATTTTCTATGTTTGAAGTTTCACAATCACTAAGGTGTAGAGGTGCACTTGTGCACAAATGAAAATGTGTGCAACCATGCTTCCCTAAAGGTGCACAAACTAGAAAATTTTGATCCATCATTTTTCATTTAGAGAGCATTGAGGTCTTCACCCAAAAAATGTGAGTTCCTATAACTTAACCATTTCTATAAGCCTTACAATGACAAAGGGATACCAAAGATCCTACTATTAATATGAAAAATTACATCATCATCATCCCACTCACATTCTATTAATTCCATTTATGTCATTTCACAAAACCATTACCAACAATAAAGTCATCTACAACTACTTCCACTCATGACTTTCTTTACGAGTGCACAAGATTCACCATTCAAATTACAAAGTCCACTTCATGACCTCCACAAGAATCCTAATTTTTTTTATCCAAAGTTCATCTACAATGAGATCCAACAAATAGAGGACCACATAAAGTTCTTCATAGAGATATGCATGAAAAAGAAAATTCAGTATGAAGACATAGTGCTCCACTTGTTCCCATACACTTTGGGGGAAATTTCATTTAAGTAGTGTGTAAATTTACCGCTGGCATCCATCACAACATCGACATTTTTTGAGAAATTGTTCTTGGACTAATTCAAAACATTCATCAATCTAGCTATCTTGCATCACTAGTTTTTTCTTATCAAGGGGGACTAAATAGAAGTCATCTCTCAATTTAACCATCATTTTTACTTGACCTACCAAAGATTGGAGCCCTATTATAGTGTACTGCTAGGAGCTGCAATAAAAATTTATTTGAACTCCATGAATCAACTCACCTTTATTTTCCTATGGAGACTTCTTGCTATAGATATTGACACACTGGAAAAGGTCTTCAAAGAGGTGGTTACCTTCACCAAATAGGATAATCCTAATGGTGGATGGAGTATGGTGATTCTCGCTAACACTGCTACAATGGTAACACTTTAGTCCATAGGAGAATAAATAGCACCCAATCAATTTCCCTCACTAAATCCTATATCATTATAACAAGTTCCTCCAGTCTCAGCCCTTGCCATAACTTATCTAGTGTATGAGCCTCTAAAGGAAGTATTTTTCAAAAAAAAGATAACACCAATCACTAGAGATGAAAATGGTATGAAAGCTAAAAAAGAGCATATGAAGAAGACCTCATCCCAAATAAAAAATGAACTCACTCATCTATGATTATCAATGGGAAAAATTAACAATTTCAAATGGAATAATGTAGCCCCAAACAATAAAAATTATGGGAAAAACTAGTTAAAGGACTTGAATTTATATAGGAATAATACATATAGAATTAAATTTAACTAATTAGATCATATCAATGGGCTTCCTGAGCACAACTCATAGTTGAACACTCTCCCAAACAATAAAAGTATCCTAGCTAGCAATAATAATGTTCAGTTCTTCAAAATCAGGATGGTGGCCAAAACTAACATGATGCTACTTGAAATAATGATTTAGAATAACTGGAGGGGGGGTGAATTAGTTATCATTTGGTGTAGATGTACCAATTGAACTCTTAAACACTTTAAATAGCTCAAATCTAAACATTTGATAGCTTAGTCTCTATAGAAGATAATTAGAAACATAAACTAGTTGTCCACTATCCTAATAATAGAAAGCATGCAGAATGTAAAACATTATAAATACCATCAACATAAATATGACACTAGGATTTAACATGGAAACCCAATTTGAGAAAAATCACCACTAACATGTCACCAATTTTGCACTCTTCTGAAGCAAGCTCTGTTAGGAACGAACTTTGTTAAAGGTTACATAACACACTATAAAATGTGACCTTGTTAAAGGATTTAATCACCTGTTAAAAGTGGCCTTATAAGAGGACTTTAGAACATTCAATTATAATGTCACCTTGATTAAAGGATTTATATATGACTGTTAGGTCAACCTTGATTAAAGGATTTCAAAGTGATACAATGGTTAGAAAGAAATAGTAGGTTGATCTAACAAATACAACTTAGTTTGTAAATACAAATCATAGTTTAGTTCACATTCTTATCCATTGACTAGACTCCATTGTCATCTCTATCTTTGATCTACTTGGCAACCCTTCAAGAAATCATACTTCACCTCCTCACAACTCTTCTCAGCCTCCTGCTCAAGTTCACCAATCAATACCATCAACAACTGCTCCAACCTTGATTAGGTCTTTTCCATCTCCACTAACCTCTATAATTTTAGCCCCTTTACCTCCTCAAAAAGGTAATTCTAATCTTTTTCCACTTAAACATCATTTTATATCTTAGGGTTTTGATAAGATTCAACACATACAATGAAATTGTCCACCTTAGTTTCTACAAAGTTCTCTTTAAATCAAGTCTTTGATTTCTCACCAAACCCTATCCTTGCATTGAAATAATCTAGCTCATCAATTGTTATCCTCAACACACTTTACAAAATCCAAGAAATCAACTATTTAATTTCCTCATAATCTATAAAATGTTGTCCCTTAGCCAACATTATTTTCTAACACTCAATCATCATTGGATTACTTGGTCACTAATAACTATTTTTTCCAATATATTTACTGATGCTCGGTCAATACCAATTCTTGACAAATACTATATTTTTTCTCGGCTTCTACTAGCCCTCGATCAATACTAGCATCACTCTTCTTAAACTTTGAGTTCCTTAATATTCTTCTCTTTTTCTTAGTCAATTATATACATTTGGTAATTCTTTGATCACTTCTTCTAGGATTTATTACAACTACCTTCTTGAATTGTATTATAATTGAAAAATCACTTTATTTTGTCAAAGTCCAATTGATCAAGTGCCCATTTTAGTTTTTCATAACTCAACCTTTCCTCTAGGTTCTTTTATATTATCTATTCTCTCAAATCCTCTTCATCATTCAACTTGATATAGAACTATACTCATATAGAAAACTGTCTTGCTAATAAGCTTTGTAATCAATGACAACATAACAATTGTTCCAATTGTAGTTTCCAACAATCTCCCTCTTTGACATTGATGAAAATGCCTCTAGTCACCATGCAATCACACATGTAATGCATAGAGAATCTCCCTGTGCATCTAGTAACAAACCTTCATTAATATCCTTAGTTTCATTCTAGTTCTCATCCATGCAACTCATGAATATGAACTCCCTCTTTAATTGGCATCTTCTAAACTTATGAGCTCATTGATTGTTTGACAGCATCTCTTACTGATTCATTACTTTTATTGTACTCTCCCTCTTTGAAACATAAGAATATTTTCCTTTAGGATATGAAAATTGAATCTTTCCCTCTTTCCTGATCTATATGGTATTTCCATTCTCTCCCAAACTCCATCTTTCTCATACATCTTCACCATGTACATATATTCTTGTCATTATTTTGTGAATTTCATTCATCATTTTTCATCTTGGCTTATTACTCATATATCATTTTGTTCTTTTCTCTCTACTACTTTAGGTGACTCCTAAAGTATGATTTTCTACATCAAGTTGTAAGATAATATGATCAACACATTTGATGTAGTGCTCCATATTAGCTTAAATATACTTAGCTAGGGGAATCAAACCTACTTTACCTCTTAGAAACTCATGTGCATACTTAGGTAATGCCTTGGTGAAAATATCAACTATTTTCTCCTTAGTGTTCACATATTCCAATCTCACTTCTTTATCTTGAATCAACTCTCTCAAGTAATGATACGTGATAGAAATATGCTTGGTATTGGTTTGCATCATAGGGTTCTTTGATATATTTATAGTACTTGTATTGTCACAATAGATAACAAAAGGATCAATGATTTCTTCATTTATTCCTTTCAAGAATTGCTTCACCCACATAATGTTTGAACAATTTACTACTACTACTACATATTCAACTTTTGTTATTGATTATGAAATGTAGTTCTACTTCTTTCTTGTCTAAGGAACTAGTCTTTTACCTAAAAAGAAAGCTCCACCACTTGTATTTTTTTTGTCATACACATTGCTTGCCTAATCAGCATTTGTATACACTTTCAGTCTAAACTCATTATTCTTCTTATAATATAGACCATATTCCTCTATTCCTTCAGATATCTTAATATTATTTTCATTTCCATCATGTGATTTTCTTTAGGATTTGTAGAAAATTTTGCAACAATCCCAACTAGTAGTGCAATATCAAGTCTACTTTGAACAATATATTGCAATTTTTCAATCATTGATCTATACAATTTCTGGTTCACATTAGTAGAATCATTAATCTTAGGTAGCCTATTTCCTATAGCCATTGGTGTGCTGACTAGTCTTTGTTGGAATTTTTTAGAATTACTAAGGGTGGGTTGGGGGGGGGGGTGTGAATCAGTTATTCAAGGTCTAGATGTTCAAATAGAATTTTCACAATTTAGTGAACCCATAAAACATTCTTAACCATGCATGCATTCATTGTGTGTAAACTAAAATTGATATGTTACTATCAAATAAAATTGTAAAAATGTAAAAGCATGAAACACAACACATCCATCAACACATTTGACACAATGATTTAATGTGGAGACCCAATTTGGGAAAAACCACCAATAACATGCTACTCCTTTTTCAATCTTCTGAAGTTATGCCTTGTTAAAGGCCAACCCTGCTAAAGATTATGATACACACTATTAATGACATAGGAAAAGGGTGAATAACTAGGGCCAAAGGGTCACCCAACTATCCAAACCACCTTGCAAGAGTTAACACAACAGAAGAAAACCAAAGAACAACAACCAAAGGAGGAAAAAGAGCAAAATTTTTTTATTGATTCATCAAAATATCTTCATACATGCCCAGCTATAAGGCCTTCTAGGTTACGGCCAAATACAAATACATTCACATTCCATGATAGAACAATAAATTCACACTTTAGTTCTGCTCTCTAATGCTCTTCCAAAAACTTACCTAACTCTAAGCCTAAACACTCTATATATACTTGCCAAAATGACTTAAAGATTATTCTAGAACATCGCATAAGAGGAAGGTTGACCCAACAATGGTCTAGACACATCACAAGAAAAGATCTTAACATAAATGTCATGATCAAAATAAATCTTTTAAGTCATCTCATAAAAATCACATCCAAATGCTGACACTGGGCATACACTGGGTAACTCGACACATGAAGGAATTGCTAGGCACATGAAGGAATTGCTACAGTAACTCAACACATGAAGGAGTTGCTATGCACATGAAGGAATTGCTAGGAACATGAAGGAATTGCTATAGTAACTAGGCACATGAAGGAATTGCTAGGCAGATGAAGGAATTGCTATAGTAACTAGGCACCAACTTGGAAAATGAACAAAAATGAGTAGGATAACAAGCCAACTTAGGATGCTCCTGCATCAAACGACCAAGGTTGAAAGAAATGATTCTCTTGAATAATTGAGATGTCACAACTTGAGCTGAATCCAACTCAAATTGAGAAATCTATGAAGCATCTTCAATAGGTTTGTTTTTCCACTTCACCAAATATTTATTGTAATCTTTTCCTCTTGTGCTCTTGCCAACTCTCTAATCCAATATCTGTTCAACTTCTTCAATCTTCTTCTTAGGATAATCATCTGATACAATAACTTCATCCTCTGACTCATGATACTTATACAAATCAAAAATATTGAATATAGGAGATATATCCATGTCATCCAGTAACTCAACTTGATAAGCATTACCACTCTAAAACTTCTTCAAGATCTTACAAGGTCCACATTTCTTCATCTTCAACTTACTGTATGTTCCAATTGGGAATCTTCCTTTCTTCAGATGAACCATAACTTCATCATCAACTTGAAAATCATGGTGTCTTTTAGACTGATCAACATTCTCCTTATACATTTGAATACTTTGTTCCAACCTCAATTTCTCTTCCTTATGCAAAGACTCCATAAAATCAGAAAATTCTTGTCTTGTAGTGCTTCTCTTTTCTTCACTAGCAACATCTCTTAAATCTAATATACCTTTGGGATGCATTCTAGAAACAATCTCAAAAGGTGTCTTCCTTGTACTCCTATTCATAGAATTCTTATATGCAAACTCAACTTGTGCCAATACCATCTCTTAGTTACTTGGCTTATTCCCAACTAAACATCTCAACAAATTACCTAAACTTCTATTCACAACCTCTATCTATCCATCTATCTATGAATGGAATTTAGATCTAAACTTCAACTTTGTACCCATCTTCTTCTACAAAGTCTTCCAAAAATAACCAACAAACTTACTATCTCTGTCAAAAATAATACTTCTTGGTATTCCATGCAATCTCACAATATCTTTAAAAAAAAGTTCAGTAACATGCTCAACATTTGATGTCTTCTTACATGGTATAAAATGAGCCATCTTAGAAAATCTATCCACTACCACAAATATGGAATCATACTCTTTCATTGTCTTAGGCAATCCAAGAACAAAATCCATACTGATGTTAGTCCAAGGATTTTCAGGAATAGTAATAGGTGTATACAAACCAATATTTTGACTCACCCCTTTTGCAACTTGAAAAAATCCACCACTCTTTACAAATTTCTGAACATCCTTATACATTTTTGGCCAATAATACTTCTCTTTTAGCAAACTCAATGTCCTCTCAATTCCAAAATGTCCATCTAATCCACCACTATGCTTTCCCTTAATTAGATTCAACCTCATAGAGCTTCTAGGAATACACAACTGAATACCTTTGAACAACATACCTTCTTGAATGAAATAATCATCATACTTACTTATATGATCTGTCAGATTTGGTGCTCTGCACTCTCTCCATGTCTTAGAAAAATGAGGATCTTAACATCATACAACTCTTTCATTTCATCAAAACCAAGAATTTCAAGCTTCATTTTAGTCAATAAAGAATGTCTTCTACTAAATGAATCAACAACTCTATTAGTAACTCCACTCTTATCCTTGATCACAAATGTAAAACTTTGCAAGTACTCAACCCACTTCATATGTCTTTGATTGAATTTATGTTCAATTCCCAAGTATTGTAAAGCTTTATGATCAGTATACAATACAAACTCTTTAGGAATCAAATAATGTCTCCACTTCTTCAATTCTTTCACAATAGCATAAAATTATTGATCATACACAAAATATTTCCTTATAGCATCATTCAAATTTTCACTAAAGAAAGCAATGGATTTACCTTCTTGACTTAATTGAGCTCCTATTGCATTACCACTTGAATCACATTCAACTTGAAATACTTTGTTGAAATTAGGCAAAGCCAATATAGGTAATTTAGCAAGCATTTGTTTCAAAGTCTCAAAATTCTTATCAGCTCCATGTGTCCACTTGAATTCCTTTTTATCTCCCCTCATTGTCTCAGTCATAGCACTACAAATAGCACTGAAATTCTTTATAAATTTTCTATAAAAACTAGTGAAACCATGAAATTTTCTTACCTGACCCACATTCTCAAGTGTAGACCACTCCAAAATTGCATTAACCTTCTCAAAATCCATCTTCAAACCATTAGTTGAAATCAAAAATCAAAAATACATAATTTCCTCTTGCATGAGAGAACACTTTTTCAGATTAATCACCAACTTTTCCTCCTTCAACCTCTGCAATACTTGTCTAATATGCTCAAGATGTTATTCCTTAGTCTTATTGAATATCAAAATATCATCCAAATAAACAATCAAAAACTTACCCAAAAATCTCTTTAGAACTTGATTCAACAACTTCATGAATGTACTAGGTGCATTAGTCAAACCAAAAGGTATAACTAACCATTCATGCAAACCATCTTTTGTCTTGAAAGCTATCTTCCATTCATCACCTTCTCTAATTCTGATATGATGATAGCCACTCTTCAAATCAATCTTGGTAAAATACTTTTCTCCGCTCAAACAATCCATTATGTCATCCATCCTTGGCATAGGAAACCTATATTTCACTATGATCTTGTTACTAGCTCTGGAATCAGTACACATTCTCCATTCTCCATTCTTTTTAGGTGCTAATACAATAGGTAAAGCATGTGGACCCAAGCTTTCTTTGATCAAACCTTTCTGCAACAACTCATACTCATGTCTATTAAGTTCTTCATTCTCTGTAGGTGTCAATCTATATGGTGCTTTCTTTGAAAAGATAGCTCTAGGAATTAGATCCATACAATGACTTATACTTCTTATTGGAGATAAACCATCAAGAATGTCATCAGTAATAATATCTTTGTACCCATTAAGAAATTTTGCAATTTCTACCACACTTTGTCATTACCAACTTCTGCTACTCAATCATTACTACCAACACACACTCCTCTAGGAACTATGGCAAAATAGACTTGATTCTTCTTCACTTCGTTTTCAAATTTTTTCCCATTAACCATGCAAACTTTTATTGTAGTGCAACTAACCTCATCTGGACTTTCAATCAAAGGAAAAAATGTTTGTTTCTTCCCATTTACCCAAAGAGTATATTGATTCAATCTTCGATCATGTACAACATATCTATCATATTACCAAGGTCTACCCAAAAAAATATGACAACAATTCATGGGCATAAAATCCAACAAAACTTTATCAAAGTAATGTCCAATATTGAACTTCATAAGGCATTGTTCACTTACCAATATCTTATGCTCATCTTTGATCCATGAAACATGATAGGGTTTAGGATGTTTTAGCCTCTGCAATTGTACCTTTGTAACCAGCTCTTCTGATGCCAAATTTGTAGAACTTCCACTATCAATGATCACTTTGCAGCATTTTCTAGCCATCTTACATCTTGTCTTGAAAAGACTTCTCGTTAAAATAGGTTCCTCATTACTTCCCTTATTACAAAAGGTTCTTCTCACCATTAGATTTTCTCTAGCCTTAGGTCCACTTGGAGAACCCTCATCACCTCCTTGAATCACAACATTTCTATTACTTTGCCCACTTTTAGAGGATCTACATTCAAAAGATCTGTGTCCCTCTTTAGCACATCTAAAACAATTACCATGAAATCCACCTCTAGAATTAGAATTAGCTCTTCCTCAGTAAGAATTAGTGCCTCCTTGGTAAGAATTACCACTTTTCCATTCAGTCTTGTCTTTGTCATCATTCTTCCATTCAAATTTTCCTTTATCCTGCATAAAATTCTCAGATCTGCCACCTTCACCATAAGGTCTACCTTTGCCTCTCTACAATCTACCTCTTGTACCTCTTTGTCTTTGTTCATGCTTTTTTGTTAAGATCTCCTTAGCTTTCAAGGCATATTGATATGCTTCTTCTACACTTTCCAACTTCACAAAACTTATTTCATCTTTTATTCTAGATCTCAATCCATTAATGTACCTTACAATTTTCTCAACATCATCATCCACATGTCCAGATCTGATGTCCAATCTATAGAACTCCTCAATATATTCTTTCATAGTCATGTCTTTTTGTTTCAAAATTTTCATCTTTTTCAACAAGCTAACTTGGTAATTAGCAGGGACGAATTTTTTCTTTACCTTGTTCACCATCTTGGGCCATGTTCTGATCTTCTCCTTTCCTCTCCTTTGTCTATTAGTTTTAAAGTTCTCCCACTACAATGATGCATGACCTTTCAACCTAGTGACTGTAATCTTCACCTTTCTATTATTAGGAGTGTTTTCATACTCAAAGAACTTCTCCATATCAAAGATCCAATCCAACATAGCATTGGTATCCAATTTTCCATCATAAGGAAAAACTTCTACAACAGGCTTCAAAGTTTCCCTAGACAACACTCGCAAATATTTTTCCTCATCTTGATCTTCTTCAGGTTTTGTATTATGGTTTGGTGCTACTACTTCATCATCACTTACATCATGAAGAGGTGCTCCTCTCCTCTGGTCTATCTCCATAGCATCTAGTCTGGCTCCAATTTGTCTCAAATGATCCAATATAACATCATTGACATTTCTTCTACCATAAACCATCTTTACAAATCTGGTTCCTGCAAGATCGTAACCCTCTACAAGTTATAGGTCAAATCTACAAATCTGACACCATACAACCAAATCCAAATAAGGGTTCTACATGATCAAATCTCTACAAGGATGAACCTGAAGCTCTAATACCAACTGACACAGGCAAAGGGTGAATAACTAGGGCCAAAGGCTCACCCAGCTATCCAAACCACCCTGCAAGAGTTAACACAATAGAAGCAAACCAAAGAAGGAAACAGAGTGAAAATATTTTATTGATTCATCAAAATATCTTCATACATACCCAATTGTGAGGTCTTTGGAGTTATGGCCAAATACAAATACATTCACATTCCAAGATCCAATAGCAAATTCACACTTTAGGTTTTCTCTCTAATCCTCTTCCAAAAACTTACCTAACTCTAAGCCTAAACATCCTATATGTACTTGCCAAAATGGCTTATAGATTATTCTAGAATGTTACATAAGAGGAAGGCTAACCCAATAATGGCCTGGACACATCCCAAGAAAAGATCTTCACATAAATGTCATGATCAAATTAAATCTTGCAAGTCAGCTCGCAAAAATCACATCCAAATATTGACACTCGACATACACTGGGTAACTCGGCACACAAAGAGTCACTTAGCACACACTGGGTAACTTGGAACATGAAGAGTCACTTGACTCACACTGCATAACTCGACACATGAAGGAGTTGCTAGACACATGAAAGAATTGGTAGGCACATGAAGGAATTGCTATATTAACTAGGCACCAAATTTCAAAATGAACAAAAATGAGTAGGATAACAAGGCAACCCAAGATGCTCCTGCATCAATTAAATGTGACCTGGTTAAGGGATTTCAATCACCCTACTAAAAGTGAGCCTTGTTAGAAGACTTTAGGCCATTCACTTGGAATGTCACCCTGTTAAGGGATTTTCCAATGACTGTTAAGTCAACCTTACTCCAAAGGATTTACCCTAGGTTGATACAATTATTAGAAAGTAATAATAGAGCTTTGATCTGATACAACTTACAACCTTACTTGAAGATTACAGATCTTTGTTTAGTGCTCAACTCAACTTGGCTTCTAATCTATGCAGATCTGATTGCTTATTCACCCTTCAAGAATTCATCCTCTTTAACCCTTCTAACTTAGTACGTCATTGTAGACTTCTTCACTTGGGTCATTTGATGAAGCAAAACCCCTTTCCTTCTCCTTATCAAATATTTGCATCAAATGCTCTCGGACTATTTGCTTCATGACCAGACATTCCTCTATATAGGAAATTAGAAAATTTTCTTGCACATTACCCATTGTAGTTTTCGATGGATTAGGTAGGATACAATGTATCTACCCCATATCTTGTCTTTTCTAGATACTTCTCTTTGAATAAATTTGAATTCACCTATAAAATGGTTGACATAATATTCTGTGCCACTAGCTCATCAATCTTATCTTCCTTCTGATTCATAAGTTCCAAGAAAACAAACTTGTTGGCTTTTATTTGGCGAATCTTTGATCTTTTTCATAATGTGGAAACTTAGCATTCTCAATCATCTAATTATTATCACATACTGTGTTACTGGGAATTAACTATAAAATCACTTGGAATCAAATGTAATTTACTCAACATATACAAACTTTCTCAACATCCACTAGAATTTTCTTTCACTCAGCTCTAACTAACCTTTTGCTCAGCTATTGTCCAATTGGTCAAGCCTAGCAAATGAACTTTGTTTAACTTTATTCTTCTAAAATTTCTAAGTGTAGCTAGTCATATTGTAACCTCAAGTAGATCATCAATACATTATGTTATCATTGTCTTAACTAATTCTTGTACTTCAATACATTATCATAACTCAACCTTTCCTCTAGGTACTTTTGTTACATTTTGTTGATCAAATCTTCCTCATCAATCAACTAAATGATAGTACTTGAAACATATAAGTAGTTATCTTACCAACATGTAGTAGGTTTGACATCAGTGATAAAACAATGATTGAAACACATAGTCTTCTTCAACAATCTTTCTAATCAAATGATCTTTCCAATAAGATATCAACAACCTCCCTCTTTGGCATTGATGGCAAACCAAACTGATCAACCAGTCAAACAAATGATGAACATCTTGTTCCATCAAACTAACTTGGTTAAAATAGTAATACAATACCAAAAAGAAGACTTGTACTTGAAATTGTTCCCTCTATTAGTAGCTCCCTCTTCTGATTAGGTTAGAAAATATAACTCCCTCTTTTTGTTCTGATCTTTCATGTTTTAATTTCTTTATACTTTCTCTCTCTTTCTTTCTTTTAGTCTTATGATCTTGTAATGATGTACTCTCTCATCTTGCACTTGATAAGTTTAATTTAATTTCTCCCTCTTTGAAAATATTGCCAAAAATGTATACTCAACACTTGGCATCTTAATATATGTATATATAGGCTTTTGCAGGTTCTTCAATTTTCTCCCTCTGTCACCTTGCTTGCAACTGATTTTAATTCTAGTTCTATAATTACTTTAGGCAATTCCTAAAGTAAGATCCACTACATCAATTTGTATGAAATGAATGTTAGCCTATTTGATGCATGGTACTCCCTTTGTCTTTTACATAGCCTTTGATAGGGGTATCACCTCAAGTTTACCTTTCTGATACTCATAAGCATCCTTATGTAATGCTTTTCTGAAGACATCAACAATTTGCTCCTTTGTGTTAATATATTACATCTTGACCTCTTTATCTCGAACCAATTCCCTTACATAATCATACTTGATTGCAATGTATTTTGTCTTTGTATGCATCACAAGATTCTTTGATATATTGATAGCACTTGTATTATAACAATAAAGTGTCACTAGTTCTGTGATTTCTTCCTTCATTCCCTTAAGTAGTTGTTTGATCCATATAATGTTTGTGCAGTTAATAGCAACAAAAACATACTCTGCTTTAATAGTAGATTGGGAAGTACAACTCTACTTCTTGCTAGTCCATGTAATAGGTCTTTTTCCTAAGAAGAATGCTCCTACACTAGTGCTCTCTCTATCATCAATATTTCCAGCCCAATTAGCATCAGTGTAGGCTTTTAGTTCAAACTTTTCATTCTTCTTATAGTATAAACCAAACTCTTTTGTTCCTTTCAAGTATCTCATTATCCTTTTCATAGCCATCAAGTGATTCTCTCTGGGATTAGTAGAGAATTTTGCAACTATCCCCACAGCTAATGAAATATCAAGTCTACTATGTACTACATATTGCAATTTTCCAACCATGGATCTATATAATGTTTGATTTACCTCATCTGAATTATCATTCTTTCATAGCTTGAGTGCTGTCACCATAGGTGTACTTACTGGTTTTGAATCCTCTAGTCCAAATGTCTTCAATATCACTTTGACATATTTTGACTGAGTGATAAATACACCATATTTCATTTGATATTCTTGCACTCCCACAAAGAATTTGATCTCACCAAACATTGAAATTTCAAGTTCTTGCTTCATCTGATTTGCAAAATTCTTACACAAAGCATCTTGTCCTCCAAATATGATATCATCAATAAATATTTCAGATAATAGTATACCTTTTTCTTTATCTATCTTCATGTAAAAATTGTTTTTATCATCTGTATCTCTCATACCATGCTCTTGGTGCTTGTTTCAATCCATATAGGGCTTTGAGTAGTCTACATACCATGTTTTTATTATTTTTATCAATGAAACCTTCTAGCTATTCTATGTAGACTCCTTCTTCTAACATTCCATTCAGAAATCAAACTTGACATCCATTTGATAAACTTTGAAACCTTTGAATGCAGCATAAGCAAGAAAAATTCTCACTCCTTCCATTCTTGCAATACGGAAAAATGTTTCACCATAGTCAATTCCTTCTTCTTGTGCATACCCTTTGCAAACTAGTCCTACTTTTTTTTTGTCACTTCACCATTCTCATCTAACTTGTTTCTGAATACCCATTTTGTGTCAATCACATTCTTTTCTTCTGGTCTTGGAACTAGACTTCAAGTCTTGTTCTTCTCTATCTGTTGAATTTCTTCTTCCATAGCCTTGTAGTAGTCATCATCTTCCAATGCATCTTTTACTATCTTAGGTTCCTTCATGCTTAACAAACATGTTTTACTTCTCAATCTATTTTTTTTTTATTGGCCTTGCATCTTTGTCTTTAATGATTTGATCCATAGGATGATGTCTTTTTGACATATCTGGATAGTCTAGGCTTAGTTCTTATAACTACATTCTTTCTCTTAGTTTTACTATCACTGTGTACATCTCTGTCAAGTGTTTTAGCATCTCTTTCATGTGTGCTAATCTCAGAGTTATATTGTGCACTTCCCTCGTTTTGCAACTCAGCATCTGAATGCAACTTAGCATTCACAAGTTGTGACTTGGTAGATGTTGAGACTTGCTATTGGTTTGCAACATGATTTGTAGCATCTTCTTCAGTAGGCATTCCTTCATTATAGTATACAAATTATTTGTATTCTTCTAGTTCCTTTGTAGGTTTAGCCTCATGTACTTCTGTAAACTCTTCAAAATTCACATTTGCACTTTCCATTATTTTGTTAGTGTTAGTATTTAAACATATGTAAGATTTACTTCTTGTGGAGTAAGCAAGTAATATACCTTCTTCACATTTTTCATCAAACTTTCCACTCCTAACATCTTTAAGAATAAAGCATTTTGTTCCAAAAACCTTAAAGTATTTCACATTAGGTGGATATCCATACCATAGTTCAAAAGGTGTTGAGTAAGTACCTTTCTTGACTTGCACATGATTCAAGGTGTATACAAGAGTACTTATAGCTTCTCTCCAATATTTCAGGGAAACATTCTTCTCCATCATGAGTGTTCTAGCATAGTCCATTATAGACCTATTTCTTCTTTCAGCAATTCCATTTTGTGGAGGGGTCCTAGGTGCAAATGTCTATCTTTTGATCCCTTTGTCATTATAGAATGCCTCAAACTTATTTGAAGTTAATTCTCCTCCTCTGGCTGATCTTAAGAATTTCAAACTATTACCTGTTTCTTTTTCAACTCTTGCCAAGTACCACTTAAATATTTGAAAAACATCTAACCTTTTTTTTAGAAACATGACTATCATCATCCTAGAGTAATTGTCAACAAATAACATTATGTACTTATCTCCTTTTGAGCTTTTCAGTTTAATGGGTCCACACAAGTCAGTATGAATAATTTCAAGTATTTCCTTAGAGGTATAAGCTTTACTTTTAAAGCTTGACTTCATCATTTTGCTTAGCTGATATTGTTTGCATATTATATTTTCTGGTTTCTTCAACTTAGGCAAACCTCTAACTATTTTTATTTTACTTATACTAATTAGATTATCAAAATTAACATGGCATAATCTCTTATGCCAAAGCCATACATCATCAAATTTTTCAATAAGACAAGTAACATCTTCTATAGCTAGATAGAACATATTACTTCTAGTTTGATCACCTTTTCCAATGAAGTTTCCATTTCTGTCATATACCTTGGCAAATTTATTTTCAATCTCAACTTTGCATCCCAAATTATTCAATTGTGACACACTTAACAAGTTATAATTCAATCCTTCAACATAATAAGCATTGTCACATGAAATCTTATTTGTGAGTTTGATAGACCCTTTTCCTTTTTTCAAGCATGGTGCATCATTACGAAATCTTACACTATTTCCATCATAATAGGTTAAGGTAATGAACTTACTTTTGTCTCTAATCATGTGATGTGAGCATCCATTGTCAATGATCCATTTATCATTCTTGTTCACAAAAGTCATAAGTGCAATTGCCTCATCCTCATCAGATTCATCCTTCACTATAACATATACCACTTAATCATCATTTTCATCATAGTCATGTTCATCAACAATGTAGCATGACTTCTTTCGTTTGTCTCTGTAGTCTCTTCCATCATCTTCTCTTCTATTTTTTTTCTTGTTTCCTTCTTTGTAGTTCTTCTTCTATGTACATCTTGCAACAATATGACCAAATTCATTGTAATTGAAGAAAATGATAGGTAACTTACCTTTGAACTTTCCTTTTCCTTTATGAAATCTTCTAGGCAGTAATGCTTCCAAGTGTTCAATGTCTTCCTCATCTATGCTACTGTCACTAGATGCATATTTTATCTTTCTTTTCTTCTTCTTCTACTTTATCTCCTCAGAATCATTCAATAACAATTTTTCTTTGAAAGCTAATTCAATACTCTGTGTTCTATAGTTGTCAAAATTAGATAGCTCAAAAGGAGCGAGTCTTCCTACTAGACCTTCAAGGGTTAGATCATTTCCTAGTATACATCTTAACTCTTTTATATCAGATACTCTAATGTCATACATGGGAAACAATGTGCTCAAGACTTTACTTAGCATAGTATCATCATCTATTATACTAGTAGCACCTTTTATTACACTAACAACTTCTTTTATTCTAGCATCATATTGAGTAATATTCTCACCTTCTTCCATTCTCATGTCATCAAGCTTACCTCTGAGGCTCTCTAACTTGGCTCTTTGAACATTTTTGTCTCCTCCATAGATGGTGTCTAGGGCATCCCACATCTTCTTTGCACTATTAAGGCCTTTGATATCATGAAATTCAATATAGCTTAGGGTAGAGACAATCTCAAACATCACCTAATTGTGTTCTTTCTTTTTCTTCATATCTTCAGTAGTTAGGGCTCCTACTGGATCAACATGCTCTACTACAATTCAAGATTGTGCATAATCTCCAAGTCCTCCGAGGTGTAGCTTCATCAAACTTTGCCATGTAAGAAAGTTATCTCTATTGAGCTAGGGTACCTTTGTTTTTGACATCTTGATATTTGTGCTTCTAGCACCTCAAAACTAATTCTCTTAAGAAAATGACTTTGATATAGTTATTCAAGGTCTAGATGTACAAATATATTTTTTCACAATTCAGTGAACCCATAAAACATTCTTAACCATGCATGCATTCATTGTGTGTAAACTAAAACTAATATGTTACTATGAAATCAACTTGCAAAAATGTAAAGCATGAAACACAACACATCCATCAACACATTTGACACAATGATTTAATGTGGAAATGCAATTTGTGAAAATCCACCAATAACATGCTACTCCTTTTTCACTTTTCAGAGTTGATGCCCTATTAGAGGCCAACCCTGTTAAAGGTTGCAATACACACTATTAAATGTGACCTAGTTAAGGGATTTTAGTCATCCTACTAAAAGTGAGCCTTGTTAGAGGACTTTAGGACATTCACTTGGAAAGCCACCTTATTAAAGGATTTCCAATGACTCTTAAGTCAACCTTACTCCAAAGGATTTACACTGAGCTGATACAATTGTTAGAGAGTAATAGTAGAGCTTTGATCTGATACAACTTACGACCTTACTTGTAGATTATAGATCTGTGTTTAGTCCTCAACTCTACTTGTCTTCCAATCTTTGCAGCTTTGATAGCTTGTTCACCCTTCCAGTGTTCATCCTCTTTAAGAATTCTAGCTTAGTACACCATTGCAGACTTCACTTGGGTCACTTGATGAATCAAAACCCCTTTCCGTCTCCTTATTAGATTTTCACATCAAATTCTCTATGATTGTATGCCTCATGACTAAACATTCCTATATATAGGAAATTAGAACATTTTCCTGCTCATTACCCATTAGGGTTTTTGATTGGTTAGGTAGGATACAATGTATCTACCCCATATCTTGTCTTTTCTAGAAAATTCTCTTAGAATCCATTTTGAATTCACCTCAAAAGTGGTTTACATAAGCTTCTGTGTCAGCACCTCATCAATCTTATCTTCCTTCAAATTTACAGGTTTCAAGAAAACAAACTTGTCAACTTTTATTTGGTGAATCTTTGAACTTTTTCATAATGTAGTAGCTTGGCAGATACTATATTACTCGACATCAACTATAAATTGAATTTGTAGCAACTAGATTTTATTAGTGCTCGACATCAACTAAAAATTACCTGACATCTACTAACTTTCTCAACATCCACTATAATTTTCTTTCACTTGGCTCCAACTGACTTTTTTCTTGGCTTGAACTAACTTTGCTTACCACCTACTATCCACTTGTACAAACTTGGAAAATGAAATTTATTTAACTTTATTCTCCTGAACTTTCTAAGTGTAGCTAGTCATTATGTTACCTTAAGTAGATCATCAATACATTATGTTATCACTATCTTAATTGGTTCTTGTACTTCAACATAGAATCATAACTCAACCTTTCCTCTAGGTACTTTTGTTACATCTTGTTGATCAAATCCTCCTCATCAATCAACTAAATGATAGTACTTGAAACATATAAGAAATTGTCTTACCAACATGTAGCAGGTTTGACATTAGTGAAAACACAATGATTGAAACACATAGTCTTCTTTAGCAATCTTTCTAATCAAATGATCTTTTCATTCAGATATGAATAGTCTTGAATCTTCCATTCCAAATTTTTTGCGGTATCTCCTTGATGTATTTTGATAGAGTAATGTAGATACCTCACTTCATCTGATATACTTGTAAACCAACAAAGAATTTGATCTCACCAAACATGTAGATTTCAAATTCCTTTGGCATCTCATCTATAAATGATTTTCATAATGTAGCTTGTTCTCCAAATATGATCTCATCCACAAATATTTTAGCTAAAAGTATCCCTTTGCCACCTTCAATTTTTAATTATAGATTTTTGTTATCATTATTTCTTACAAAACCAATCTTTAACAAATAATTGTGTAACCTTTCATACCATGCTCTAGGGGCTTGTTTCAATCCATATAGTTCTTTGTTTAGTTTACATACCATGTTCTTCTTGCTAGGATCAAAAAATTCTTCTAGTTGATCAATGCAAACCATTTCTTGAAGAATTCTATTTAGAAATGTAGTTTTAACATCCATTTGGCACACTTTATATCCTTTATAAGAAGAATATACAAGTAATTCTAACTCCTTCAAATCTTGCATATGGGGCAAATCTTTCCCCATAGTCAATACCTTCTTCTTGTGTATATCCTTTGCATACCAATCTAGCCTTATTCCTTGTGACTTCTCCTTTTTCAATCATCTTTTTTCTAAATACCCACTTGGTTCCAATAACATTGTTTTCTTTTGGTGTAAGTATCAGTGAGAATGTTCTATTCTTTTCAATCTATTCAATTTCCTCATTCATTTCTTGAATCCAATATTCATTATCCAAAGCATATTTTAATGATTTATGTTTAAATTCATAGAGAAAACATGAGTCACTTCTTATTCTTTTCCTAGTCATAAATCTAGAGTCTTTATTTCCAATAATTTTTTCTTGTGTACATACTTTTCTAGTGTAGGTTCTTTTCTTCTTTGTTCTTGTAAAAGTTCATCATTAATATTGATTTCAAGTCCATCTAGTATCTCTTCTTCTAGTTCTAGTTGCTTGGCAATAGCTTCTTGATGTTTGACATCTTCTTCATGCATGTTAACATCATCCTGTTGATGCTTGACACCTACAGTTTGTTTCTCAGTAGCCTCTTGCCTCAACTCAAAATTTACTATTTGTTGTTACATGTTAGTTTTATTCTCTAGCTCAGGTAAGGTGTAGGAAACACCTTGATTTACATGTATGAATGTACTGTAGTCTCTAGGTTCCATCTTACATTCAACTTTATTATTTTCTACATATTCATTAACTTTCACATTTGCAATTTTCACAACATTGTTAGTGTTAGAATTCAAACACTTGTAAGCTTTTCTCTTAGTGGAATATACTAGGAATATTCCTTCATCACTCTTAGCATCAAGTTTTCCATTCCTATTTTCTTTGAGTATGTAACACTTGCTTACAAAAACTTTAAAATACATCACATTAGGTGTATACCAATACCATAATTCAAAAGGTGTGATATTTGTACCTTTCTTGGCTTGTACTTGGCTCAAGGTATAGACTTTTGTACTTACAACTTGCCTCTAGTATTTATGTGGAACATTCTTCTCCATCATTAGTGTTCTAAAGCAATCCATGATTGATCTATTTTTGCTTTCAACTATTCCATTTTTTGGAGGGGTTCTTGGTGTTGACATCTACCTCTTAGTTCCTCTAACATTATAGAATATGTTGAATTCATTTCAGCTGAATTCTCCTCGTCTATCAGATCTCAAACACTTCAAGCTCTTACATGACTCATTTTTTAACTCTTGATAAATACCACTTAAATAATTAGATGTTTCTTTAAGAAACATGTTATAAATTTATTTAGCTCTCCCCTCAAGATTTGTGAAAAGGGCTTAACCATCTCCTATGTACTATAAGTTGAGTGGTTGTATCAAACATTAACATATCAGTCTTTTGGTGCAATGACAATCCCACTCTAACAAGTGGTATAAGAGCTTGGTCATAGGTTCTAATCCTCAGAGCCTTACGTAACACTGAGGGGGAGATTGTTAGAAATTTATTCAGTGCCCCCCTTAGGATTCATGAAAAGGGCTTAACCACCTCCTATGTACTATAAGTTGAGTGGTTGTATTAGAATTGATAGATTGGTCTTTTGGTGAAATGATAACCCCACTCTAACAAAACATCATAGTCACCATTATAGAGTAGTCATCAAAAAACATAATTAAATATTTGTCTCCACAATAGCTTTGAACTCAAATTGGCCCATAAAGGTCACCATGATATCACTAGATGATTATGTCTTTCTTGTGAAACTAAACTTTGTAATTTTTCCCAATTGGCATTATCAGGTGTCTTCAGTCTTGGAAATCTTATTACTCTTTCATCCTACTAATGCTAACCAAAATATCAAAGTTCACTTGATGCAACCTTTTTTTGTAAACAAGCATGTCTCATTAGATAAATCTAGAGAGAACAAGTTACCTCTTATCTGATCACCAGTTCCAATTAGTTCACAAGTGACATCAAATATCTTGGCCTTCTTGTGATGGAATTGAACTTTTTATCCTCATTTATGAAGCTATGAAACACTCAACAATTTATAGTTAAGTCCACCAACCTAATAAATATTGTCAAACTTGATCTTATCAGTCACTTGTATTGATCCTCTACCTTTCACAAGTCATGGTGCATCATTACCAAACTTAACACAACTACCTTTATAATATTCCAAGGTTTCAAACTTGTTTCTATCACTAGTCATGTGATGTGAGAATCCACTATCAATAGTCCATCTATTAGCTTTACTCACATATGAAATTAATGCAATTTTTTCTTCTTCGTCATAATATTCTTTCATAGCAATATAGAAAACTTATTCGTCATTATTTTTAGACTCATTATAATAATATTTCTTACCTTTTTATTTATAGTCCTTGTTTCTTCTATTGTCTCTATCATCTCTTTTGCCTCTGTACTTTCTTTCCTTTCTTTCATCTTTTTCTTCTTTGTCAAGATATCTTGCAGCAATACAACCAACTTTGTTGCATGAAAAGCATATTATAGGAAGTCTACATTTGTATTTTCCTCTACCTCTAGGAAGTCTTCTAGCCATATCTTATCAAGATCATCATCAAAAATGTCACTATCACTTTTTTGACACTTTCTTTTTCCTTTCTTGCTAAGAACCAATTGAGACTTAAAAGCATATTCAATAATAGTAGGAGCATGTTTATCAAAATTTGACATTTCAAAATTAGTAAGCCTACCAACTACACATTCCAAAGTTAGGTTATGACTAGGTGTACATCTCAGCTCTTGTATTGCATAAACCTTAATAACATATATAGGAAGTAAAGTTATCAATACCTTGCTAATCATAGCTTCATCATTGATCTTTCCATTTGATCCTCTTATAGAATTTACCACCTCTTTGATTCTTCCACAAAATTGTGCAATGTTTTCCCCTTCTATCACTCTCATCTCATCAAGTTTTCCTCTCAAAACATTTGTGTCTCCTCCATAGATGGCCTGTAGTGTATTCCACATTTCCTTGGTTCTTTTGCATTCATTTATCTCATCAAACTTGTCATAGTTTATAGTTGATGCAATCTCCAATATTTCTTGATTGTATTAGATAGCTTCTCTCTTAGTGGTTGTGTTTTTGAGGGTTTTGGTATTACCACATATCAATTATCAACATAGTGTATTTCTCCTTCTCCAATTCATGGAATATGCAACTTCATCAAACTCTTCCATGTAGGGAAGTTCTTCCTATTCAACCTTCGTACCTCCTTTTTGTACATCTTGACATTTAGCTTCAAGTACCTTTAAACTTTTCTATATAAGCACCAATAGCTCTAATGCAAATTTCCATAATGATTTAGAATATCTGATGGGGGGGGTGTCAATTAATTATCATCAGGTCTAGATGTACCATTTTAACTTTTAAACACTTTAAATATCTCATATCTGAACATTCAATAGCTTGTTCTCTATAGAAGATAATTAGTAACATAAGGTTGCAATTCATTGTCCTAATTAAAAAAACTTGTAGAATGTACAACATTAATTCTAAAACATCATAAATAACATCCACACAAGTATGACACTAGGATTTAATTGGAAACCCAATTTAGAAAAAAACCACCAGTGACATGTCACTAATTTTGCACTTTCTAAAGTGAGCTCTATTAAGAGCCAAACTTGTTAAAGGTTATAAAAAATACTGTTAAATGTGACCTTGCTAACATATTAAATCATCCTACTAAAAGTGGCCTTGTTAGAGGACTTTAGAACATTCCATTAGAATGTCATCTTGATTAAAGGATTTCATACTTATACAATGGTTAGAAAGTAACAATAGGTTGATCTAATAACTACAACTCACTTATCAAATAAAGATAAAAGTTGAGTTCACATACTGATCCACTAACTAGTCTCTATTGTCATCTCTATCTCTGATCATCTTGGCAACCCTTTAAGAAATCATACTTCACATCCTCAAAACTCTTGTCAGCCTCCCCTTCTACCTCAAGAAATCATTGGGTAAAAAAATTTTAGCTATTCAAAATGATCCTGATAGTGACCATGCCTTCCATGAGGGATTATTGGTTCTGTTATGAACCTTCTTAAATATAAGAAATTGATAAATGCAGTTATAGTAAAAAAAACCTAGAGTATGAAACTGAGGGGACTGAATAGGATGAGGGATTTGATGAGGATATAGAGGACAAGGTTGCTAAGATAGAGGATTAGAACAATAAAAATATCATTCTCATAAGATCATATAGGAAGAAAAGGAGGTCAATTCTAAGATGGATACAAAATTTGAAGAGGAGCTAGAGGAGGGTAATGGGAATAAAGGCATTTTTGGTATTCTTACTAGAAACAAGGGGAAGAATAAAAATATGGTTTAAAACATTCCTTCTAATGATGAACCTTTGATTAAGAGGATGGAGTAGAAAGGGAAGGTGGCTAACAAAGGGCCTAAGGAGGTAGATAAGGAAAGAGACAATTTGGATAGGGATGAGGATTACTTAAATCATAAGAAGAACAATGATGACAAGGGTTATTTGATGGGGATATTGAATAATCTAGAGATAATGAAGAAGGATATTAGTAGTTTGAAGTAGTAGATGTAGGACATTTCAAGAGCATCTAATCATCTTAGCAAAACTACTAGAGGTGCGATAAGTCTAGGTTAATATATTGATAGACTTTTCAAGGTGATCGATAACACTAAAGAGGTTAAGAATCTTATGAAACAAGTTCCACCCCTGGAAGCCAAGACTGAAGCTTTGGATCATATAACTAAATATTTCCAAAAAAGGTTAGATGGTATGGATAACAGAGTGATTAATATGGAGAAGATGGTTAAGAAACTTGTTGACCAAAATTGATCTATTTTGAAGACTATAGTGGACAACATTAATACTTTGATTGACAAATTTTAACAGGGGAATGGTGAAGGCTCCAAGGACATGAAAGATGACCACAGACCAAGAAATCATATTAGGACTAACTCAAAAATATTGAGGTTGTTGAAGATAAATAAATGGATGATCTGAAGGCCTCTATGGATAATATGAACATCCTTGTACATCAAGCAGTTGATTTATTGAAGACCCTATAGATGTCTTTGTGTTTTCATTTTGCTTTCTTTTTATTATCTTTTCTCGTTGGTTGTTTTAAGGCTTCTTATCTTAGATAGTTTATTCTTAGGTGCTGATGCATAGTTCTTCTAGGCTTCTCTACTCTCTTTTTTATGTTATTATGTAAAAAGTTTCAGGTCCTTTAAAACCTATTTTTACTTTTAATCAAAACTCTTCTTAGCCTCCTACTCAAGTTCACCAATCAATATCATCAACAACTTCTCCAACCTTGATTAAGTCTTCTCCAACTCTTCTAACCTCCAAAATTTTTTCCCTTTTAGCTACTTTAATAGGAAATTCTAATATTTTTTTTCTTAAAAATCATCGTAGATCATAGGGTTTTGATTAGATTCAACACATCCAATGAATCTGTACACCTTCTTATTCATCTTCTTCTTTTCTAGAAACTTGTCTTTAAATCAAGCCATTGATCTCTCACCAAATCCTATCCTTGCATTAAATCATGTAACTCTTCAATCCTTATCTTCAACATGCTTTACATAGTCCAAAAAATCAACTATGTCAGTTGGAAATAATGATTTATTCATAATTTATAAAATGTTGCCCCTTGGACAACACTATGTTCTAACACTCAATCATCACTAGATTACTTGATCTGTACTAGTTATTTCATCTAGCATATATACTAATGCTCAGTCAATATTGATGCTTGACCAATATATATTTCTCTTAGCTTATACTGGGGCTCAGTCAATACTAGCATCACTCGACTTAAATTTCAAGTTCCTTAATCTTTCGCTCTTTTTCTTGATCAAGACTATACATTTGGACATTCTTTGATCACATCTTCTAGGCTTTAGTAAAACTCTCTTCTTCACTTGTATTATGATTAAACAATCACACTATCCGATCAAAGTCCAACTGATCAAGTTCCCATTATAGTTTCTCATAAGTCATCCTTTCCTCTAGGTCCTCTCGTTATATCTCTTCTCTCAAATATTCTTCATCAAACAACATGTTATGACACTATAATTAGATAGAAAATTGTCCTACCAATAATGTTTGACATCAATGAAAACATAACAAGTATTCTAATTATAGTTTCCAACAACTCTTGGCATGCCCCCTCTTGAATTCAATACAATGTTATTCTAATTCTATGATACTCCACTACTTATAGAGCATTCACGCTTCTAGTCCGACTACATTCTTTTCTTGTTTGAATGTAGGTTGTCTTCTTGAAAATTTTGGCAATGAATAATTTGTATTTCCATTCAATCAGGAGGCTGAGTTCAAACATGTTGAAATGTTTTTATTATGCAATGATAGCCAAAATACTTATAATTTGTGCATCTTGAAGGATCCACTAAGTAATGGAACCCCTCTAGGACTGTAGCCAACTCCTCTAGATCCATGAGCAAACAAAAATATCATACTTATGAGCACACCTACCAAGATTCAATAGTTCTAGGTGTAAGGAATTGTGCCCATCTTATTAAAGAATCCTACTTGGTATGTGTAAACATCCAATGCAATTGAAGAATTAAAAAAGACTATAGAAAATTTCTCAATGTATGACATGTTACAAAGTTGCATCATCCAAAGGGAAGAACTTCTAAGGACCCTTGATCACAATAAGGTATCTACCCAAATTAACACTCAAAAGATAAACTCTTCTAAGGTTAATACCACTGGAGCTATGACAACTATGTTCAAAGATAATGACAGAGGTGGCTCTTTTTCTACCAAGTATCAAAATATTTGAGAATAATAATCATAATTGCCTCATATTTTTAGGTGCTTCATGCAACATCATGGCACTTTCAATATCTCAAATATTGGGAGTCACTCCACAATATACTAAGCAGGCGAGGATTCAACTTGACAAGACATAAGTAAAATGCATCAGAGTGCTGAAAGATGTATGCATTGAGCTAATCCCATGATTCAAGATATTATTGACATCCATGTAGCATATGTAATTGAGATATACCAATTTTTTTTGAGAAGGGAATGAACTAGATGCCTTAGAGGGTGGTTTTCCATAGATTTCACCCAACTATGCTTACCATGGAAGGGATTGAATAACCAAATTAAGATCATTGCTAAGCCTAAGCTAAAGAAGCATTGAAAATATGCTCAATTAGATGTCTAGAGTGTTGTTATTTATGGAAACATACATTCAGTATTTCATTTATGTATTTAGAGGTAGAAAATTGTCTAAGCATTAAGACAGTTTACAATAGTACAAACACAAATGTGATAGGTATGAAAGACACATGTCGAGTTAGATAATGTGTAGTTGAGGATAGCTATATTAAAATTTCATGATGATGTAAGATAGTGTGTAGATGTGTACATATAGTACAATGCAATTTATAGTTGATTTACTAGTTTAGGTGTTTAATAGGACAAAACAAAGCATATTAGAAATATAAGTTGTATGACTTAAGAAAATATTTTGGTGACAAAATAATTACTAAGACATGATGGAATGACACTATAGATATTAATCCATAAGTGATCTTATATCAAGTCAAGCATGTGAAGACATGAAGGCCGACTAAGTAGAGATTTATTAATTTGTGAGATATAAATAAAGATCTTATTTTGCACAAATAATGTTGTAGGTGTGTAAGATGTGTGCTATGAAAACTATTGTGAAGATATCTTGAAAGATACACAAGCCTTATGTGATACTAAATATTATGTATGATTAGATTAAGTATGAGTTTCAATAATGAGAAAGTATTGTATGTATACTTATTCTTGTGAAGAACTTTATGTCTTATTCTATGTTAGGGCAATGGGCTCTTCTTGCATACATTATATTTGATCTACTAATTCCTAATAGGGTTGAGGCTTTTAATAGGGCCTATTCATCTAACAAGGACTCAAGACACTATATGTACTTCATAGACTTCCAATAGGGTCAATATCCTTAACATGATTCTTTTATTTAGTGAATCATATAGTGGGTATCATCCTCACCAAGGTTTTCCCTTGGCTAGGGCTTACCTAGTTAACAAATAATTGTGTTATGAGTTCTCCTTATGCATAGTTATATTTACAATTCATCATTTTTGGTTTAATTTCATATGCAAGTTATAAAGTAATTAAAAATATTCAGCTGTGAGAAATTTTTTGTAGAATACTGATTCACCCCTACCCCTCTCATTATTATCTATTTCTAACAATTGGTATCAGAGCACAGTTACTCTAGCTTGAGTAAGATCCCTATAGATATGAAATAGTTGAAGAGAAATCTTGAAGAATCTCTTGAAAAAATTGATATTCTTACAAAATAAAGAGACAACCTGAAAGATAGATACAAAGGTGCAAAATTCTACATTGGTAAAATGAAAGAAAAGATAGATGATCTAAAATTTGGTAAGGAATTAAATGTGTAGACTAATGAAAATGATGAAGTAGGAAATATCAAGAAAGAAAATGAGATCTTGAAGCATGACTTGAAAATTTTGGAACTTAAGTTGAGTCTTAAGAAAGATAGTAGTAAGAGTGAACCTAATCTAAAATCTAAGAATACAGACCTTAGATCCCAGTTAAGTCAAGTAACATCTGAATTGGATTCTGTTAAGATTGAGCATGTAGAATTAGAAAAGCACAATACCATTGTGAAAGGAGAATTCACCCAAGCTAAGAAATAGTTAGAGAAAATTTATTGTAGTAGTGAGAAAATTAATGAATAATTATTTCACTAGAGACCTTCTTATGACAAGGTAGGCGCTGGTTACCATATTAGTGAGAAATCTACCAATAAATTTGAAATTAGAGAAGAACTAGATACACCTATTGAATCCCCTAAATAATCTGATCTGAATAAGATTGAATCAAGCACTACTAATGGAGTATCATAAGAGATTAAACTAGTTGATCTATCTAAGAAAGTAGAGAGAGTTGATAAACCTAAGAAAGATGAACCACCCAAGGAAATTAGACATGAATTCAGAGGTAGATTTTTTATATGCAATGAAGTTGAGCATATGAAAAGAGATTACACAGGTAAGTATTTCAAACCTATTACTAATTTCTATTGTTATAATTGTCATGGTTATGGACATAAAGAAATACATTGTAAGAAACCTAAGTTTGATAGTAAGAATGCAAATAGTAGAATGTTTAGGAATACTAACCTTGTAGGTAATGAAAGAGGAAGATAACAAAGTATATCTAATGATGGAGAAAAACTCAATGGAGAAAGGAAACCATTTGTATGTTACAAGTGTAAAAATCTTGGACATATTGCAAGGAATTGGAGAACACCTAATAGTCATAATGTAACCAATGAAACGAGGAATGCACCTATATGTCAGTTATGTAATAGCTTTGGACACACAACAAGATTCTATAGAATTGATAGAAGGAACTTCAATAGGAATGATAAAAGGAATGATACCATCAATGATGATAGTCATAAGGAAGCAATAGAGGAACATGTTGATGAATTTAAAGAAGTGTTTATGAAAGATAAAGATCAACAAAGTTCTAATACAGTTTTGGAGGAACAATATTTTGATTCACCTAATGAGAGATTGAAGTCAACTTTTTTTAAATTCATCCTATTTGAATTAAGCATTCATAGCAGTAGAAAAGCATCAATTAATCAAAACTAATGTTAAAAAGTGGATTAGAAGTTGAATAGTTAATAAAAGGTAGAAGACATAGAGAGGAAGCTTGGTGATCAATGACCTATTTTAAATTTATGGTGGATTAACATTTAATGCAAAGTCTAATTTGAAGTGATTTAAAGATTGTGAACAAGATTTTGAGTACGATTTGATCATGCAAAGAGTCTAAAGAAATTTAAGAGAGATTTGATAATTATTTCAAGTACAAAGAAAGGAATTTGAAGTGGGAAGTTGTAGAAGCCCTAAACATAATATTTCAAGGTGTTTTAGAAGCTTGGATTAAAATTCTAGTGTATATAGTTAAGAATTATTGCAAGTCATGCAGTATATGATGTAAGTGATAGGCACTAAAATATGTAGCTTACTAAAATATGGAGAAGAAAAGATCCTCCCAAGCCAATCCATTACCTCAAAAGATCTTATATCCACAATAATTAGCCTACAAGGATCACAATAATAGGCTAATCTCTAAAAATCCAATACTAGAAAAAATGGGAACATTTCAATCCTCCCTCCCCAAGATTGCTTGTGCTTAAGAAATCTGGCAATATAGTGAACTCTGACCTCCACCTGGAACCCAAATGAAGAAGTATGTGGCATCCTTGTCAACACTAGACAAACTACATGCCAATATCATCAAATCCATCAACATTACTTGTAATATAGCACCCAACACCTATGCTGATGATATGAATGTCGGGGCATCACCAAAAGATAACTCTATAGGAGATCTCAACGTACTCATCTTACCCATAGCCACCCATTTAATATAAACTAGACTGGAATCATGATCATCACTAGAAATTCTAGGAAAATATGTAGCTACAAGAGAACCAAATGCACTCATGCCAACTATACCTATAACTACATCCTCATCAGAATCTATAGCTACAAGAAGATCACCAACTATGGCTATAGAAAATTGAATCCAATTCAACTCAAGTAGGTGATCAACATCAATCTCAAAAAGGGGA